>CM033641.1:200877046-201327158 GCA_019512145.1 Engystomops pustulosus
TCTTCCCTCCCCCCCTCGTGCCCCCACAAAATTTCTTTTCTCCTTTTGTGCCCCCCTCCCCCCCTCCCTCCCCTTCCAAGGAGCCGTGCCCATTGCACCGTTCATTACCCTTAACCCAATAATTCAATAACAACTCCGCATAGGACTATTATTCATAGAAAGATTATTTTAACTATTGTCTATGTCTATTGTGTGGCCATTGTTTTAACCTTCTTTCATAAGTACATAGGTAGATTTTTTTTAGTGATATCTGTATATGGTACAATTATCATTAGCTACTCAAGTTGTAATGTTATTCCATTAATAGTCCTAATCCCCTTTTCGTTATAGTCTCCCCCTCCCCCCCATTTATTCAGACCAAGGTCTAGAAGTCAGGGGTCCCCCAATCGTGGACCATGTGTTTACTTGGGTTTTTTAGGCTTCTTGGGGCAATGACACTGAGAGGTCAGGAAAATCATCTGGGCCAAACTGTGCCCCAATATTTCCAAGGGCTGGCTGTATTTGTTCTGTCTCTGCCCTCCTGCTCCTCTCTCTATGGCTTCCTGGGGGTCTCCTATGCTGTCTTTGACCTGATTCCACCCTCTGTCCCATAGGTTGAAGCCAGTTATCTACATGGAATGGGGGTACATTAAGGAGAGCAAACAATCCCCTCAGGTCTCTGGGGTGATGTACCGCATACGTATCATTGGTAAGTTTAACCAACAGGTGAAATGGATGCCCCCATTTATATGTTCCACCAGCCTCCTTGATTTTCACCAACACTGGTTGAAGGGTCCGTCGCATATATAGTGTCCTTGCTGACACATCAGGAAAAATTTTTATCTGGCTTCCTTCAAATGTAATGGGTCCACGCAGCCAGGCTGCTTGCACAATTCTTTCTCTGTCTTTGAAATATTTCGTTATAGTCTCCCCCTCCCCCCCATTTATTCAGACCAAGGTCTAGACGTCAGGGGTCCCCCAATCATGGACCATATGTTTGCTTGGGTTTTTTAGGCTTCTTGGGGCAATGACACTGAGAGGTCAGGAAAATCATCTGGGCCAAACTGTGCCCCAATATTTCCAAGGGCTGGCTGTATTTGTTCTGTCTCTGCCCTCCTGCTCCTCTCTCTATGGCTTCCTGGGGGTCTCCTATGCTGTCTTTGACCTGATTCCACCCTCTGTTCCATAGGTTGAAGCCAGTTTTCTACATGGAATGGGGATACATTAAGGAGAGCAAACAATACCCTCAGGTCTCTGGGGTGATGTACCGCATACGTATCATTGGTAAGTTTAACCAACAGGTGGAATGGATGCCCCCATTTATATGTTCCCCCAGCCTCCTTGATTTTCACCAACACTGGTTGAAGGGTCCGTCGCATATATAGTGTCCTTGCTGACACATCAGGAAAAATTTTTATCTGGCTTCCTTCAAATGTAATGGGTCCACGCAGCCAAGCTGCTTGCACAATTCTTTCTCTGTCTTTGAAATAGTGCAACCTACATAGTACGTCTCTTGGAAATTCTCTTGAGACCCTTCCGTGTCTATGTACCCGGTGTACCCTGTCCACTTCATAGGTGGTCTCTGCTGGGTTACCAGTAATCAGATTAAAGATAGTCCTGATTTTTCCTGTAAGGTCCTCCTGCGGCCCATCTTCAGGGATCCCTTTAATCCGGACATTGCTCCTACGTCCTCTATTCTCATGGTCATCTATTTCAAGGGAAAGGGCCAATATATGTTGCTGGGACTGTGCTAGATTTCTTTCCAAGTCCTCCACCCTACTGGCTATGGAGTTAACAGTTTGTTCAGTTTCTGCTGTCTGTGTGGCTAGCTGTTCCACCTTTTGCCTCACAATGTCCAAAGCTTGATTTTGGGACTGTTCCAGCCTTGTGACCATTGAGTCCAAGTATTCCTTATTGGGGAGAGTTTTTATCATCTCCATTAGTACTTGGAACTCGCTGGGTTGGTTAGCCAGGGTATCACAATAGGGTTCTAACCCCTGTCCTCTGTTCCTTACTGGGGGTTCATTGACTGTAGATGCCCCATACTCAGCCCATGGGCTTAGTGTCCTGTTCCCCTCTGTACATGGTGGGCTCCCATTATCTGGAACGTATTGCACTCTATTCTCAGGTGTGGTTACCCGTGTGGTCTCCCCACTAACCTGAGGGTTCAGTCCGGGAAGGTTCCTCCCTTCTTCTCCCATCTGGGTTGTCTGCAGCGTGTGTGCTCGGATTCCCGTCAGGCTGGTCCGCGGCTGGAACAGTTCTCCTCCAAAGCCCTCCTCTCCAGGTGTCTCCTGTGCCACCGGTGTGCAAGTCTCCATAACAGGCGTCCGAGCTCTCCCTTTTCCCACATCGCTTTTGGAGCCCAGAGTTGGACCACACGCTGCTCCTGCATCAGGAACCGGGTCGGCGGCACCGAGAGAGAGCCGCTCCACGCGGCCAGCGAGTGGCGGCGCCGCACATGCTGATGCCGCGCTCCCCGTGCGGCCAGATGGGGACAGCAGTCTCCCTATATCCAGGGAGCGACGCGGACCGGCCGGACCAGCGGCCCGAGATGACCCACGGCTCCCTCGTCGAGCCGGCATGATATCGGGGCAGGGCAACGGAGCCTCCTAGACCAAGCCCTGAGAAGCGGAGCACAGGTGAGCGATTGTCTCACAGCCCCATACCTTGGCCACACCCCACCGCTGCAGCTTTTCTGTTACTTATGTTCCTAGCTGGTCTCTTCTGACTGACTGTATGCTCAGGGACACCCCAACCATGACTCTATCTATAGGACTGACCAGAATGCTCCCAGGGTAGGAGACTTTACCTACGGTTGGTGCAGGCAATGACCTTCTTTAACATTGACAGCACAGGTAACCCTGTATTAGCAGTGTGTGATGTGTACCGGATTTTTGGGGATAGAGGAGTCAGGTCAAGCCTGCCTATTGGCTGGGAAGGTGAGTGTGCTTTGATAGAGTTTGTGCAATCCTTCCTCGTGATCCCCAAGAATGTTTGATCGGACACATAAAAAAAAGGTAGAGAATCCCGAGGGATTCTGAAAGTCTGAGAGAGAAGCACCTAGATGACAACGTTTATATAGATACAGTAGAAGTACCAAAGGGGGTCCCAGATGAGTTCAAGGCCCACAATCAGATATGGGCAGGTCTAGAGTCCATTATTCTCCAGATAGCTATGAGCAAAGATGTTGATTGGGTTAACTGTTATATCCATGATTCTTTCCAGAACTGCATGGCTTTGGACATGATGTTTGCTGAGAAGGGAGGATTCTGTAAGATGGTGTGAGCGTCTTGTTGCATGTACATCCCGGATGACATTGCCCCCTATGGATCCCTTGAAAAGATTGAAGGACTGTCCAGGGAACTCAAGAGAAACTCAGGAGAGGACGCTATATCCTTCACTTGGGGGATTGGAAGGGTTTCCTTTAAGTGGGGATGAAATTTGGGATTGTGATTTTACTCTTGTCATTTATTGCATGCTATGTGGTCCCCCTCATCAAATCCACCAAGTATCATGGGTATTAGTAGTTAGACAAGCTAAAGACCCCTTACTCAAGTTACCTAAATTTGCATAATGAAGATATGCAGAAACCACCTCTGAAACATATCAAACATATGTGAAAGTCCACTAAATGGGGGCACACCCAACAGGGGTATGCTGTAATCCAACTGGTGTAGAGGAGAATGATGCACATATGGGCAGATCTGTATGTCCTTCTAGACTAAGAGTAGCTGAAATTCCAGGATTTAGGGGGGACTGTTAAGGTAAACCTAGCTGATAGATCAAATCCTGTAATTTCTAATTGTCTTATTTTCCTAAAATATACTGTAATAGAAACAATGAACTCAAGATGGCGCCGGCATGTGAAGGCGAAGGAATGCGAACGTGACGTCAATGTGTGACAGCAAAGAAGTTCTCCAATCAAGAAGATGTCTGATATTGTTATGCTTTATATGCTCCTCTCTGTCTACCTCTTTTTCCTATTCTTCTATATAGACTGATAGAACAAATAAAGCTTGCACAGTGCTGATTTGCCCCGGGCAATGTTAGTAATAGTGAGACCTGAATCAGCAGTTGTCTGAATCATTCCTTACGACGTGCACACATGCATTTAACCGATTTGATTGGAAACACATGGCCAACGCACACTAAAGGAGGATATCTTAAATCCCTTAAATCCTACCCTAACACCCCCATGTGAAATTGTTTTGCAGGGGTGAAATACACTCAGTGGAGAAATGTAGACTGGATTAGGAAGTCTCTTGCACTCACCACAGATGTAAAATAGGACAGTTCAACCTCCCTCAGGTCAGGGAAGTCGCCTCTCCAACATTCAAGGGCTTTATCAAATGGTCTACTCCTTTATTCCTGCAGCAGAGCATAAACCTGGGTGAGTGGCTTAGGGAGGCCAGGGGTGCTCATCAGAGTATCCAATTTGGAGAATTCCACAGACAGGCTGAAGGAACCAAACTGGGCCCTAAACGCATGGCGTAATTGTATATAATGAAAACTGGCAGCAATGGGAACAACATGCCTCTCTTACCTCATTAAAGCTAAGTAGCTCTGCATCCAAAGATAGGAGCTGATTGATGAACTCCATACCTGTTGCCCCCCACATTGTCCATCCCGGAAAGTAGAGCCAAGGTTTGAGTCCTGGGCAAGAAAGGAGGCGAACTGTTCTCTTCTACCAGAATTTGCACCCTGTGCCAGCACACTGTTACCATACGCATAGGAAGTGGAATATCGGATGAAGATTTATATCGGTAGAGCAAATTTTAATAAGAACCCATTATAGCCCCTAGTAGCGGCATTACCCCTGTCAATATCTATCCACCTGCGTTTGAACAGCTTCTTGGGGAGAAGTATTGGACAGGCATGAAATAAATACAGAAATTTGGGAAGGAAGATGTTAATACGTTCAAGAGGGGAAAAAGGACTGATTTATCCCAATTAACTTGAAGACCTGAAAATTCCCTGTAGCAGTCAATCAAGGATTGGAAATATACCAGAGAGGGGCCCAAATCCCCAACATATATAAGTGTGTCATCGGCGTACATGAATACTTTTTCGATGATAGCACCTCTAGCAATGACTTTAATATTATCAGAGTGATGAATTGCCACAGCAAGGGGTTCCATGGTGAGTGCGAATAGGAGAGGGGATAGCGGCAACATAGTTTATTATAAAGGGCAAAAATCATGTTCCACAGATCCATAACCCCAGGACATACCCAGATATGCAACATAGAACCACAAGCAGACTAACATCTCCAGCAGACATCAGATACCGTAGGGATCATTCTGCGTAGCTTCACAGGAGTTCTGTACAATCTGGAAAGAAGCTTAAAATTTGTCTCCTGGATGCTCCCACTGTTCAGACGTAAAGGACCTATCGACTTCCTGTTTCCAAGCCAAACATTACAGGGCATGCACCTTCTTAGTCCCATCTCCCAGTAGAAATCTGTAGACAAGAGCTATTTGATGCCAAGGGGCTTGCATAGCCTTTAATAGATGTTACACTTAAGCCCATTTTATTTAAAGGGGTTATCCAGGTTTTAAAAATTACTGAGGGCAGGGCTGGGCTAGTTAAACATTATAAACATGTACTTACCTCCTCCGGCGCCGCCGATGTCCTGTGACTCGGTCCCTTCTATCCGTGCCCCTGTTTGTTTACAGGGGCACAGAAGCCGCGCACAGGGAACTTCCGGTCCGCGATGTGGCCGACTCCTCCCATCCGTCCCTATCTCTCAGCGTTGTAAGCGCTGGGAGATGGTGTCGGATGGGAGCTTGCGGCCGGAAGCTCCCTGTGCGCCCCTGTATACAAACCGGCGCACAGAGGAGACAGACCTATTTATGTTTAAATAGGCCTCCCCAGCCCGGCCCTTAGTCATTTTTAAGACCCCGATAACCCCTTTAATAGATGATGTGTGATACTTTATGGCGCAATAACTGTAGATCACTCTAAAGAACATCTACCACCAGGATGAAAGACTGTATGCAAATGAGCCTGGGGGCTCCAAGCTCCATTAACAGCTATGGATCCTGGAGCCCCTCCAGCTCATTTGCATACGGCTTCATTCTGGTGTTTGAGATTTGTTTTTCATGATTTCATGTAAGAGGTGCATTTTGGTCGATGTGTTTATTTAACCCTTTAAGGACCACATCAGTTTTGTTTTTTGTGTTTCCATTTTTTACTCTCTGTCTTTAAATATCCATATTTTTTTGTTTTTTTCTTTTACAGAGCCTTATGAGGGCTTTTTTCCTGCTTAACAAATTGTACTTCCTAGTGACAGCATTCTATCTTTCATGGCGATGGGAAGTTGGAAAAAAATTCCAAATGCCAAGAAATTGTAGAAAACCTGCATTTGCGCCAATATCTTGTAGACACAGTTTTTACGGCTTATACTGTACCCTTTGAAACCACTAATAAATGTTTAATACTTTGTTGCATGGAGCTTTTTTTTGCGGGTCGTGATGATGTTTCAGTGCTACCATTTTAAGGTTGTATGACGTTTCGATACCTTTTTATAACATTTGGGCACTACTTTCCGTTACGGGATTTGATACAGTATTGCAGTATATGAAGAATTAGCTATGGACATATTACAGTGTTCCAAAGCATCTCATACTAAACGGATTGTCGCTTCCCAATGATATCACAGGGAACATTGACCCAATCCAAGATGGCAGTGCCCACTCACTGGCAGTTTTGGTGGTGGCAGGTAAATGCAAGCACCAATTGTAGGTGTGAGTGGTGGGTGTTGGCTGCATATTGCAGCCAGCACTCATCGTGTATGAAGAGGGCTCACACCATGGGTCCTCTTTGTACATTCTTAACGGCTTTATGATGTACATGTACGTCATAATGTCTTAAGGTGTTTATAAAAACACCAACAAGTTTTGCCATTTTCATAATATAGAAAATGTACGTCCAGGTCAGCAGATAGTTGGCCCCCTTGGACGTACATTTTCGTACTGCACTGCTGTCACAGTAACAACTGTTAACAGGTAACAGCAGTGCGGGAGCCCAGCTGTATACGACAGTCGAGTCCCAACATTAACAGCTGGGATTGCAATAGCCGAAATCCCAGATGTTTAACCCTTTAGGTGGTAAAATGCTCATTATGCCCCATATATTATAAAACTCCCGCATATAATAAAAAAGTAAAACTCACCACACAATCCGCACATATAAGGTATTGTTGCATCCATAACAACCCGTACAAAATTAAAACTGAACCCGTACTGTGAATACTGTAAAAAAAATAAAACATGACAAAAAAGAAGATTTTAGTCTATGCAACCAAACAAAAAAGCAATAAACAGTGAGAATAATGTCACATTTACACAACAATGATTCCAATAAAAAGTAAAACTCATTCCGAAAAAATAAGCCCTAATACATCTGAATCAACAGAAAAAAAAATCAAAATGTTACGGCACTTAGGAGATGGCAATGCAAAAGCAAGTGTTTTTTCTCTCCAAATGCGTTTTTACTCTGCAAAATTATTCAAAAATAAAAAGCTATATAAATGGGATAACTCCGTAATTGTACTGACCCATAGAACATAAATAACATGATATCTATGCTATATGGAATATAAAACAGGCTATAGACACCCTAAAATTGTGTTCCTAGGTTTAGTTTTATATGGCAGCACTTTTTAAGGGGTTTCTCTTGATCTGGTATGCTATATGCTCAACAAATGCCACATGGCACCTGGAATGTTTTTCTGCAACATTTGCCCTCCAAACTTTATGGCGTTCCTTCACTTCTGCGCTCTGTTATGGGCACATAAAGTGGTTTACATCCACATGTGGGGTATTGCTATACAAAAAAATCTAGATGTGTCTCATTTAATAATAATAATAATCTTTATTTATATAGCGTCATCAAATTACGTAGCGCTTTACAAATCATAGGGGACATATACAACTATATTACATTACAAAGAACAAACAGTCATATGGAACAATAGGAGTGAGGGTCCTGCTCACAAGAGCTTACAGACTACGAGGATGAGGGGGTGACACAAGAGGTTGTATAATGGTCCAGCCATTCTTTATAAGGGAACAATATAAAATAATTTAATAAATAATTTACTAAACAACGATGTTGCTGCTTGAACCAGCCATCAGCCGCCATCTTATTTACAGGGTCCTAGCTGAAAAAGACTGCAGAGAAGCCTGGAACTTGGTATATATCTGCTGTTTGCCCGATAACAGATAGGATGGATTAGTAAAGGGAGAGTTGACATTTCATGCAGTTAGCGAGTGTGATAGGCTTGCCTAAAGAGATGGGTTTTAAGAGCACATTTGAAGCTTTGGAGGGTGGGTATTAGTCTCAGAGTCTGGGGAAGGGCATTCCAGAGAATTGGTGCAACTCGGGAGAAGTCCTGGATACGTGCATGGGAGGTTCGAATTAAGGTAGAGATTAATCTAATGTCACTGGCAGATCGAAGAGCACGGTAAGGGCGATAGACTGAGATGAGAGAAGAGAGATAGGGAGGTGCAGCATTATTCAGAGCTTTGTGGATGAGGGTTATTATTTTAAAGTGAATACGGAAGGAGACAGGTAGCCAGTGCAGTGATTGGCACAAACTGGAGGCATCTGTGTAGCGTTTGGCCTGAAAGACGAGCCTGGCTGCTGCATTAAGAATAGATTGAAGAGGAGAGAGTTTAGAGAGTGGAAGACCAATTAGTAGGGAGTTACAGTAGTCTAGTCGAGAGTGAATAAGTGCAACAATTAGCATTTTAGAAGTTTCAAATGTCAGAAACGGACGGATTCTGGAGATGTTTCTGAGATGCATCCGGCAAGAGCGAGCAAGAGATTGAATATATGGTAAAAAGGAGAGGTCAGAGTCCAGCACAACCCCAAGACAGCTGGCCTGCTGCCTCAGTGCTATAGTGATCCCACAGACCCAGATGGAGAGGTCAGGGTTGGGTTGGTTAGTAGATGGTGGAAAGACAAGAAGTTCAGTCTTAGAAAGATTAAGTTTCAAGAAGAGAGAGGACATGATGTAAGAGACAGCAGAGAGACAATCACTAGTGTTCTGGAGTAAGGCAGGGGTGATGTTACGTGCAGAAGTATATAGCTGGGTGTCATCAGCATAAAGATGATACTGGAAACCAAATCTGCTAATGGTTTGTCCAATGGGGGCAGTATAGAGGGAAAAGAGAAGAGGACCTAGGACTGAGCCCTGAGGAACCCCGACACTGAGAGGAAGATGAGAAGAGAAAGATCCAGAAAAGGAGACACTGAAAGTGCGGTCAGAGAGATAGGAAGAAAACCTATTTTATCCTGCATGAACATATACATTTTAGGATTTAATAAACATCTAAATCCTGTATAGAACCTCTATTTTGTTTTATGTCACGTTCAATGCTTAAACAGTTAAAAATCTTAACAAGGGCTGTTTTGAATAGTTTGAGCGCTGCAATTTAAAAATGTGGCACTGCCTGGGGAGTTTCTAATAAACAGAACTTTTAAAACCCCCTATAAACTTTTAAAAAGCCTCTAAAATAATTGATCTTAAATTTTTGTGAAAATCTAGAAAATTGCTGATTGCTTTGTAACCCTTTTAACATTCTAATAAAATAAAATAACATAAAAAAGGGAACTTTGTCATCAGCAACTGATCTAATAAATGTCAGTGGACCCCCTGGGCCACCGCAGGAGATGGTACTAGCCGAAACCTGGGACCGGAATCTAAGTGACAACTGGTCTTCACCAGAGCCCGCCGCAAAAAGGGATGGTCTTGCTGTGGCGGAGTGCCACCAGGTCGTTCTACAGGTGTGACTAGCCTGCGGTGGCAGCCAAGGTCGAGGTACCAATTCAGGAGACAGTCTCGTAGTCAGGTACAGGTTGGTAGTGAGGGCTGGCGGCAGAGATGCAATATGCAACAAAGACTTACCGGCTATGGAGAGGGCTCAGCCCTTGAGCCCTCTCCATGCACCCGCACCTGGTATGTGATGTGGTATTATGTCACATGTCGGTAAGGGGTTAAAGTCTAGATGGGAAGCTCTGAACGCCTCCTCCTCTGTGATTAACATCATGCAGATGACATCAGGAGATGCATAATGTCTCTGGATGCAGGACCATTAATTACAGTGAAAAGGGCTTTTTGAGTAAGAGAGAGCTTCAATTCAGTGTTATAATCCACTCCTCCTTGACTCTTTACAACCAGTTTACATCTAACTTCAAAGATGATTTTCTGGATGATGCCACCACACTGGATCATGAAAAAAACATGATCTGGAAGGTGTTAAGCTGCTTGGCAACACACTGGTAGTTGTTTATTTGGTAAATTTCTGCTGACAGGTTCCCTTTAACTTTGCATCCATGTTTTTTGCCCAAAGTGGTCTCTATATTCCACAGGGAGCAATCTATATATATGGGGCATGGTTCTATGTTACTTCACTTACCCTAGAGGAAGTCAACACGGTGTGCCGATATGCGTGGGGTCCGTGTTTCTCTGACTTATTTTTCAAATTAGTGGATGCGCCTCTCATACAATGCATTGATTCTTAGGGTGGCAATATATAGGGTAGTGCCCACTTGGGCTGAACTTAATTTATGTTTTTACCCACCTTGTACTATATGTCATTGCTTTAGGTCTAGTATTTTGATTTATAGCTCGTTTACATTGGCTTGCACTTTATAGGAGGGGTTCTGGGCTTAGCCCTGAGATAATCCACACAGTCACCTCAGTGCGTTTTAAGTGTCTTTTCATGCGCCCTTGTATAGATTGTATTGTTAATAAAGATTACTTGTTTTGCCTATTTTTCTGCCCATAAGTTTTAAGAACATTTTTTTTATTTTTTTTTATTAGCTCCACCATGGGACATGAACAAGAAATCATCTGGTTGATTGTTTATGATAATACCCTGCAATACATCAGTATTGCAAATGCATAGGCTGACATTGTGCCTTTAAGATCTCATCACAGCTGGGATATTACAGGCACTGCCTTCAGACAGCCCTGGGGTCCTAATTGGACCTCAGGGCTGCCATGGAAACGATCGGCGCCCCTAAAAGACAGGGGGGGGGGGGCATCATGAAGAACATGCACACTGTTTTTAGTAAATATGGCCCAGTGGCCAAAGTGCAGCAGTTTCAGGATTTCTGGCGCACGTTCTACATGAATCTGGCATCATCTGCACTGCTCCGATGCACCACTTTATTTGGGGAACACTTCTGTCGGAGTTCGCATGATAAACATGGTCCACGATCTGACTGAACACTGGAACCATTTTAGTGCACCCACAACACAGAGGGGCTTATTTACTAAATATGCGGCTGCATTTTTGTCGGGTTTCCTGATTTTTTGGGGATCATGCTGGGGATTGTGTCGCACGCGACATCGCACAATCCGACGGGTTCGGACTACGCACAGGATTTAACAATTCAATTTGTGTCGCAAGCCATGCACATACATACACCGGGAAGAAGATGGTGAACTCCGTCTGACCTGATTGGGGAAGCGACACATGCAGGAAATCGGGCGCACGATCTTCATGAATCGTGGCAGGTGTGCATTTTGGCGGACATTCCTGATCAGGGATCGTGCAGGGACACATACATAAATACCTGTTCAAGCTGTATGCTTCTATAAGAAAGTGCATAGAAAACTGGGTCACGGCCCTTGTCAGTACACTCAGGACGATCCCAGATTGATTTTTATGTTACACCTTAAAAAAATATCAAATCATTTAAAGAACCCATTAAATTTTTTACATTTTCTTATACACATAGCTGTCAACTAGGGGCACTCAACGAAAAACTAATTGCAGAAATAACTTCTGTGTTAGCTATCCTTATTATACGTATACAGTAATCGATATTCTTCTATGAAAAGTAAAATACACTAATACTAGGGCGCTATAAGCGGGCGTCACCTCAGGTAAAGACTACAGCTAGAACTGTTTATCTGTGAGGAGAAGAGGCGGGAACGAGCTGGCTGCTTAGCTCAGCTGAGGAAGGGGAAGACAGGTCAGTGGGAGGAGACCAGGAAATGGGGGCGGCCTAAGAGGACGGTTGGGAAACCAAGGAAACGAAATGCTATGAGGCAGGAGGTAGTTATTGTCAGCGCTGAATGTGGCGGCAGGTCGGTGGTGCTGGAGTCGGGCGGCTGGTGAGTTGCATCATGCGCTTCTCTCACTGACTGTGCCCTCTATTTGATGCATCTTTGTAGTGTTACCCCCGCAGTTACATGTCACGGTGTGTGAGCTGGTAGGTAAGGTTGTGCACATGAGGACTCTACAAGTGGTGGCAGGGTGTAGAGGCAGATAGACGCTCGCAGAAAATACAGGGTGAGAATCGGCACAATGTTAATGTTATTTTTAATTTTTTTTTAGATCATATCAAGAAAAAGTGCAGGAAAAATGTGAGTGTTCATGGTGGTTTTCTCCTGCAACTGAAAACTAATTTTATTTTCCTGTGTAGCTGCCATTTTTGTAGTTGGTTGGCATTTAAATATTGCCGGCAGCTGTGCCACTCTCATCCAGGAACTGATAGTACATCCGCCTATCCCTTTCAGTAATAACACTTGACGCAAACAAGGGTCATGTGTGTCATCCACAGATGACATGCTGATAACCATTGAAAATAACTGCCCAGGATGCAAACACGGACCAGGGTCTCGGGCAGTCCTCCCATACACAAGGCTGTGAAATTAAAGGTGCTGTCTCACAGTGCCTTCTTGGGCCGTTCTTGGTGCGTTTTTACATGTTTACCATGCGTTTTGCTAGTTTGAATCAGTTTCACAGCTGCCTACACTTCCAGATATTAAGAAAATCTGATTCAAATGCGCCAGACAAATGATAAACATGCAAACACGCATGCGTCTAAAAACGCACCAAGAACAGTCAAAGAATGCACTGTAAGGCCGGGCCACACGTAGCGCTTTGTCTGCGCTTGCAAATGCAAACGCAGACAAAGTCGCGCCCACCGTTTTTATGGAACCGCCTGCGATCGTGAACGAGCCGCCACGGTGCCATAATACGGGAAAAGATAGGACATGTCCTATCTTTTCCTGGGCTACGGAGCGGTATGGTAACGCACGTGTGCTGCACCGTGCCGCTCCCATTCGATGCTGTGAGCCCATAGAAGTGTATGGGGAACGTATGTCAGCCGTATATATGTCCCCCATACATGTGTGTGAATGCAGCATAAGAGTTGTATCCACAACCCAATAGAAGCAAAAAGGATGTGTGCTTGCGATAAAAATACAATTTGCACACATCCTTATTTTCTTGTCGTGTGCAGGTGGCCTAAGGCTGAGTTGACATAAGACATTACTGTCACATTATTGTTGCATTGGGAAAAACGCTTGCATTTTGGGAAAAAAATGATGCTTTTATAGGATGCAGCAAAAGTGCCACCTGTGAATGGGGCTAAGGCTATCTGCACAATATGGTCCTGTGGATGATGTTTACTGCCCATGTGCCATTAGGGGGTGCCAGTGCAAATGACTATAATAACAGACAGAAATAGGACCTGTTCTGTTTTCTTGCGGCTCGAGCAGTCGGATCATGCACAGGGCCGTGGAATCCACAACCATGTGCATGGTCCCATAGAAGTGAATAGGGATCTGTGCTACCTGTTAATCAGACATGTACTGACTGGTAAATTGTGACCGTCCCTTCAATGTGGATAAGATGTTTCAATGGGCTTATTCACATGAAATTGTTTCATCTGCAAAACACGACTGGAAACTCCTTGCATCATGCATAACTATGATGCTTTCTCTCCCATCCCCTGGTGGAGCCACCACATTGTTTCACTGAACAATCATTTGTTTGTTTGAATAAGCTCTAACTCTCATCTATACAATGAAGAAAAATCACTAACATAAAATTGACATGTTGTTTTAACCCCTTATCGCCACACATATTGCCCAGAGGACCCACAGCTGCCAGTGGCGTAATTGGGAGTCCCGCAATTGCAGCTGTGGAGTGCTGATGGATGGATGGAAGGTCACTCCCTCTCCACCCGCTAAGGCTGGTGCCACATGTAACGCTTGTCTGCGTTTCAAAACGCAGACAGAGCCGCACCCACTGGCTGTGTTTGCGTTTTCAAACGCGGACAAAGTGTTACGTGTGGCACCAGCCTAAGGCTACATTCACACATTTGTATGGCGGACGTATATACGGCCGATATACGTCCTCCATACACTTCTATGGGCTCACGGCACCGTACGGGAGCGGTACAGTGCAGCACATGTGCGACACCATACCGCTCCGTAGCCCGTAGAAAGATAGTACATGTCTTTCTACGTGATATCGCGCCGTGCGCTGTATATGCCTATGGAGAGGGGCGGGGGTGAGCTGCGCTCATCCCCTGCTCCTCTTCCCAGCGCCGATGTATGCTCGCCGTACATCGTGTGCATGTAGCCTAAGACACAGTGGTCCGTGATCGAGTCTATGACGTTAAACATCCGGGATCTGAGCTTTTCTGATACCAGTTGTTAGTTTAGGCTGCATTCACACACATGTATGGGGGACGTATATATGGCCAGCGTATATACGGCCGATATACGCCCCCCATACACTTCTATGGGCTCACAGCACCGTACGTATGGACATGTCCTATCTTTTCCCGTGTTACGGCACTGTGTGCTGTGTAGTGTTATGGAGAGGGGCGGGGGTGAGCAGCGTTCACCTCCTCCTCCTCTCCCCGCGCGCTGCCGTTTGCCCGTCGTGATATGGTGCGGTGGGCAACGGCAGTGTACATGTAGCCTTAGGGGCTGGGCTGTGATAATACAGCCCAGCAATGGACAAGACTTGGATGTCCTGCTTTCCTCTTCTGATTAGCAGCTGTAGAATGGCATAGCATAAGAAGAAAAATGATTAATGACCGCCATAAAAACCTGATACAACGGTTATTAAGGGGTTAAATTACAGATTTGGTGCAATATTTTCTGTCAAATTTCCAACGGGTTTGCTTTAGCAATTTCTCAGTATTTCACTTACATGGTTATACCCCTAAACCTGCAAATAAGCAGCTGATTTAACTCCTTAAGGACGCAGCCATTTTGTAGCTTAAAGGGGTATTCCCATCAGGGCATTTACATTTAATTAAATTCATTGCCATATATAAACATTTCCTCAATTGGATGTTAATAAAAAAAATGTTCCTGTGTGAAGATAATTTCTCAAAAATGTTGCCATGTTGTCCCTTAGAAACAAGAGGGCTTCCTCGCATACGACCACGTCAGACTCTGGCAGTGGTGGCCAGACATTCGTTATAGAGTCCTGCAGGACCATTAGGATATAGCAATCATTACCACAGGACGGCTGTAGGGCCTGCAGTAACTCCCAGACATTTCATATACAAAAACAAATTTGTTTCTTTGTGCAATCACTCCAGTAGAGATGGCCGTATCCGAGGAAGCTGTCCTCTCCGAGGACAGTGATTTATTACTTAATTTTTTTAATTGAAAAACATTTTTTTTTTTTTTGACTATTTCCACTGTGGGACATGAACAAGCAATTATCTGATGATAAGCTTTCTATTCACTGGTTTTTACAAAAAAAAAGGCTTTTAAAATTTTGCTCCAGGGGGCTCCAGGCTCTATCGATGTTGATGGAGCCTGAAGCCCCTCAGACTCGCTTGCACAATTCCTAAAGCCTTTTTATTTCTTATAAACCAGGGCATAAGAAGCTAAAAGTACAGCATATCTTGGCATAGGGGGTACACACCAATAGGTCAGTGTGCTTGGTTTAAAATCCTTCATCCTGGTGGTAGAAGTCCTTTTAAGCCTTTGTAGTGTAAAGGGTGAGATCTAGAAATCTGCAGAACAATATTGGGTGGAATTGATCTTTGCAGTTGTGACATTTTTCTAGCGTATTGTTGCTAAATTCCCGATTTGCATACATTTTTGGAACATTTTGTCTACAGATGTTTGCATATGGTCGTTGCACATCATAAATCTGACTCAAACAAAAATTTGGCCTAGGAAATTGTTTGGAATGGGTTGTTGTTGCAAATACATACCTTAAAGGTTTCTCCCCAAACCCCCACCCCACACCCCACAAACAGTACCTTCTTCTGTAATATGTACGTCGCCCGGAGGTCTTTAACCCCTTAACGTATACCCCTTAAGGTATAAGGGATGTATGAAGAGGGCCTCTTCATACAGAGGTGGGGGTTGTTGCATATTGCAGCAAACCCCCACCGCTAATAACCGCGGTCGGTGCTATCAACCCTTTCAACGCCGCCGCCGGCGTTTAAAAGACGGCGGCGCGCGGGCGCCGCCATCTTTATTATGATCGCCGCGCCCCCGAACGTCATCGGGGGGCGGCGATCGGTTGCCATGGTAGCCTCGGGTCTTCGTTTGACCCGAGACTATCTGGCATTTGCAGATTCGTTACAATGAGCCAGTGGCTCATTGTAATGAATGTGCTGCAAACATGCCATATATTGCAATACAGAAGTATTGCAGTATATGGTAGGAGCGATCTGACCATATAGGGTTAATGTACCCTAGATGGTCTAAAAAATAAAAAAAAATTAATAAAATATAAAAAATTCAAATCACCCCCCCTTTCCCTAGAACGGATATAAAACATAATAAACAGTAAAAATCACAAACATATTAGGTATCACCGCGTCCCAAAATGATCTATCAAAATATAAAAACGGTTACGGGCGGCGGTGACCTCCGAGGCGGGAAATGGCGCCCAAATGTCCGAAATGCGACTTTTACACCTTTTTACATAACATAAAAAATTAAATAAAAAATGATCAAAATGTCGCACAGACCTCAAAATGGTAGCAATGAAAACGTCGCCTCATTTCGCAAAAAATGACCCCTCACACATCTCTGTGCGCCAAAGTATGAAAAAGTTATTAGCGTCAGAAGATGGCAAAATTATTTTTTTCTTTTTTGTACACATTCGTTTAATTTTTGAAAATGTATTAAAACACAATAAAACCTATATAAATTTGGTATCACCGCGACCGCACCGAACTAAAGAATAAAGTAGGCGTGTTATTTAGAGCGAAGAGTGAAAGTCGTAAAAACTGAGCCCTCAAGAACATTTGGAATTTTTTTTCAGCTTCGCAGTACACGGCATGTTAAAATAAATAACATTACGGGAAAGTAAAATTTGTTACGCACAAAATAAGCCCTCACACAGGTCTGTACACGTAAAAATGAAAACGTTATGGATTTTTGAAGTTGGAGAGCGAGAAATGAGCCGAAAAACCCAGCGTCCTTAAGGGGTTAAAGCATATTTCTGTTTTGTAGGATGCAGTCAGGAATCCCTGCCTCCTGCAGACAGGCTGCTCTGCCAACACCAATCATCAGATGGCCCTGCCCTGCCTCCTAATTGTGATGTCATTCTCTGGCTAATTAGGAGACAGGGTTAGAATCCTAGGGTAACTTGACTGCAGGGGGCGGGGTAACTTGACTGCATTGTACTAAAGAATTAAAGATGATTTTTCATTCATAGTGCAACCTAAACATATGCTAAAAATGCCTCCAGGGGACATGCATATTAGGGTGCTGTCACACAGTGCGTTCTTGTACCGCATGCGTTTTCAGTCCATTTAAAAATGCACGTGTTTTTAAGCGCATGCGTTTGACTGATTTGATTCTGTTTATCTACATTTGTAGAAGTGTAGGCAGCTTTGAAACAGATTAATACCAGCCAAATGCATTTTAAACAGCGAGTCAGTTTAAAAACGGACAAAGAACGCACCATGTAACAGCACCCTTACAGAAGAAGATACTGTTTGGGGGGGGGGGGGTAGTGTTGTGACAGGTTTGTTTTAGCAGTATTTTACCAAAACTTATTTAGTTTGCTGCTTTTTTTTTTTTTTTTTACAGAAAGTAATTAAAAGCAAAAGATGATTGATTCTGTAAGAATACGCCAACAAGGGGCTATGGACTTCAGATCACATTATGACTACTTGTGTGTCTTACAAGACTCTGTGCCATTACAAGCTATAAAAGCCAATCTGCGACAAGGAACCCTTAGTTTTAATTCGGATAGAGTAAAGCTTTCAGACTGGCCACCCATTCTTAATACTCTTAAAATCAACAAGAGCTTGACATGTGTGGTCATTAAAAGCTGCTATCAACCTGGACTTGGCGAGTCAGGTTAGTAATATCTTTTTACAAAACTTTTATAGAAATTAGTGAGTTGCCTTGTTATGTTATGGTTTGTTCTTTATTTTACAGTTTCTCTGTGTACCCTCATTCTTCTCCTTCATTCTGCCTGCTTGCTAAGTAGCTAGAGGGGGGACACACTGAAGAGGGCTGTAACTTTGGATCCCTGATGCCTAGAAGTTTAGGGATTTTTACCTGTGAAAGAGGATATAAACTGTTAAAGTGACAGTCAGGGTTGATTTACGTATATAAAAAGCACATCCGAAATTGACACTTTAAACTTAAATATCTCTGGATCCTTGACGCATAAAACACAATTTTAGATTTATATGAAAGAGGAGGCAAAATCAAGCATGATAAACAGGTGGCATTTACTCACAGATGCAGGCATCATGACTGTGGTAATCCGCTAATATTTGTTATCATTGGCCTCCTTCCATCTAAAATCAACTTTTTTATGCTAATTAGCCTAAAGGGCTTGTGGGGGTGTTGCCAGAACCCTTTAGTGCTGCAGATTCACTGGCTGTTACAGTGTGCACTGCCACTGTATGTTAAAACTTCCTCTGCTGTAGTGAATTACATCAGGCCAAGTGGGAAGAGTGAAGCTGCAGCACAGGGGGCACTGGTAATAACCTCAAAGGCCTTCAGGTTCATTAAAAAAAATATAAAAGTTGATTTTAGAAGAAAGGAGGCCATGGATAACAAATATAAGAAGATTGCCACAGTCAGGGCGCCTGAATCTATGAGTAAGTGTCCTTGGTTTATTATCCTTGATTTCTATAGTAGAATTCATTTAATTCCATATTGGTAAATTGAACTTCCTACTAATCTAAAGGATCACCTTTGTTTAAACAGATTCTGATAAATATGGTATCCTCTTCCGAAGAAGAATCCCACCTATTCGGTCAAAAGACATGACCTTCCAACTATGTAGGGCAATTGCAGCCTGTTTAACTGTGTCCAGCTCTTTAAAAGAGTTGGAGCTCCATGGGCTTCCTTTAAGGGAAAGAGATTTAAAAGCCCTATCAAAGGTAAGTGTTTTCTGGATTAGTGTCTATAACAAAGTATTTACTGTACTTGTATAGCCTTAAATAACTGAAAAATATATATTTTTATGGAGCAAAGCGTAAAGAGGATCTGACAGATTAATTTGTGTCCCTAAACTAACAACAGGTCCTTATGGACTTGTGATTGAGGGTCCCAAATCAACCTGTATAAAGGCTGTGGTTGGGCAAAAATGAAAATAATCTTTTTTACTCGCCTAGATGTGAGCTCAATGAGGTGCATCAGACTCGCATCTCCAGATCACTTGCTGGTGCCTCCTCTCGTGGTCCGTCAAGTGAAGCTGAGATAACACCCTGTTGCTAGCACAGCTAACACTTGACGCTCCAAGGAGGCACCAAGCGGAACAAGGGACAAGGTGAGTATATCCTTTATTTTTTTTAATTTTTTTTTTTTAAACTGCCCACATAATTCCCCAGGGAGATTTGGGGCACCTAACCACCGACCTATAAGGGTCTGTGGGTGTTTTAGTGTCCCAAATTGCCCTGAAAATCCCCTATCCACCCCAAACAAGAATGGGCAACCATTGTACCTGTAAAAAAAAATGGAGCAGCTGGGCACATACGAGATTAGCTCCTGTATTCTTTTGTGGGTACAATGGACCCCTGCCCCCCTTACATGTTGTGGGATAACTTGATGTGAGTTAATCTCTTTAAAATTTACTAATTGGAACTGTTACGAATGAGTTTATTTATGCAAATTAGAAACATACCAGATTTCCACCAGGTGTTAAATAGTTTCGAGAACAAGAGGTTTAAGAATTCTTAATATTTTATTTGTTCTTTTACTTTATAAACCTGTATGTGCATTTTGAGCTTTTTTTTCTTGTTGCTTTAGGGATTAGCTGCCTCATCATCACTGGAGAGCTTATCTTTACCATATTGTTCATGTGGAGATGAAGGTCTAAAAAGTAAGTATACAAAGTATTTTTTGGTGGTCAAACTAGCATAGCACCCTGCTCTATTCTGTCTTGTTTTAAAAGAAATTTGGAAAAACTTGACAAACCCTTTTAGAAGTTAGTTTAGAAAAAAGAACAAATTTTACCAGTTGCATTATATTTGTTAATGATTAAAAAAAAAAAAAAAATAGCAGGGACCTTAAAGTGAACTTGTCATCAGGACACATATTTTCACCTAATGACAGCGTGCATTTTTAATACTATTTCCCAATCTGCTTTTAAAATTCACGTTACCAGTATTCCTCACTTTTAAACTTCGGTAAAAGTATACCTGTTTCCCTGTCAGCAAACTGCATCAAGTCAGGGGAGTGTATGTTACAAGGCTGCAATCATCATCATTATCTGCTTTCCTCCCTCTTTTCTCTTCCCTTATGCAGCCGTTTGCTGACCCTATGCTCCAAGAAAATCTCAGCTCTTGTTTGCAGCAGGGAGGGCGGTTAGGAATGATGAAGATCTATTAGAGCAAACAATGATAACTTGATGCAGTTTGCTGGCAGGGGGCCAGGTAAACTTTTATGAACTTTTAATAGTGAGTGGAAACATTAATGTTAATAATAAAAGCAGATTTGAAAATGGTGAACATGTCATTGGGTGAAAATTTGTCCTCCTAATGACAGGTTCCCTAAGTCCTCAATTTCAATGAGTTGTGTTATAGGTAACTTGTCACCTTTAACAGCTAAAGAAACACATGGGGTGTACCTTAGAGAACACTGTAAAGTTGTATCAATGCTTCTAATCCACTTTATCTACATTGTTGCTGTGAGATGAAAACTTTTATTCATCTTGTCGTCTTTCATTTACTCAGTCAAAGAGGTGGTAGAGCTTTCAGATACAGTCAAGCTCCCCCGCCTCCTCTACCCACGCCCCTTCGAACGTCTCCCAGCTTTTTTTTTTTTAATTACAATTTGAAACTTTGTTCTGCCTGTTAGTATGACACCGGAGTGCGTGTCCATGGCCAGCTGTACAGGTGCACTGTGCATGCGCCAGTACACGACCGGCTAGTTCTTGATCACACAAGGGCTTCGCAAAGCAGCAACACAGATTAAAGCAAATCTTCCATGGGAAATCTACTTTTTGAAGTAGTTCCCATGGTAGAATTATCTCCCTGCTCCATTCCCAAACCGTTTTTAGATAAATCTTTTATTCTGCTTTTTGCAATAAAACTTTATTTTATCTTTATGCAAATTAATTGAAGGGACACTGGGGGCATGGAGTAGCCTTCATAAGCTCTGGAGGCAAAAGCTACCCCATGCCCCTTGTAGCCCCAGGAGCTTACCTGCAAGTAGTTTTGCTTCTCCCTAGAGTCACGGGGCACATTTACTTAGAAAGTCGGAAACTGCACTAAAAGTGCTATTTTTGTTTATAATGCTGTGTAAAGTTTGCGTGCCAGAGATCATGAATGTGTCGCTTCCCTGCACTGGCCAAACAGAGTTCACCATCTTTTTTGTGGTGCACCTTTAACATATGGCATGCAACACAATTTGCAAGTTAAATTCGGCGCTCGTTCCGAATCACTGTTACCGACAAACGGCACTCCCCCTAATTGTGTAGTATGGAGGCCAGAGAAGATGCTCCACAAGAGATTTCTGTGCGACACAATGGCGGCGCAGACAGTTCTTAAATACCTGTGCAAGCCGTTTAAGCCTTGGAGAACGACCAAAAGTCCGACAAAAGTGTGGCGCAAATCCCTAAGTAAATGTGCCTCACAGTGTCATCAGATCAAGAGGCAGGATCCAAGCTTCTGTACTGAGATCCAGCCCCCTTAGTCGCAGCACTTTGCCCTGAGCCGCCAAACGGAGCATACACATCTTATTCCCCTCATGTGCCGTATGGCATCTGTTGTGACTGAGGACGCTGGATCTCTTTTAATGCCGTCAGCAGCTTGTGGAAAATCTGCTCTTGTGACTTTCGTCTGGATGAAGTCATATAGAAAGACCGAGTACAGTTTGTGCTTGTTGTATCATGTAGTATTAACACACTGCTTTGTTGACAGCTGTCAAGCTTTATTGACACAATGTTATATTTATCAGAGAGAAATGGAACCATACAGATTGCAAAACCATTGTCACAATGAGTCATTCATTCCCTGGCAGAGTTTCCTTCAGTGACTTGCTGCTTTTATTTTGTGGATCTTATTCTTACAGTATCTTTGGTTACCATGGAGACTAGAAGGATTTAAATTTAAAGTTGTATTTTTGAATTTAAAACGCCTTCTATAATTAACTATTTTGATGTCTACCATTATGAAAATCTATGAACTTTCATTGAAGCAATCACATAACTATGCTGTCTCTTGTGATGAAGAAAACACATGTCTTGTAAAGATATGTTAGGAACACTGCAACAGACACACACACCCCTTCTGAAGCAAATGCTACAAAAAAGGCACAAACTTTTTTAAAGGAATGTGCAAAAGGAAAAAAAGTCAAAATAGAGATACATGTCCGCTAATGACTGTAACCGAAGCCTTTTTCCATACAGAATCTGTAGAAAATGTGTGGATATCTATTGGAATTGAGATAAACACAGCCTTTGGTTCCAATTTTTTGTGACAGATTTGCTGCTTTTTTTAATTTTTTTTGCAGCAAAAGTCATTAGTGGGTTAACAATGAATGACAAATGTAAATGAATTACATTTACTGTCTCTCCACTCGATCCACACTTTTGCCTAAAGAAAAATATGCTAAATCTGCATCAGATTGTCACAGGGAGCTGATACTGGATTCTAGTTTTATTTGATATATATTTAGTCTAAACAGTCAAGATTGTACTTCTCAACTGCCCTACAATACAAAATTATCCAGTTGGATAAGGAAGAAAGTGTAATGTCTGTGCTAAATTCCTTACACACCAATTTCACTGTTGCATTTTATTTAGTAAATTTCCAGTAGTGACTGGTTACTAATGGCTGGCTTAAAGTATTTTTTTTTTCCGTCTGCTTTACATGATTGTAGCATTTTAATATATTGCATTATCTTCTGTCCATCTAGTTATATGCAAAAGTGTAAAGAATTCCCCGACAATCAAAGCAATCAATTTTACTGGGTGTAATCTGACATCACATGGAGCGGAATGGATAGCAAATATTGTAATGGTAAATGAAGCCTTTATTGCAGTATTCAGAGATCATATATATCGTGATTATTTGTTTATTAGTATTCGGTGTGTTTTTTACTTTATCACTATATCATCGATCTACCCAAGACTGGGGCTTCTACTGGACCTCCCCAAAACCTGTAAACCGGCCCAGGCTCCTCCCTAAGGCTGGTGGAGTGATCTGGTTTTGCTCCCTATCTAGTCAGACCCTATATCACCTTCTGAAGGCATGGACACTAGAGGCCTAGCCGGGCCTAGTCGGGCCTAGTACCAGCAGAAGCCGGGTACTCAATTTTATTTTTCCTGTCGGTGACCCTCCATCCTCGGAAGGCAAGATTTCAGCCCCCATCCACCTGGAACAAGACAGCATCAGGAGGCCAGCAGCTACCTGACTGAGATTGGCGGCTCCTTACCCTTTACACCTGGGATCATAGATAATAAGATCCATTACAAAAGCAGCTGAAAGTTCTCAATCATCTGTAACAGATTGCCAAGGGGCTCCGTTGAGTCCTAACCCGCAGACAGCACCCCTCTCTGAGGCTATACTGAATTACACAACCGCTGCTAACACCCCGCCCCCACCCAATACCACCTACTGTCCTGCCCCCTCCTGCATATTTTTCCTTGTTTTTGTATGGCCTGGTACATAGTTCTCCAATCTTAAATGAGGCTTTACTTCCACTGAGACCACAGCGGAACTTGCTGCATTGCAATCAGAGCTAGAATATGTACGAGACCCCTCAGAACAGAGTCTACAGGCATGCGCAGCGCAGCTATTCTCCGATAATGTTGGACAAAACTAAACGGTCACTATTCTCTTCCAAACTGAACTACTTTGTACATGGGGAATGCTTTAGGACAATGCACACTCTAGTTTGGCTAGATTGCCCCGGATGACTCTGTGTCTCTGCCACGTGGAGACTTTTACGCATTCCTGTATTCCTCTACATATCACTGTTCGGGAGACTGCTGACTACCTTAGCTCCCTTTCTACCTTAGCTTTCCCCTCCCTTCCTGCCTGTGTTAACTTAGTCAAAATACCAAAAATTCTAGAAATCCTGCTTCAGTCCCCAGTGTACTATGCCAATTATTTCAGAAGCTTCATAGTTGCGTAGCCCCATTTGTTTTGGGAGGGGGGAGGTCGAGGATAGCTACCAGCTCGCGGTTTTGCTCCTGGGAAGAGGTGGGGTGGGTCTTCACAATTTTAAGCTATACTATTGGACAGCCTCGTTTTTTCACTTTCCTTGGATGTTCCACCTTGAAAAACCATGCACCATGGCACTTCTTGTTGGCCCATTTTCTAATCTACATACTTCACTTGAACATCTTTTATTTGGTGGGTGGAAATACCAGGGGGGCACCCTCCTTGCTGTGCCAACTTTTTTTGTTGTGGGCGAGAGTTCGCTCCCACTACAATACCACTGGGTTTTAAAAGTTCACGCCCTTTTGGAATAACCCAGCTCTTTCTGAGCTGTTGCCTAATGGGGCTAGATGAAGGGCCAGGGGTTTGTTTTATGTAGGGGGCATGTCTGTATAGATGGAGTCCTCCGATCATTTCAGCAGTTAAAGGATTCCGATGACTTGACAAACTCCTTCCACCTGTTATATCTTCAACTCCACAATGCTATAAACACACAGTTTCCAGGTGATCAGTTGGTAGAAAACTCCTTTCCTGTTCCCCTTGCATCACTGTTGTACAGAGAGTTACTATCCACTCACATCAAACGAACACCCGCACTGCCAAGGGCACAGTGGGAGAGGGTGCCTGGAAGGATGAGGAGTAGTATTTGGCCCTCTCTTCGCCTATGCTGGCCTCCTCCCAACTTGGGGGACAGAATGTCTTGGTTATATATACTCAATTAAGCATTCCTAACGACTAGTAGGGTGATCTATCAGATCATGAGAACGGTGGTTAGATCTGTGGGGGTCCTGTCGCACCTCAAGATGACTCCCGGTCACGCACATCTAACCCCTATTCTCCTGAGGGGTCCTTCACTGAGACCCCCACAGATTCTGTAGATGGGGTCTAACTTAATGGGAAAACCTTTTTAATAACTTACTTTCCAAAAATATACATTTATGTACAGTTTCTTTTGTGTGTTTTCTTTCCATTTAAAGTATTTTTGTATCTTTTAAGCACCAAGCGACAAGAAGGCATAGTGAGGCTTGGGCAGAAAGCCTACGATATAGACAACCTGACCTTGACTGCATGACTGGGATAAGACGTATCTCGTTGAATTGCAATACGTTAGTGGGAGACAAGGGAGCAAAGGCAATAGCAGATGTTTTGGTAGAGGACCTGTGGTTGAAAGGTATGAGTAAATCGGTGCTGCTTTATCATAAAGGTTTACCTCTAAAGTATAAATATGTTATAAATTCCACAGTTGACTTTATTATTTACTTCTATTTATTTCTACACTTGATTGTAATGTTGCAACTGGGGTTTCCAAGCAGGCTAAATCAGCAATCGATTTGTGGGGTTTGTTGCCATTAAAGGGGTCGTCCACTTTCAACAAATAATTTATATGGCTTGGGAAAGTCTTACAATTTTCCAATAAACTTTCTGTATCAATTCTTCACTGTTTACTAGATCTCTGGTTATTGTCCTTCTATAGAAAGCTTAATTGTTTACATCCAGTGGATAAAAATCTGTCCATGGTCTTGTGATGGATATTCGGGTGCCTGCCTTTCCATCATAAGACCATGGGCAGATTTCTATCCACTAGATGTAAACCTAGAAGCTTTCTATAGAAGGATAAATGTGGGCCATAGTGAAAAAACTGATTAATACAGGTACAATGCATTGTATTCCTTCCTAGACAACTCAAAAACATGCATGTAAATAAACCCCTTAGAGGAAAACACTGAAGTCATTGTGGTGGTGCCAAATGTCCCATTGCATAAAACCGCATAATGTATTTAGCTTGCCGTCTAAGCAGGTTAACTTCCACCTAAGGATTCCCTGTACGGCACTCGAGGCCAGTTGTTCTCGACCGTCCTAATGCCAAAACCTTTTTATACAGTTCCACATTTTGTGGTGACCCCCAACCATTAAAATATTTTTGTGGCTACTTCAGAACTGTAATTTTGCTACTGTTATGAATCATACTCTTGGTGAGAGCGATTTCCCCCACCCCTCCAAGTTGCTGGCAGTCATGGTGCCTGCCTCCCAGTCTTTTAGTGAGTCTTTAGTTCACTAAAGTGGACAAATAAAGTAATTGTCTTACTGATATAATATCTACTGCAAGGGCATGTAATAATAAAAAACAATAAAGGTAGTTGTACATGTGATAAAGGACATAACTTTGTGGAAGACCCCACCTATTTGTACAACTTCAGCGCATAAATTTTACTTACAAAAGTTAAGGCCACAGTTGAGGTTTCCTAAGGGAATAAACTTCTGCAACCAATTCTGTCATAGTATGAAAAATCTACTATGTACTAAATTTTTTTTGGAGCAATACTGCGAAACAAGGGGTCTAGATAATGCAATTTTATCTAGTTGCGGGTCTTCTTTCAGTGTCTTCCAATTTTTATGTATAGTAGCCTGTATTAGCTTTTTGTGTGGACTGAAAGTGAAAGAAAAGGCAAATCTTTTTCATCTTCCTCCACTGCCTCTCTGAGGTCTCCTATTTGTTATTCCCTTAGGATGTCTGACAAGCCCTAGCATAAGCCTTCTCAATAACCCGGGCAACCCACGCTCAGCCAGCCTAGTTTTTATAGTCTCGCATTGAGTCACATTGAGTCGATTGGGTGGTAATAGTTGGTAACTGGCCCAGGATGATATTGTTATAAAACCGTCTGACAAGTGGTCTATGTGTCCCAGGAATACTATATTGCTGAGGCCCCGTGCCTGTTGAATAATAGCAGCACATATACACCTCATCCGAACAATCCTACCTCTTAGTTTCTGACTAACACACCGAGATGGATTATGGAAAACCGCTTTGCTGACCTATAAAGGGTAGAAGTTAACCCCTTATGTGGCAACCTGGTCACGCAATTTGTTACAGCAAAATCAACTTCATTGTCAAAAATGCACTACTGCTCCAGGGAGCTCTTGGGTTACGAACCAGTCCAAATGTCCATGTGTTCACAGAAAATGTATACCGACCCAATGCTTTAACCTCAGGAGCTTTCAAATTTCTTCCAGGTGATATGTTCTCCAAGTCAGTTCTCAGAGTCCTCTGTTGTTGGAGTGGATCAACTACTGGAGTGGATCGCAGATTGCACAGTGGTCCAATTCCCAACCATTCTCCCTGTAAAGTCCCCTTAATTCGGAAATCTCAAATCCGGAATAATAAACGTACATAGCACAGTTCTGTATGATAAAAATGTACACACTTTATTTGTTCTACCTACTAGAAGTAAAAAACGACATCTCGCATTTGTGGCTTCCTTGCCTGACCCTGGGTTTTTCCTCACTCATGGCTTCTTCCGAGGCACGCCTCACGTTCACTTTCTATTTCCTTGTATGTCAAAATAAAACCTTTCTCATTCATTATAAGATGCTAATTATACATATTATATCATTGTTACAACCCCCCACCCCAATCTGTTATGCCTGGAAGCTAATTATGTTATGCGGTTTTATGCGATAGGACTTATGGGTCTCAACAACCGCAATGGTTTGAGTGTTTTCCTGTAGCACCCTAAGGGTTTTTACTTTCATGTATGCTTTTGACTTAATAAAGGTACACTGCATTGTATTACTTCTGTGACAACATCGGATAGGGTAGAGGTAAAACTAAAATAAAATATTATGGATGTCACCAGTAAATTCTATTTTCCTTCCTCTTAAGTGATATATTCTCCTCAGAATACTATAGTTATCTCCGCCTCCTCTCTGGGGCACTAGGATCAGAAGTACAATGAGGGTGCCATGCATTTAGGGCCAGGGGGCCCACCAGGTTGAACCAAATGGAACAATTATAATTTGCTGACATTGTCTGTTTTATGATGGATCCAGAACTGTATCATGGTAGCACTGATAAACAACCCGTTCTTGTATTTTTTATTTTTTTTTGGGGGGGCGTTAAGTTCTTAAAGTATACCATTGATTATGTGATTTTTCTTTCTCTAGCATTAGACATGCGACAGTGTGGTATATCCAATGAAGGGGCAAAAGCACTTCTCAATGCGCTAAAAACGAATACAACTCTAATAGTCTTGGATATAAGAAAAAACCCACTCATAGGTATGAAGCCGTTCTTTTATCATTAAAGTGTAACTGTAAAGTTACTTGACAAAAATATTTTTAGCACAGCTGGAGAGAGCCTTTGACAACAATTTCAACTATACCTGTATCATGCTTCTGACTTCTTCCTATCTTGAGATATTGGGCTGATAGATATGAGGCTATTTATAAAATCCTCTCAGAGTTTCTTGAAGAGAACGGGGCTTCCTGGTTGTGACAATCACATGAACGTGCATATACGGCTCAGCCAATCAGGAGACACAATCAGTGCTACTGCTTGTACAGAGATCTATTGCAGAACAAGGCAGGGAAGACACAGAGCACTGGATCTCTTCATCATGGTCAGAAGTGATCATATAGTAATCTACTACACCACAATGCAAAAGATATATTAAAACATGTCCACCTACACCATAACATTTACATAGAAATAAAAAGATGAACACACGGCAACACAGTATGTGTACACATATATACAGGCTGTACAACCTCTCCAGTAGACACTCTCCCTAAGACTGACTCAAAAAAAGGTGTTTTTTTTTTTTCTTTTTATTCAATCACCATTTTTTTGCCATTATACTCTATGGAAGCTGTCCCATAATTGCAGACCACACCTGTCCTATGGAAAGAGGTTTCACTAAATATATACAGTGCTGCAGTATCCGATGCCATTCATTAGAACTGATTGGGAGCCTGAGCTCTGTCTTTATATGTGCTTTTAAACCTTCAGATATGCACCTTTCCGTTATATTCAAACTTTCAAACAATTGATATGTAATTGGATGACCTGGGGCATGTGATCAGTCAGATCAATGAGACCTAAGTCAAGGTCCTATAGTTTTTTTTTTTTTTTTTTTAATTCTGCTGGGACTGATATTCTCCTGAAACCAGCAGGCTACTGATGAAGAGCGTGCACATTTCCTAGTAACCCCTCGCAACAACATACACCCACCCACCCTCTGCTCCTCTCTACTGTCTAGTTAAGGATTCCCATAGCAACCAACAAAACAAAGGCAGTCAATTGGACAAGGCAAAACCCCTGCTAGCAGGCACATGGCTGCAGATTGATAATGAGTGCAGTAAGTTAAAATAAGCAATTCACTAATTTACAGAGTTGGGCAAAAGTTTTTATGCTTTACAGCTGTTCTTTAATTGCAAAATGTACATAAATTCTAGTTTCAGCTTTCTTTTGATGCATGTCCATTTTTATGAAATTTTTCAAACTAAAGACATACAACACGTATAAATTAAAGATACAAAACCTGACATTATATAATCAGTTCTTCAACTATCTTTCTCCATCCTCCTTAACCACTTACTGATGTGTGATGTATTTTTACGTCACATTTTGGCAGCGGGCGTATGGAGAGGGACCACATATAAAATGTATATAAATGTGGTATCCCCGTGAACATACCAAACCAAAAAATGAAGGATACATGTGATTTGGGGCGCACAGTGAAACCTGAAAATTCCAAGCCCTCAAAGTGCTGCAAATCCTCTTCTTTTTATTTATATATATATATATATATATATATATATATATATATAACAATTTCACTGCATTTGGAACTAGATACTGTCACTATGAAGTGCAGTCTGTTACCCAGAAAACAAGCCATCACACAGCTTTTTATATGGAAAAATAAAATACGGTAGTTATAGATTTTTTTGAAGGTGGGGAGTGAAAAATGGAAACACAAAAATGAAAAAGGGCTTTGGTGTTAGGGGTTAGTACTAATAGCACACGATGGGGGATATTTATCAGGACCTCTGCGCACCGCCAGTGGCGCAGAGGCCCTGAAATAATCGCAAATGCTAGCTTATTGCTAGCTTTTGCGATAATTTTCCCCAATCCGCCACCTTCACGCAAGTGGGGCGTGAAGGGGGGCGCGGCCGACCAGGAGTGGGCCGGCGCGAGGCGTTACTGTCCCCGCACCTGCGCACTCGCTGCTGCCGGCGACTTTTCATACGTGAAAAGTCGCCGGTTGGGTTTTTTTCGACGCCAGGCCCTGCCTGGCGTAGGATAAACGCTACGCAGCTGGCAGCCCGATACATGAAGAGGCAGAAGCCTCTTCATGTATCGGGCTGCGAATTTGCAGCGGCGGGCACGAGCGCCAGCGTATGATAAATATCCCCCGATGTGTGTATTCTAATCCAAATAATAAAATGTATGCTTAGAATGTATCATTACAAATCAAACAACATATTCCGGACATGGGTCTTGAAATGCTGGAATTTTTAATTTTTTTAATTTTTTTTTTAAGACCATTCGCTACTCAAGAATGTTATTGAAAGAGTACTTCTGAATGCCAGTGACACTAATTCTGAGGTATGGTTCTGTGACTGTCTTCTCTGTTTCCCTACAAAATCTATAATAAGGAATAAACCAAATCATTTTAGGAATCCCCACATCCAAAAATGTATATTTTTATGTATTTTCATAACCCCATGGAAGACTATTGTGATGCTTTATAGGAAACTTGTTTTTATTTCCTTTGTTTGGATTTTTGTCATATTAACCACTTCACTGTACTAGTGCATTCCCACAATTAGCACAGCTGAGCCGGTATCTGGAATGGGGCAGTGTCGGCGTTACCGCTGACATCCCCATGTGACACCTGTGGTCAGAGTATGCTCTGATTGCAGGTATTGACTTGTGGTCATTGTGACTACGGCACTTACATGGCTCCAGGGAGCTTGATCGGAGATCCCCCTCCCCACCTGAAGCGGTTAATATGGCAGCTAAGATCCCAGGGTTGTCCATAGTAAATGCCTGTAAGGTCCTGTTACACATGGGACCTTACTGGCAGTGTGTCGGCCTATGCCTCTGCTGGTCATGCAAAATTATAGATTCTCTTCCTCCACATGAGGATTTATTGTACAAAATTAGTAAAAGATAACCACAATACCAAATTTCTATATTTTTGCTTATCGTGAATCGCTGAATACATTTTACATATTACTTTATTAATTTACATATTGCATATTAATTTCCTCCGGACCGCGCAGAGGAAATTAATGGACTGATTAAAGGGCCAGTAGCATTTTAATTCTTCATTACACTCTGTCACCAGCATTTTCTGCTAAGGGGAACAAAATTTTGAATAACAACTAATTACACATTAGCTTATATTTTGAGTGCCCACTTGTATATGAATTATGATGATTCCTGAAATACACTTTTAAATTGTCACCAGAGGAAATTTCAATTATGAAATATATAGTTTTGACTTGCGTACAAGATACGTTCCATATCTTTTGTTCTCAAGTTGAATTTGTATGCAACTCGGGACTGCCTGTACTTTGCTTTCATAAGAAATATCGCAAATCTTATTATTTTTACATGTACTACAGATGTATGCAAAGCTTGTTGAAAAGTTAGTGCCAAAGATAGGATTGGCATATAAGACTTACAGGATAAGTTACTACTTTCTATTATCTTCTATTTTAATAGTACAAATGGTTTTCTTCAACGTTGTCAAAGGAAGGATCAAAATTGAAAGGGGTGACAACATTGAGAAATGGGCTGAAAGGAAAAGGCACAATCCGCATTGGTATGTATGTATTGGTAGTACTCTCAGTTGCTCAGTTTGAAAGTCTTCCCATCAACATAGCGCTTTGGTGGCCTGTGTTTGTACACAGAGGCTCAGAGATGATATACCACCCCTTTAACATAATACCCACTAGCTTACTGTGTTCAGATCAAAAATGCAACTAACAATTGTAGATGTGACAGCAAGGAGCTATTCGTTTAACTGTTGCTTTTATGTATAGTTTGTATTTACAATTTCTTTATCTGCTTTTATGTTTTTGCTCCAGTAATTTGGAGACATTCAGGTAAGGTAACAATATTTGGACACAATTAAGCCAAATCTCTAGGTACTTATACCACTAACAATGTCCTGGCCTTCAGATGTGTCAAAAATAGCATAGAACTGGCCACGTTAAAACTTAACTTTCCATAACGTCCCCCATGACGGCCCACTAGGAGGATGACCCTTGACCTCTGTAGGGACAGGAAGCAGAGAGGTTAAAAGCCTCCCCCCCACATCCTCCCGCCAGTGTCTTCCTGTCCCTACAGGGGTCAGGTCAAGAGAGGGTCTCTCTCCTCCTAGGGGGGGGGGGGGACGTTTAAAAAAAAAAAAAAAAACGGAGAAGGATCTCCATACTTACCACCTTACCTGGGGTTACGCCGACTGCGGTCCAAGTTCCCCTCCGGACAGATCCTCGGTTAGCCCGGCGGCTGCGGGCTCTCCCTGGACGGATACATCGTCCGGCTGGCGTCCTCTCCGGCGGGCTGGTCCACCAGACTCTCGCGCGGACGCAGGGAACTACGTTTCCCAGAATTCCCCCTGATCGATGACGACTTCCGGTCGCGACCGGAAGTGACCGCGGCGCAGGACGCGGTGGAGGCCACCGGCAGGGGGATGGGCTCCCCATGAAGGTATTTAAATCCTCAAAAGCGGGTAGTCAGTTGGTCTGAGGTCTATGACTTGTTTCTTTCTTGGCTGGCCGTCCCAGACATCATAATGGCTGATGAGGCAGACTTGGGCCTACTCCACCCCCCGGTGCACGTGAGTGGTGCTGTATGGCAACATATACAATTGTTTTTTTGTTGTGAGCTCCAAGTCATTGTCTCCTTGCCTTCCTTCCCTAGGAGCAAGTTTCTAAGGGGAAAGGCAAGGAAGAGAAATCAGGGAAGTCTGAAAAGAGTAGAGAAAAACCTGAAAAAAGCAGGATTCCTGTTAAAAAATGCAGTATGTGCTTCCGTACCCTACTAGAAGGCTATAAGAAACCGATCTGCAAACCCTGCATTGAAGAATTCTTGCGGGAGGAGAAAACGTCTTTTATGGACGAGCTTAAGTCCTTTATAGATGAAAAAGTGGTGTCTTCGGTGGCGGCGGCTACGCTGGGAGCCCCCCCACGTAAGAAAGCTCGGATAGTGTCGGCTTCCTCCTCAGAGGAAGAAGAGGGGTGCATTTCAGACTCTCCTTCCTGCTCTCTGGCGGGAGACCAGGATCATCAGGTCCGTGAGCAGGCAACAAGCTCCCGCTACTTATTCCAAAATGAGGATCTGGACGATCTTCTGAAAGCTATGCGAGATACATTGAACCTCGAGGACGAGGAACCCCCTCTTTCTCGTGAAGATGAACTATTTGGGGGACTCAAAGCCAGGAAACAGCGTGTTTTTCCCCTCAATGATACCCTTAGGGGACTAATTAGTCAGGAATGGAGAGACCCTGAGAGGAAAATCGCGGTCTCTAAGAATTTCAGGAAACGCTTAGTCTTCGACCCTGAAGAGTCAAAGGATTGGGACTCGTTCCCCAAAGTTGATGTACAGGTTTCCAAGGTCTCTAGGAAGATGGACCTGCCCTTTGAAGATTCGGCTCAGTTAAGAGACCCGATGGACAGGAAATCTGAAGCCCTTTTAAAGAAAGCATGGGAAACTTCCATGCTTAGCCTAAAGTCAAACTTAGGAGCCACCTCGGTGGCAAGAACACTATATTTCTGGCTGGGGAAATTAGAGTCCCATATCCGGGAGGGTACTCCCAGAGAAGACTTACTGGAAAGCATACCATTGTTAAGATCAGCTACTGCCTTCCTTGCTGACGCATCTGCCGAAGGAATAAGGTTTGCTGCAAAAGAAGGAGCTCTTACCAATGCCACCAGGAGGGCCTTATGGCTGAAGCAGTGGAGCGGGGACATCCGCTCTAAATCCAAATTGTGCAGCATTCCTTTCTCCGGGGACTTTGTGTTCGGACCCGAATTGGACGCTATACTCGAAAAGGCGTCTGACAGAAAAAGGGGATTTCCAGAGTCCAAAACAATACCCAAGAAATCTTCCTTTCGTCCTTTTAGGAACACCGGAGAGACTTACCGTGGCAAAGGTAAGCAAGGACGATGGAGTTATCCCAAAGGAGGAAGGGGAAGGGGTTTCCTTTTCTCTAACCTCCCAGAGGGTCCAGGAAACAAGAAACAATGACGCCAGAGTGGGGGGGGCGTCTCCTGGGATTCCTATCCCAGTGGACAAAGGTCACCTCGAATCCCTGGGTACTGTCTATCTTGGAATCAGGCTACAGGATAGAATTCTCATCACCCCCCCCTTCTCCAAGGTTTGTCGCTCCCTTACCATCTCTCTCTCACTCTACACATTCCTTCATTTGGCAGGAAGTATTTCATCTAATCCACATGGGAGTGGTGGTGCCGGTCCCTCAAGAACAAGAAAAGTTGGGATTCTACTCCCCGTTGTTCCTTGTCAAAAAACCAGATGGATCAAATCGCCTAATCATCAACTTGAAAGAACTAAACCGCTTCATCGTTTACAGAAGATTTCGCATGGAGTCGGTAAGAACAGCTACCCAACTTATTCACACAGACTCCTATATGTGCACTTTAGATCTAAAAGATGCATATTATCATGTACCTATTCACCCCTCATCTCAGAGATTCCTAAGATTCTCGGTTCTCTCTCCCGAGGGCTCTGTCTTACACTTTCAATTCCGTGCACTTCCATTCGGTATCTCATCGGCTCCAAGGGTCTTTACCAAGATCATGGTGGAGGTGGTAGCCTTTTTAAGACTACAAGACATATCAATCATCCCTTACCTAGACGACTTGCTAATTATAGGGAAAGACAAACAAAAACTAATTTTGGCAAGAGAGTCTTCCCTAAGAATTTTAACAGAGTTGGGGTGGTTAATCAACCTGAAAAAATCAAGTTTAGTACCCTCCACTCGAAAGACCTTTCTAGGGATCATTCTAGACTCAACTCACCAAATGTCTTTTCTTCCTCAGGAGAAAATATCCAACATAAAACATCAGATTCGTTCATTCAGACGGAAGGACTCTGTACCAGTCAGACAGGCGATGAAGATCCTGGGGCTCCTCACAGCATGCCTACCTGCGGTCGCCTGGAGTCAGAGCCATACTCGGATCCTTCAGAATTGGATCCTAACTTTCTGGAACAGGAAGTCTTCAGGTCTAGACAAGAAGATCCGGATTCCTTCCTTTGTAAAGAGGGACCTGCTGTGGTGGATGGAATTAAGGAACCTAGAGAAAGGGGTATGTTGGCACCACCTCCCAACCATCACCATAGTGACGGACGCAAGCAGCTCAGGATGGGGAGCAATCCTTCCTTCCCACTACGAGCAAGGGTCCTGGACTCTAGCCCAAGCAAAAAACAGCTCAAACTACAGGGAGTTAAGAGCGGTCTGGGAAGCGCTAAGATCGAACACAGCCTATCTGAGGAATCATCATATCCACATTCTCTCGGACAACGTCTCGACAGTGTCCTATTTAAGGAGACAAGGGGGTACAAGATCCCCAGTATTATCGAGTCTGGCTCGTACCATCTTCCAGTGGGCAGAAGAAAACATCCTTTCCATCTCAGCCACTCATTTGAAGGGATCCCTAAACAGAGAAGCGGATTATCTCAGTCGGAGAGAGATCCTACCGAACGAATGGTGTCTCAACCAGGAGATCTTCCTACATCTAACCAGCGTCTGGGGCATGCCCCAAATAGACCTATTTGCCACGAGGGAGAATTCAAAATGCCGACAATACTTCTCTCTGGAGGCCGGCGAGTCCAGAGACCACTTGGACGCGTTCAGCCATCGTTGGAGCGGAAGTCTCATGTATGCCTTTCCCCCAATTCCCCTGATTGCGAGAGTACTCAGAAAAATCTTGCTCGACCGGTCAAGGGTGATCCTGATCTGCCCAAACTGGCCAAAAAGAAGCTGGTACCCACTGTTGAGGTCCCTATCTGTCCAGCAACCTTTTATTCTACCGATTCAGAAGGACCTTCTATACCAGGGTCCGATTTCCCATCCCGATCCAGGAAGACTCCGTCTGGCGGCTTGGATCCTGAGTTCGAGTTCCTAAGGTCCCAAGGTCTCTCTCGGGCTGTAATAACTACGTTGAAGGCAAGTAGGAAAAAGGTTACTTTCGCCATATATCATAAGATATGGAAAAAGTTTGTGACCTTTTGTGGGGCTAATCCCCCCTCTCAGTCTAACCCAAATATTTTACAGGTACTAGACTTCCTGCAAAAAGGACTAGAGATTGGTCTTTCTACTAGCACTCTGAAAGTCCAAATTTCGGCTCTGAGCGCATTCTTCGACCATCCCCTGGCGGACCACAGGTGGGTCAAAAGATTTATTGCTGCCGCAAATAGAATTAGGCCTCAGATTCTGAAGCGGGTTCCCTCCTGGGATCTCTCCCTGGTTCTGGATGCTCTATCCAGACCTCCCTTTGAGCCTTTAAAGGACGCTAGTATAAAGAACTTAACTTTAAAGACTTCCTTATTAGTAGCTGTGACTTCAGCTAGAAGGTTGGGGGAACTCCAAGCCATTTCTATTAGAGAACCCTATATGTGTATTCTCCCTGACAGGATAACACTGACTCTGGATCCAAGCTTTGTTCCCAAAGTGGCGTCCAGGTTTCACAAGAATCAAGAAATAATTCTTCCATCATTCTACGGGAATCCTTCTTCAAGCAAGGAATTGGAGTGGCATTCCCTGGATGTAAGGCGCTCGGTCTTAGAGTACTTAAAAGCTACAAAACCCTGGCGCAAAGATCACAATCTCTTTGTTCAGTTTCAGGGGAAGAACAAAGGGGTAAAGGCATCCAAAACCACGATCGCCAGATGGTTAAAGACTGCCATAGCCTCTTGTTACACAGAACAAGGGAAAGAAGTTCCTCCTAACCTTAAAGCCCATTCCACCAGAGCCATATCCGCCTCCTGGGCAGAGAAGAGGGGCGCTTCTCTTGAACAAATCTGCAGAGCTGCCACCTGGGTTTCTTCGTCCACCTTTGCAAAACATTATCGGCTGGACTTACCCAACTCACAGGATCTCGCCTTCGGTCAGAAGGTTCTCCAGGCTGTGGTCCCACCCTAACTCTACTAATTTTGTAGATCTCCTAGTGGGCCGTCATGGGGGACGTTATGGAAATTGTGAATTAGACTCACCGGTAATTCGGTTTCCATCTAGTCCTCCATGACGGCCTATATATTTTTCCCTCCCATGTTTCTTTCACTTTATTGAAAATTCTGTATGTGACTCAAACAAGACAGAATAAAAATATGTTGTATCTTCCACCGGTGTAGTTATTTGGTAGACACTGGCGGGAGGATGTGGGGGGGAGGCTTTTAACCTCTCTGCTTCCTGTCCCTACAGAGGTCAAGGGTCATCCTCCTAGTGGGCCGTCATGGAGGACTAGATGGAAACCGAATTACCGGTGAGTCTAATTCACAATTTTAATATAATATATAATAAAACACTTTATTACTGTGTCTTATTGATGAACACAATAAAAAAAACACCCAGGAGGGAGGTACTTGTATACACTTGCCCTCAATCACTTATGCGGTCCCTAACACCCCAGTTGCTCCCGTCCTGACAAGGACAGTACCCATGCCATCCCTACAGCAGTGCACTGTCTTGCCCTAAAGGTATAACCTAAAAAAGGTGCTCCCCGTCCTTCCCTTCCCTACGCGTTTCATCACCGTTAGCGTGAATCATCAGGGGACTAGTTAGGACCAGAAAACTCCAAGGGGGAGGAAAGAGGGCAATAACATCCCTGGAATCCTGGAGATAGATGACACACAGGCCTTCCAAAGGCATTAACCCAGAGCGGCTAGGTCCTCATGGTTTGTATACCTGGCTAGTATACAAACCTCTTTGAAAAGGTTTTCCTTATATCCACAATAGACCATGCCTATCTCTCCTACAGGGTGGACATAATTTTACCTGATAGTTGTCTTCCGGACGCCACCGGAGGATGACATACGCGCCATTTCTAAGAATGTGTTGCGCGTTATCCCTCACTTCCGGCGCCGTTGATGCACCGGAAGTATTCACCTTACCCTTTCAGCGTGACTCGCGCATGCGCAATAGAGGGCCGTGCGGTCCACCTGTGGAACGCATCCTCATATTTTTGGGGTAGCGAGGTTGCGCTTGCGTACTATGGGATTATGTGGTCTACCCATGAGGCGCATCCTATTTGCATGTTTGTGCACGAGTACTGATAGTCTTTTATCTATTTGAACAACCACATCCCTCGGCATTTAGTGTCAGCGTACGGAGTATAAGACATAAAATTAGGTAGGTCATTACTTTTTCATGACCTACTATAGAAAGGAATATCTAATCAGCGCGGTATATACAGGACAACATAATTATTCAATATTCCATTTTACAGTTCATTCTCAAATTGTTGAAGTGATAAAAGTACAAATATCCCACTTCCGTAAAGTTGAAGTGTAAAGTTCCCACATATTGGAAGTATAGTATCGATAAAGGGGTATTTGGATATTCTATGTAGCCATTATTTCTTTTCTTTCATGGTTACATGATTATTTAATCCAAGTGTCATCTCTTTCTGAGGTGGCATCAAATTGGACAATTTTGTCCGATCTCGGCCAGTAATGGTTAATGAATTATTCATATACCACTACATGAATGGCCGATTCAAAGATTATACGAGTTTTATTTGGCTGAACTATCTCCCAGGTTCCCCCCAAAAGAACTCAGGGCCAAGGTTAATGAAAGGCTCTTACAGGAAGCATTTAAAATTTAATTGTTCATTTAATCAATTTGGGCTTACTGTTTGCAACTCAAAAATCCAGTATGACTCATTTTGCAGAGTCATTTGCTCCCAATCACCCCCTCTCATTGGTTGTTTCACTATATCTATACCCATAAAGGATATGGCCCATTTGTCACCTCCGTGTTTTTGATTTATACGTCTCGCAATTGATGTATCATTAGTTTTGTCAATATTCAAAAGATGTTCCCCTATTCGCCTCCTCAATTCCCTATTTGTCTTTCCAATATACTCCATCCCGCATCTGCATGTCATTTTGTACACTACCCCTCTCGTTCTGCAATTGATGAAATGTTTAATTGCATAATTCCGTCCAGTGTTGGTAGATGTAAAGGACTTACTCACTTGCATATAGGGGCAGGCAATGCAGCCACTGCATTTAAAATTCCCCATCGGTGTGTTTTTGTTAAGCCATGTTGTGTTTCGAGGGGCTGTGAAGTGACTTTGGACCAGACGATCCTTTAAGGATCTTCCTTTTCTAAAGGTGATTTGTGGGGTCTCGTTCAAAACATCAGCAGGATGTTCCAGTATTTTTGAATTTCCCTAGAGCCCTCTCTGGCCCCATTATCGTATGTGGTGATTATTCTCATCTTGTTGTCTGTTGGGGTGCCTGCCTTCTTCAATAACAACTCTCTACGGTCCCTGTTTAGAGCTGCCCGATATGCTTGTCTTAGGACATGATCAGGATATCCTCTGTCTCTGAAACGTATTCTGAGATCCTGAGCCTGAGTATTGAACTCCTCAGTGGTTGAGCAGTTCCTTCTCAATCTATAGTACTGACCCCTGGGTATCCCACTTTTTAAACGCAGTGGATGGTGACTCTACCATTTCAGGAGTGCATTGTTGGAGGTAGGTTTCCTATAAACCTTTGTGTTAATTTCTCCACTTGTTTCCTTATTGATCTCTAGATCCAGGAAGGGGAGGGTCCCTCCACCGATCTCAAAGGTGAAACCCAGATTAATCTCATTATTGTTCAATTCTTTCACAAAGTCTCGGAAGGATCCTTCATCCCCCCTCCAAATGACCAGGATATCATCAATATATCTAACCCACAACTCTGTCCTCTCAACCATTTGTGCTCTTTCTTCGGTGAACACCGTGGTTTCCTCCCACCAGCCCAGGAGCAAGTTGACATAAGTTGGTGCACATGGATTGCCCATGGCCGTGCCCCTGAGCTGGTGGTAGTGTTTGCAGTCGAAGAGGAAGAAGTTGTGGGTCAGTAGGAATCTTAAAAGTTCCAGGGTAAATTTGTTGTGAGGAGTGAACTGGTTACCTCTGGTTTTCAGAAAGTGCTCTACTCCCTTTAGGCCCGAGGCGTCCGGAAGACCACTATCAGGTAAAATTATGTCCACCCTATAGGAGACAGATAGGTGTGGTCTATTGTGGATATAAGGAAAACCTTTTCAAAGTGCAAGTGCTCACTAGCCAGGTATACAAACTATGAGGACCTAGCCGCTCTGGGTTAATGCCTTTGGAAGGCCTTTGTGTCATCTATCTCCAGGATTCCAGGGTCTTCCCAGGGATGTTATTGCCCTCTTTCCTCCCCCTTGGAGTTTTCTGGTTCTAACTAGTCCCCTGATGATTCACGCTAACGGTGATGAAACGCGTTAGGAAGGGAAGGACGGGGAGCACCTCTTTTAGGTTATACCTTTAGGGCAAGACACTGCACTGCTTTAGGGATGGCATGGGTACTGTCCTTGTCAGTAAGTGATTGAGGGCAAGTGTATACAAGTACCTCCCTCCTGGGTCCCTTATAGGGATACACATCCCGAAGCCTGTTGCCCGAACTGGTAAGACTGCTCCATTTTTTTTATTGTGTTTTTTTTATTGTGTTTATTACTGTGTCTTATTGATGAAGTGTTTTATTATATATTATATTAAAAGTTAAGTTTTAACATGGCCAGTCCTATGCTATTTTTAACAATATTTGGAGCAATATTTTTCCAGCAACACCAATAGAGCACTTGCATCTATTCGTTGGAGTTAACTATGCGTAATTTACGTCAGCTATTGGGACCATTATATTTTATGAATGAAAATAAAGATGCCAAATTTCACAGAGAATATTGCATGTATAAAATTGAAAACATATCATTAATATACTTGTATGGACATCATGTAGTGGTTTTTATTGGTGATGTCAACACATTCATTTTTGATTGGAGCGGCAGTCAGCTGTGTTATCACGTCTCCTACCTATGTTGCTCTACAACAAGAGAAAGAAAAAATTATTATTTTCTTTTTATACCGTCAAAATAAGTACTGCTTTACCATGGTGCTTGGGGCGATCCCTCCATAGTCCACCTTAAGTCCTGGGGGTATATGAGTGCTGGGAGACATAATTCAGTCTTGGGGAAAGGCGACTGCTAAGGTGTTCTTAGGATTGGTGCTGTTTCTCCTGCCTGCAGTGCTGGCCTGAAAGGTTGGAGAATTGATTGGAATTTTTATTCTGCCTCACCTAGATTGTGGCCTAACATCTGCTTTTTTTCTGGCCACCCTTTTGCCTCTTGATTTTATACTGCTAAAGAAGGTTGACACATACATAAGTACAACCTACAGATTATGTTTGCTGTGCTACAGACAAAAGTGGTTGGTACTAGGGCTCCAGAAAAATGTATTTAGTTTTATTTCAAACTGCGTTGCCATGCAATTGTGACTTCAGTTTGTCTCTGACGTACTGTCCTGATTTAAATTGCCCCGTTGACCTTGACTTGAGTCTTTTCTTTGCTTTGTAGGGAACGTTGTCCAGTTGGGGTGTTTAAGGAGGCAGTAAGAGCCTCAGTTTTCACTATGTAACCTAACGGCACCAATTGTGGTTGTTAACCATTTAAGTGTTGCTCTCTTCACATCGTTGTTCACCCTGATGTCATTGAGGGAGACACAGGTCTGTTGCCCTGACAGCTGGCTGTCAGTAAGAATGGGCTGTGAGCGAGAGAGACACAGTGGGAGTCGTCATGAGGACAGGCGGGAGCAGTCAGAGAGCGGAAACTATCTATATATGCATAGTGAGAACAGGGAAAGGCTTGAAGGAGATCTGGCACCAGAATTTTTTTTTTTTTCCAATATAAACTTTATTAAATATTTCACATTATACAGTAAAAAGATAGGATGAACCAACTTGTAAAGACATTAAAAAGAGGGATACCTTTACCCCAATAATACATATCTTGTCATCCTAACGTTAATACAAAGTCCTCCTTAAGTTAATTATACACTTCACATTTCATGACTATACATAAACCAAGCCCCGACCCTCCCACCTCCCCTTCCCCAGCAGGAAACAAAACAAAACAAAAAAAAAAAAGGTTCTCCTTTTTCCTTCTTTAGTGCCAACCCGACCAGATACTTTCCCACTTGGATAACTGCCCCTTCCTAACGGAATAAATTTTTTCGTATTGACTCGCTCTCAGGGAGAGATTATACCACGATTTTTTAGAGGGAGGGTCTTTGTCGCCCCATTTGCGAGCCACACAAACTAGAGCTATATTCATTAGTTTAGATATTAAATTCCTCTGGGATTTGGTAACCCCTTCAAGCTCAACTAAACCAAGTACAGCAACTTTCACAGATGGTCTGAGGTTCTGGCCCAATGCCCAAGATGTATAATCGAACACTTCTCTCCAAAAATTCTCCATCTCCGGGCACTCCCATATAACATGTGAGAAATCAGCTTCAATTCTATTACATTTACAACACCTCGAATCTTCTTTAATTTTCATTTTCAATAACAAAACGGGTGTATAATACATTCTATATACCAAATTCATTTGTATGATCCTGTGATTCCAATTCCACGAGCATTGTTTAAAATTTACTATACACTCTCTGCCAATCTTTACCACCCAGTGTCCCAATCTCCCGTTCCCATTTCGTTTTAGATCCATGTGAAAATGTACATGTATATTCCTTCAAAATGTATTTATATACTTTAGATACAATTCTTTTTGTGTCCCCTATTTTTTTAACTAACTCTAAATCCTCATGCGTTTCTTTCTTTAACCTAATCAAGTGTTTTCCTCATGTGGAAAGTGCATGTGAAAATTGCATATACCTGAACACATCACCCCTGCTTAATCTACATTTCACTCTTAATTCCTCGAAAGTCACTACCTTTTCTTCCAACACCACTTGAGATAAATATATGACCCCTTTCTTGATCCAAAACCCCTTATCTGGTATCGTTTTCATATCTGGAAGATTGTCGTTAAACCATATCGGTGTTTCGTCTTGAAATCCTTGTATTGCAAATATTTTCTTTATCTCTAACCAGGATCTAAACAGAGTGTGACATATTAAAGATTTCGAAAATGGTTCGGCTAGCGGAATAGAAGATTCAAGTAGCTCAAAAATATTACTAACTTTACCTTCCGCCAGTCGAACCAGATGCGAAATAGTAATCTTCAATTCCCATCTTACCAAGTTGCTTACCCGGGCTGCCAAATAATATACATTGAAAAACGGTAAACCTAAGCCGCCTTGATCAATTGGTTTGTATAAATAGCACATCTTAATTCTAACCCTCTTTCGCCCCCATAACAAATCATTAAAAATCCTCTACAACATCTTAAAAAAACATTCATTTATCCAGACGGGACAGGCTGACAGGATAAATAAAATTTTGGGGAGCAGGATCATTTTAATTAAACCCGTCTTATCTACCTTTGTCAATGGTAATTTGCCCCAGGTCTTCACTTTATTTCTTACTCCCTGTATCAAGGGGCTTAAGTTCATCTTCTCAAAATCGCTCAATTCTTTAGAAACAACAGTACCCAAATAGGTGAAGTGATCCACACATAGAAGTTCATTTTTGTTTGAAAAGGCTTCCTGCACTTCTGGACATAAGGGCAAAAGTAAAGATTTCTGCCAGTTAATATCCAGTCCAGATTTTGTCTTCTATGCCACCACAACCCCCTCCTCGAATCTCCCTATCTTCCCTGATCATAATGGCCAGGGGTTCTATATACAACGCAAATAAGAGTGGGGAAAGGGGGCAGCCCTGGCGAGTACCTCTGGATAATGGAAATGCTTCCGAAAAAGTATCACCCATTTTTATTCTTGCCATCGGACAGCTGTACATGCTCCTCACAAAACGAATTTACTCCCATAACCAAATTTGGCTAAGACCTTCCATAGGAAGCACCACTCCACCTTGTCGAACGCTTTAACAGCGTCCAGTGACAGGATGGAGCGATGACTCCCCCAGCCTATCTCTACAGCTGAGAATATCCTCAACATACAGTCACTTATCTTTCTATCTGGGATAAACCCCTTCTGATCACTGTGTATGATATCTTTAATTACTTTTTGAAGTCTATGGGCTAATGCTTTGGCAAGGATTTTAATGTCTGTATTTAATAAGGATATTGGGCGATAGGACCCCACCAACAGTTGCTCTTTGCCTTTCTTTGGAATCAAAGTAATATTGGCCACTGCCGTTGTTTTGGAGGGTGACCCTGCGGCAGACCCTTCCCTAAATGTGTCTAGTAAATAAGGGAGAATCTCTTTCCTATATCTTTTATAAAAACTAAAAGGCAGCCCGTCGGGCCCAGGAGTAGAATCTCTGACACAGGAGTCCAAAGCGTCTGAGATCTCCGCCAGAGTCGGCTCCGAGTCCATGAGATCTCTTTGGGATGGAGATATTGGGGCAGATTTATCAAGTGTCTGAAAGTCAGAATATTTCCAGTTGCCCATGGCAACCAATCACAGTTCAGCTTTCATCTTACCAGTGCTCATGAATATTTTAAAGGGGACCTGTGATTGGTTGCCATGGGCAACTGGAAATATTCTGACTTTCAGACAGCTTGATAAATCTGCCCCACTGTGGGGAATACGACCCTCCCCAGAAAGTGATCAATTTCCACCTCTTGCATATCTGATTGTGAACTATAAAGAGTAGAATAAAATTCTCTAAAGACCTGTACAATCTGTCCCGGAGGTCTCTTTATCTCCTCCCCCCCCCCCCCCCCCCCATCCATAATTGCAGTAATAACCTTCCTGTTTGCCATAGAGGTTTGTACCATATCGGCTAATAATTTCCTGGGTTTTCTACCTTCTAAAAAATATTTCTGGCCCTGAAAAAAAAACTTCGTGCTGTGCCTTTTGTTTTAAGAACTCCTGAAGACGATCTCTGGCGTTTATAAGCTATCTGTCTATTTTCCTCAGTGGGATCCTCCCACAGATCTCTCTCCGCTCCTACTAATATTTCTTTCAATTTTCTTTCTCCGTCGCTAAATCTTTATTTTTGCATAGATGATGTTCTTACTATATATTCCTCGAATAAGGGCCTTGAACGAATCTTAAGTTGTCCCCCTATCACCATCCCTTCCATTTATGGACCAAAACTCGTGAATAAGTGAATCCATTTTAATTTGGGATTCAAGAATTGCTACCCAATAAGGGTTAAGCCTAAATATGCGTTCTTTCCTCCATTTTTTTTTTTATCGTGATCATAACTGGACCATGATCTGATATGGAACAGGTTTCATATGATCTCTTATGAATCATTTAAAAAAAATCAGGGTTGGCCAGACAAAGATCAATTCGAGATAGAGTTCCATATGTTCCTCATGCAAGAAAAGGCTCTTCTTTTGCCATATAATTTGCGCCACACATCTATCCACTCTAATTCATCACAAAAGAGTGCCAAAGGCTCTCTCTTTCCCTGACCCGACGTGCAATTAGCTTCTGAAGTTCTGTCCCGACACCTATCCATGGTTGAATTAAAATCTCCCATAATCATGAGTGCACAGTTGCCTTTTTGTTCCAAAAACAAGAGCAGATCATATAGAAACTCTAAAAGAGAAAGGTGGGGGATTATAAATAAATGCCCAAACCACTATTGTTCCATATAATTTCCCGTATAGGAAGACTTATCTCCCCTCTTTATCAATTTTCTTCTGGTCTATCACAAAGTCTATATCAGCATGAATTAGCACTGTGACCCCTCTAGAATATATGTTACCAAAAGAGTGGATTGTCTCAGCGGCCCAATTTTTTCCTAAATCTATATACATGTTTTTCAATTAAGTGAGTTTCTAACAAACAGATAATCGCTGGCAGATGTTTATTCACCACATCAAATATCTGGCATCTTTTAACCTTGTCGCTGTCCGCGGGATGTTCCAGGTAACTATTCTAACCATCCCCGCCATTTGTATAGGAGAGAAAAAGAGGGGAGATATAAAAAGAAAAAAAAAAACATCCTGCTGGGGAACCCTCGCCCACCAACCCACCCACAACCGCACAAATGACCCATCTTGCTTCTACTCAACGGGTCCCTTCACTCCGTGGCGTCGTCCCCTTGCACCACCCCTGCCCTAAACACCACCCGATGTTACAATCATATACATATCCAATCCATAAAGGTAAGGGAAGCCTCCCATATATACTCAGACACAAACGCCTTGTTTATCTAGCCAGCCAGATGCTTCCTCTGGATCTGAAAAAAAAACAGGTTTTCTCTCTAAATACCATGCGTAGCTTAGACGGAAACAGTAACGCATATTGAATCCCTGCTTCGGCTATCCTTTTCTTTATCCCTTTAAAACTGACCCTGGCTTTTTGTGTGTCCCTGGAAAAATCGGGGTAGATTGAGATCTTCTGCCCATTTAAAGTGATTTCTGATTTCTCTCTGCTTTTTTTCAAAATAATATCTCTATCGTATGAGCTAATCAATTTTGTCAAAATGGCCCTAGGTAAACTGCCTGGCACAGGTTTTTTCATCGGGACCCCATGGGCTCTATCTATGCTAAATACTGATGAGAAATCCCCCCTCCCGAAAGTATCTACTAACCATTTTTCTATCTTTTTTGATAAATCTCTAGGCTCATCTGCCTACTGAAAGCCCACTATTCTCACATTTGCTCTTCTGGATCTATCTTCCATGTCTTTTATTTTTGATTGTAATCCTATGTTTTCTTTTTTAATGTTTTCAATGTCAGTCTTAAGATCGCTCACTTGTGACACTGCTTTTCTACAACTTTCTGATATCTCTCTGTCGCAAATGTTATTCATTTCTTCTCTGATAAGCTTAATGTCTGAGTTCAAGCTACCAACTTGTTCGTTTACCTTATCGATTGGCACTTTCGATACCTCAACCGAACTCTTAGTATCCTTCACCACTGACAAAATATCCGTCAATAACGTATTCAGCTCTTGGGGGAGATCCTCCCTCTGTAATCCCTCTAGCCATAAGGCACCCTTCTCCCTTTTGATCCTTTTGTGTATCCCTGGCAGTCTGTTTAACTTTTGGAGGCGGGGTCTTCCAAATCCCCCCCCCCCCCCGGACTTCCTTGCACTCGCTTTGGGAGGCATATTACCCAGCAATATTTAAAGCGAGCCTACCAGTTTAGATGTTACATGATTATAACCACGTTAAGAGATTAGTGTCAGAATAAACCCTGTGGGACACACACCTGTAACCACTCTTTGACGATTTTTACAGTTCTAACAATGTAGATTTTTACACTTTTATAACAGTATAAATCCATAATCATGTACCACAATGCCTATGTTCGTGAGTTTATCCAAGTAAGAGCAAACACACTAATTAGATGTCATCCAGAGCCAGCAAGGCTTCGCTAATGGTTAGTAGAGTAGAGAGTAAAGCATATTAATCCGTCGTCACATAAACGAACCAAATTTCAGACAATCTCAGTGAGGCGCCAGTCTGTCCCAGATATTAAGTGATTTAGACAAATTTGACGAAATAGATCAAATCGTTGTCACATCCTCCATTAGAGAGATCTATAATCAGATTTCAAGCCACCTCATCCGGTTTCCAGAAAAAGCAGTCCCTGTGGTTTAGATGTTAGTTCTGGCAATATGTTCGAAGGCTGGTTAGTGGGTTAGCAAAAAGGTCAAATTAGCCACCAAACAAAACAGCCCATCCAGCAATGAAAAAGTCCTAAATAGTAAGAGTGACCAATGTCCAAGACTGTCCACAATAAAGCAGTTCATGTAATTTAGGCATTCGTTCTGGCGGTATATTATAAGGCTGGTTAGTGGGTTGGCAAACAGGTCACCAGACAAACAACCCAGCCAATGCTGCGCCTAATAGTCATAGATATAAGAATGGCTAAAAAATAACATTATTGGAGCGATCTCACCGTATCTTCAGTTTTCGCTCAGCAGTTATGATAGCCTTGACCGCCAGTATCTTCTATGCCCAGGTGTTTGGATGCTGCCTCCTATCCTCTGATACCACCATAATCACCATAAGCCTATGCAGGACCTGCTCCAGTGTGTTCAGCGTGGGACATGACCGCAACGTCGGGGAAGACACCGGACCTCTCCCGCAATCGCAGCCTCAGCCCACGGAGATCTGCGTTCCAAATAGCGGCACCAGCGTGCCTCCCACGCTCCACGTTCCGCGCCGCAGACCTCGCTTCTGAGTTCAGGAACGCTGAGCCAGGTACCGTCAGAGAGGACGTCGGGATGCTCCCATGCCGGGCGGTGAGAAGCTGCAGGGGGCGGGGGACGCGGCTCTAACGAGGACCTCACGTCATGCTGCCACACGCCCAAACGTCACGGTCTTCTCATTTACAGGACATCTACTTTTTTAAAAGTAGATGTCCTGGCACCAGAATTTAATCCTTCACACCAGTAATACCTGCTGGTAAAGGGTTAAAAGTCCTCCCATATCACCTAAAATGATATGCCACTGAGGCACTGTACCTTAATTACAGCTGTCTGTCTGATATGCAGATGAGTAGACAACTCCTGAAGAGAAGAGTCAAGTTTACTCCAGGTTGCCAGTGGAACCACACCTTCTTCTTTATAACTAAAAGCTCAGTCTCTCTTAAAATATCTCCCTTAGCAGTCAGGAAGTCCTCTCTCTTTCCTTACCAGAATGTGGTTCCTCTCACTTGCATGGAGAATTTGGCAGGGAGCACTGTGTGAGAAACTTCAGATCTTCTCACTATTTAATTCACCCCGCGATTGGTAATTCCGATGTTAGGTGGAACCACATGCCAGTAGGCAGTGCCAGCTTGGACAAAGGCAGAAATAGTTTGGGGAATAATTTTACTGGTGGGAGGAGGCAGATATATTTTCTTATATTCTTATTTTCTACATTTGCTGCTGGTGACTTTGTTGAAATGGTTGTGGCAGATTTCTATCATGAGGTTATTCTCTCAATATCATCCAGAAAGCACAGGACAAGGGCTAATAAAACTTGTAGACTACAGCTACTGACTCCAAAAGTTAAGAAAAGGGACCAAATTATGAGCATTATTGGCACCTTCGATATGGAACATGAGGAGATGAGGCATATTTTTGACAAATATTGGGTCCTGCTGTTTACATGGAAATTCCCCCAGTCCACAGTAATACCCCCTGTATTTAAAAATTCTCCCTTTTATAAAGTAATTTTTCTGGTCCATTGTAATGCTACCTCTATATAGAATTGCCCCTAGACCATAATAATGCCCGCTTATAAAGTGATGCCTCCAGTCTACAGTAATGCCCACAAGTAATACTCCCAGTCCGCATAATGCCACCTGGTCACAGTAATGTCCCTATATAAAGTAATGCCCCCAGTCCACATAATGCCTGCTGTTCACAGTAGTGCTCTTTATAAAGAAATGCCCATACAGTTTACTAATAAACAAAAAAAATCACTAATACTCACCTCTGTCTTCCCTGCTTATCCTGTGTTCTGTGGAGTACGATCGGCGGTGACGTCATCACGTCGCGTCTCCTGCTCCCGGCTGCTGTATTGAGCTGCATGAAGCGGGAGACGCGATGCAGTTACATAATGACGTCTCCTGCTCCGTGTAGTGCTGCGGGGAGCTGACGGCTACGTGCGTGCACCATTACATTACCCATCTCTATCTTTGTGACACAGAGATGAAAGTGTTAAAAGCTCCCTGGACAGTGGAACCAGTGACCTGCTGATCTGGGGAGATCCTGGGCACGAGCCCCGGATCTTTTGACCTAGCGACGCCCCTGTGAGCCGTCATACCCTAACAATGAAACGCGTAGGGTTAATGGGTCTATGTGTTATGTATTTTCTTTGGCAACCTATGTCACAAGGTTTATATAAATAGTGTATTTGTATAGTGTTTATGTAGTAAAAAGTGCCCTGGTTGAGAGGCCTTAAAAAGTATATACCAGGACACCGCCAAAATATTCCTCCTATTCCTATTCCTCCTCCACCTCCACCATCTTCTGGGTGTTTCTATTTTTTCTGTGATTAATTGTAGCAGCAGAGAAACATATTTTTATATATTTTTTTTTACAGGTTTAACTTCTAAAAAGACATTTGTTTCTGGAAGAAAATCTACACCCAAGGAACTGTACGCTCCCAAACCAAAGACTCCAGGAGAGCAAGGTTTCTGCCCTTGGAGAACTGCTGAGAGAGCAAACAGATACAGGTATTGTAAAATCCCTGTATTTTAACCCCTAACAGACCAGGCCTACTTGCACATTTAGTGGCCTGAATGTTTAGAGCAGTGGTTCTCAACCTTTGTAATACTGTGACCCCGCAATACAGTTACTCATGTAACTGTGACCCCAAACCATGCGATTTGCAGTAAAAACACAATAAAATCGTGGCTCCAAAGGCTTTAGGCGACACCTGTGTTTTGGTCGTTCGAAACCTGCTGGGGTCGCGGGTTGAGAACCACTGGTTTAGAGTATTTTTTTAATCACTGCCTTTGCCACAACCTTTTCTAGTGTTTCCTAGCTTTTTTGTAGGGTAAGTTGTATTTTTTTAAAATGGTGCCTTGTAGGTTGCATTTGACTTATTGAGTTAATTTTATTAAACCCTTACCGCCGCGCGCCTTAGCAGTATTTTCACTGTATTTGGAATTTTTTTTTCTCGCTTCCCAGTACATGACATGGAAAATTAAATACTATCACTATGAAGTGAAGTGAAGTGTTACGCAGAAAACAAGCCATCACAGAGCTCTTTACGTGTAAAAATAAAAAAGTTGGAAGTGAAAAAACAAAAAAGGCCCAGGTCCTACCAGGTTCTACCTCCTACATCACCCACTAGTAACTGTGTGGGGTACTTTAGAATTTTTAAGACATGCTTTTCCTATTTCCAGCAGCAATTCATATTTGCTGCAGATTTTTTATGCAGTGTGTGGATGAAAATTGTATCTATCATATTCATTATGCTTAATTTTGGCACCCAATATGTCTTACTTTTGCTATTATCTTTGCTGGTTGACCACTTCTTAATTCTAGTATTAGATCATTTTCCTCATTAAATAAATTACTCTGGCTAATGTTTTTCTAGCCCTGTAGGTTGACCAAGTTTAAGGTCATAGGCAGCGGCATATTTAGTGTTAAAGGAAACCTACCACTTGAAGTGGCAGGTATAAGAGGGAACTACCGAGCACCAGCTCAGGGTGAGCTGGTGCCGGAGCTTATTTTTGTTAGTGTTTTAAACCGCAGTATCGTGGTTTAAAACACTTTTTAAACTTTATGGCCGAAGCTGCTTCGGCGCAGGGAGGTACGCGCTCGGCTCTTACCATGCGCGCGGCTACATAGGAAGTGAAGGAGAGCCGCGCGCATGGCAAGCAGCTTCGGCCATAAAGTTTAAAAAGTATTTTAAACCGCGATACTGCGGTTTAAAACACTAACAAAAATAAGCTCTGGCACCAGCTCACCCTGAGCTGGTGCTCGGTATTTCCATCTGAAACCTGCCACTTCAAGTGGTAGGTTTCCTTCAATGCTGCCCTAGGCACTCTCGCTGCTTACACCCCCTGCCAGAACCATCAAGCTACCACTTCTGCCCAAAATCCCCAGCACATTACTAGAAGAAATTAGCAATGGACCCAGGAAGAGTCTCTCTAATGATCCACTGCTAGATCAAAAAGTCAGAAACTGCACTAAAAGTGCTATTTCCGTTTATAATTCTGGGTGGGGCGATTCACTAACGACGTGCGACACAATTTGCAAGTTAAATATATAAAGTAGGGTCCAAGAATAACAACCTATTGACATCCAAATAAATAGCTCAAACTATACAGAAAAACAGGGATGCCCATAATATATCACAAGCCATGAAATTTTATTATTGATAAGTATCAAAACACACACATTTAAAAAGCAGTAACAGTGCTGAAACAAGCCAATAGACCCAGTGCCTAAAAAATAGTACATGGTCGCTATAATCAAGTAAAGTGCAGCAGCAGTGGAACAATGTATAACGGGGTAAATATCAAATCCACCAGTGTGGTACAAGTAAAACTACTGTGCAACAAATTATTCCATAATTACCTGTATAGCATAGGTCAGTAATGGGCAACCTTTTGAGCTTGGTGTGTCAAAATTCGCCCAAAAAACCGAGCATAACTCGGGTGGTGTGTCACCTTGACAAAAAAAAACATAATTTTGTGATATTTATAGTTTAAATAACAAATATGTATAATTATTTAACTTCTTGGGTACTTTAAACCTAGGTTGTCTGATTGATCCTACCATGTACTGCCATACTACAGAATGGTAGTATATGGAGATTTTCCACGTCATCTATTTATTACAATGTACAAATCGCACATTGTAATAGATCGGCTACAATCAGACAGGTGTGGAAATGCTTAGTAACCTGCAAACTTTCAGTCATGAAAGTTCACAGGTTATAGTGAGTCGCAGGCGCCACTGTCTGTATTTCCTTCATTAGGAGCAAAATAATCGCAATGTAAGGCGAATTGCAAGGCGTCACAAAACTGACACACAAGCCCTGATGACTGTCTTTCATCATACTGTACACTGACATTACTCACTGTATGAAGTCTTGTATGAATGATAAGAGTGGTTGTCCTCCCTCATCCCTGCTGTGGAGATGGTCTGTGTAAAGGTGGCAACTGCTGGGACATCACGCAAGGCAGCAGGGATGTAGCCTCTGTCTGTGCTGCCACCCTCCCCCCACCACAACTATCAGGAGCTGCAGAGGAGTTTGTGGAGTTGATGGCCAGGTAACCTCTCCTGGTGCTGAGCCCCGGGATGATACCTGGGCTGACTGGAGACACGAGGCACCGCTCACACGGGGGAGGAAGGGGAGGAGGAAGTGCTGTGAGCTCAGTTCGTGACAATCTCTCAGCCTCCCGGCTACTGGACCTAAGGATGAAACTTAACTCTCCAGCAGCCGCACGTTACTGAAGATGGCTACGCTTGTCAGCACTGATACGCGTGTCATAGGTTCGCCATCACTGGCATAGGTGTTAAAGCTAGGCATAGTGAAATCCCCACGCGTTTTGCCTGCTTGTGCAGGCTTCCTCAGGGGTACTGAAGTGTACAGATTGTGAACAATTTATAGTCCACCTACCCCCGGGAATCCGGCACGGACCAACCACCGGAAGTATACAAACCATGTGTACATCTGAGACCGGAAGTGGTAATGACCTCACTTCCTGTACGTCGTTCTTTTCAAAGTATGGCGCATGCGCAGATGGTGTGGCGGCCACTAAGTGGCTCGTCACACACTTGTAGTAAGAATCATTCACTCCGTATTGCTGTGCATGCGCAAACACAGCAGTGTATTTGCGTAGAACATATATGCATGAACCGCGAAAACCATTGCAACACAGAGTGAGTATCCAAGGATCTAGCAAAAATAATCAATAACCGCAAGAGAAATTGGCCGAAAGGTATATTTATAAAAATGACATGTATAAATTATATAGGTCTATAAAGGATAGGTTTTTATATAGTTTTGCACAGCTCTCAGTATGAAGTGCATTATTTTAATAAAGCTAAAGAAAGGAGTATTTATACTGCAATCTGTGCAATCATATAAAGTACATAAGTGGATACATAAATAGTTATATCATAAGTGACTGACTGTAATGAGATGAAGAACCGCGGCGATAACAATGGTCCCGTGTCGAACACCAGGGGCAGGCAAAGACAAAACTTTCATTATATATAACAAATTTGTTTAACAAATAATGCAAACAGACATGAAAGAGAGTATATGTCAAAAAACGTAGAGGCAAGGTTCAATTAATAATAATACATTTTCAGCAGGAGGAGTCGAGAGAGACCAAACAGCATTCAGGTTAATGGGGTACTTGGGTAAGTAATGGAGAATTATAAAGAAAGTCCATATCTATTCTGAGGGTTCTTGATCACGGAGATATAAGTCCAACGGAGGCTGGGGACCAGGTGAGTCGGGTTGTTCATAAATTTGTACTAAATTTGTAACGAAGTGCAACACCTAATGTGAAAGAAGAGAATAAGATATTAGATATACAAGAAATGTATAGACATACTACCCATAGTGGAGTGAGCAGAAAAAACATAAACCCAGAGGGAAAGTGATAAGAGACAAGGATCTGACCGTGTGGTCCGCGAAAACAAACGCACGGGTGACCACATAATCAGTCCATCAATGCAAACCAAATTAGGAGGACCAAATAGTGTTAAAAAAGAAAAAAAAGGAGAATAAACAGAACAACCCACAAGAAAAGACAACCTCAATCCTTATAAAAACCTGTGTAAAGCAAGTCTTCATTTAGTCGTAGAGGAGCCAGGGAGTCAAGTTTTTAAATCCACTTGGATTCCAATCTTAAAAGTTCCTTACTATGACTGCCTCCCCTAGGGTTCCAGTGTACCCTTTCCACCCCACAGACCCTAAGACTTTGATTATTTCCCCGGTGTACATGTAGGAAGTGTGCAGCTACCTTAGACTTCACCTTAGCCAGGTCATTTGTCGCCATCGTAATCGAAGAGAGATGTTGTTGTACTCTTCTTCTCAGCTCTTGGCCCGTCTGTCCCACATTAATCATTAGGCAAGAACATTTCAATATGTATACAACATCCTTGGTTTTACAGTATACATACAGTATTTTTTGAACTATAAGGCGCACTATCAATAAATGCCTGCTAAAATGTCTAGGTTCATATATAAGGCTCACTGGACTATAAGGCGCACCTGATTATAAGGATGAATGACCAGCAGGTGGCAGACCTGTGCAGAGTTCAAGGCAGCTGTTGTCTGTAACTATAAGGCACACCTTTGATTTCTTTTTGTGCGCCTTATAGTCAGAAAAATACAGTAATCGTGCAACTTAAACTCAGATTAGTTATTGGGGTGTATATAAGTATTTAATACAAGTTAAATACAGGTGGTCCCCTACTTAAGAACACTCGATTTACATACGACCCCTAGTTACAAAAGGACCACTGGATATTGGTTATTTATTGTACTTTAGTCCTAGGCTACACTAATCAGCTGTAACAGTTATCAGAGGTGTCTGTAATGAAGCTTTATTGTTAATCCAGATTCTTATGACAACCCAACATTTTTAAAATGCAATTGTCATAGAGACCAAAAAAGTTCTGTCTGGGATTACAATGATAAAATATACAGTTCAGACTTAAATACAAATTCAACTTAAGAACAAACCTTCAGACCCTATCTTGTATGTAACCCGGGGACTGCCTGTACTCTGCTCAGACCGAATCAATCAGACAGACGGCACACCCCCTAATTTGTGTCGCATGGAGGCTAACGCAGCTGCGTCACAAAAGGGTCACCTCGGCACAATAACTGTGCAGACACTTAATTACCTGTGAAAGCCGTTTTAGCCTTGAAAAACGGGTACAGTCTGACAAGTGTGATTCAAAGTCCTTTTACATGTGCCCTAATGTGTCTTTAGAAATGCATTGGGAAAAGATATTTTCTTAGTAATAGAAAACATATGCTTTAGATGCATTTTCGTCTGTGCATTTGAATTGGAAAAGCATTACCAGAATGGGGCCTATTACATATAGGAAGGCAATTCCAGCACATTGGGGAGGAATCTCTACTGATTACACTTTCAATTGGGAATGTTCACCATATGTTTTATATTGTGCACATACGATCTGGAGAAACTCCTCCCCACAGTGCATGAATTGTGTTATTATATGTAATTCAAATGCAGCTTGTGGAAACCTAAGTTTGCCCACTAACCCTAAGCCAACTAAACCTAGCCTCACCAACCTTTAAGCTACTGTCCCACTAACATTACAGTGCCCTCCCTAATTATAGAGGTTGTCTGAGCTCTGGGTTGGGGGCATCAAAACAAGACCACAGTTTTCACTCACCTCCCCCCCCCCCCCCCCCCCTTTTGGCTCTTTGGTCCAGCTGTGTGCCTCCCATCACACGCAGCAGTGACATCACAGCCAGAGCAGCATCCGCTGCAGGCCCTGGCTGTGGTATGGGTAACGCTTACAGAGGCAAATGCTGCAGAGGGAGCGCTGTTGTTGTGATGTCACTGCTGCATCTCTGTTTGCATGTAGACTGGGGTAGATGGGAGGCACAGAGCTGGGCCAGAGGAGGCAATTAATCATGAAGGCCGTGTATGTATAGGTATATATAGACAAATACAAACGTATGTGTACATACATACATACATACATACATACATACATACATGAAAGCAAAACCAATCTGTGTTATGTATTGAGTGCAGAATTGTGAGATAATTTTTAATACCAACACTTAGTGTATATCCAGCAGCTCACACGTGATGTCTTTGGTCGGAGGAATTGTCTTTCATTTTGTTCTATCTGGAGTATACATCAGCTTCTTCCCACCAGAACTCTGCTTTAAAGATTTAGAAACACAAAAAAAGTTTGGTTTGGTTTATAATAATCTTCTCCATCTTTCTCTGACAAATTTAAGTGTTCTGTCGTTCCCCTAAAGATCACAGCTATGCCCCTACAGTGGCAATAGCCGCAGCACTTGCCCCCAAAGTAGTCACAGAGCTCTCTCCAAGAAGCCACACTGCTGACCCTATGTGTCACCGAGATGTCCCAGTATGCAGTGCTGCCCCCAGTAGCCTGTAAATAATTTAAAAAAACTTACTTGCAAGCTCAGTCTGGCATCTTTTGCAGTTCTTTGACACAGGGAATGAATGATGACGTCAGCCTGTGCAAGATCAAAGGCTTGACTGTGATGCACAATACACACACATATTTTACGTGAACCCTGGTATCCAATTTTCTGTCTAGGTAACTCGTAGGTGAATGGTAATTTATGAAGTCCTCGAACACCTTAGAGCCCTGAAGCCATGACCTATAAAAGTGCTTTCTAATGTGACATTGTTGTTCTTGTTTTGTTTTTTTTACAGAGAAGTGACCGTTGTTTCATCTCCTGAGCAGGTAAAAAGTTTGCATAAACCTTATTAATTTCAGGTTTGACAGTTCTTCGATACCTGACTCTTCATTTCTGGAGAAATAGCAGTCTTTGTAACCCTAGCTTCCCCCATACATCAGTTTTCTTATTCAATGCTGTTTTCTAAAGCGGCAAACTTCCAGAGGCAATGATGGTCAATATTTAGAACATATTACGACACTTTGAATGCCTGCATGTAATTTTGTATCATTTTCTGATGTTTGACTTGTAGAATGCAAAATAATCATTACATCTTTATTGACCATAAAGAATTTGTTTGCAACATTAACAAATATATTCCACTAGGTGGCACCATCACTACACATGGTACAATGTCTGAAGCTATTTTGCTAAATAAAGATCTTTTACAGTTTACATTCTTTCTTTATCTACATATTGATTAATATTTAATTTATATAATGCATGAGTAAATGAGGCACATGCACATATAGAAGTTCACACAATTTCTAAAACACATTTACATTCAATATCCAGGTTACATTCAAACATATACAAGAGAGCTGTACAATACTGCAGTACTAAGTTCTAAATGTTGCTTGTTAGGGTGGTGTTTCATGCAAAAACATACACTATATTGATTCTTGGAGTACAAAATACTTTTTGACTATAATATATTAACTTTTTCTGTATAAATCCAGCCTTCTTTTGCGTTATTTTTTGTACCTATTTATAAAAAATGGAAATTTGGTAAAAAAAATTTTTAAATTTCAGATTTTTTTTTCTTATGCTCATCATACATTTAGTCTAACTGCCAAAATTGGTTACTAACTAACATTTACCATATGTCTGCTTTATGTTGACTTAATTTTATATGACATTTTTTTAGAGGACGATTCATCTTCATAAGGGTTTTCAAAGTTCTATTTACTGTTAAACTCCCCACAAATTGCCCCATTTTTAGAACTGCACCCCTTAAACTATTCAAAACAGCCTTTGGTAAGCTTATTAGCACTTTAAAGGACACCTGTCATCAGGTCTCTGCCTCTAGTCCTGTCACCTCTACCTGTTGGAGCAGCTCACAAGGATCCCATCCCAGCCTTTATCTAGTTATTTCATACATTAATCATTGTAAAATCATCCTTTCTTTATTATGTAAATGAGGCTGGTCACATGGTCAGAGGCAGTGATGTCACCCCTGTTTCCCCTCCCCTCTCCTCCCCCTGCTCATGTCTGTGTGTAATGTATAGTAAAGCATGGCTAGTGTGTGTGTGCTGCATCCTCCTAATATACAGGTGAGAGACACAGACATCAGCTACACATGAATCTGACATGTTCTGCTGTAACATGGCTGCCTGGAGCTGTTGTATCTCTCCTATACACACACACAGGCTGCAGAGGCGCCAGCACCATCAAGCACATCATTATGCAGCCTCACATCATTATACAGGCTGTCAGTCATGCACTGGGGGTGTGGCTGTGCCTCCCACTCATGAATAGAGTGGACAGCTTGAATATGCTAATGCATTTCACAGGTCATTTGCATACAGCTTTAGGACCTCATTGCTTAGGTTTACAGGCATGTAGAGGGACAATGAAGGGATAGAGGCAATGATCTCTAATGGCAGTTTATGAAAATATATTTAGTTTAGGGGGGTTATTTTGCATGAGGGGTTCTCTTTAAAGGAAATCTACCATTTGATTTGATGCATTATGAACCAAACTTACCTTGAGAATGCTGTAGCTACACTCATGAAGAAACATATCTTATTTAATCCCTTAGTTGAGTGGTTTTGCAGAAAAAAAAAATTATACAATTATGATAACGAAGCTCTGTCACTTCTGTGCCTGTCTCGGCACTTTTTCTCTTACATTAAGTATGGACTGCACCAGAGAATGATGTAATCACTGTGGAGGTTTAATTTGGAATTTTTTAAATTTTGACATCATTATTTTGTCCTGAAATTTACACATTCATGCAAGATAAAAAGGGAAAACAGCTATCAGATTTTGTTGTGTATTTTCTTACAACTAGGGCAATACCCTACATGTCAATGTAAACTACTTTAGGGGCTCACAGCAGAGCACAGAACAGAAGGAGCCATTGAGCTTTTAGAGGACAGATTTTGATTACCGTATAAGCCGAGTTTTTTGTGCTCCGTCTGCAGCGCCTCTTCTTCTTCTTCTGTGCCGGCTAGGCCGTGCGTACGGAGATGTTCCGGCCCTAGCGCCGGCCTGGCCGGCACACATCTGTACGTTAGCAACTGTGATGCCACTGTTGGGTGCCGGCCGGGCCATGTGTATGGAGATGTCGCGGTCCTAGCGCCGCCTGAAGAAGAGGAGCTGCCGCGGACATGAAGATGGAAGCGGAGCTGCCCGGGCCGTCGGAATGGTGAGTACTGAGTTTGTTATTTTTAAGGGCTGGCAGGCTATTTACTACTGCGGGCAGGCTGTATACAACGGGGAGCGGGCAGGCTGTATACAACGGGGGGCGGGCAGGCTCTATACAACGGGGTCGCGGGCAGGCTCTATACAACCGGGGGCTGGGAGGCTGTGACCAATGCATTTCCCACCCTCGGCTTATACTCGAGTCAATAGGTTTTTCCAGATTTTTCCCTGTTAATATTTGGGGTCTCGGCTTATACTCGAGTATATACTTTAAGCTGTTTTTGGCCTTATTTTTGCTAGATAAGTTGTACTTTTTATTGGTATCATGCAGGGCTACATGTAACTTTTTGATCACTTTATGTGTTTTTGTTGTTGGATTGAATGTGCAAAAATCGTAATTTTTACTGTGTTTTTTATTTTTTATATTTAAGGGGTTTACATAAGGGTTCAGAAATGATTTTATTTTATTGCATGAGTTTTTATGGCTGTGACAATACCCAATATGTGGTGTTTGTGGGTTTTTTTTTTTTTTTAAACACAGTAAAACGTGAAAATCACAACACAAAAACTCCCACAGGAAGTCATATAAGGCAGTCCTTTATTGGACCCTAGTGCTGCCGTGAAGATGATCGGCACCCCCATAGCCGGTGGGCGGGATTTCCGGGAGTAGAGGAGAGGGACACCTCTAGGTGTAATGTGTGTATATATACATTTGTCAGACATGTAGTATATAGTTCCGAGAATCGGAAGTGTGCAATACACTAATAATCTTTACTTTGAGTGTACAAATGAATTATAAAAACAATCTACCACATGCCTACTCTTTCAAACCAAGTTCTGTAGCCACGATCAGTTAAAACACTGACTGTGACCATTCCTGCGGTCACCTCCCTGAGTGTGACCTGTGTGATCCCTCATTGTAAATGTATGTCCAGGTGCACAAAGTACTGTATGCACAGTTATGTCATGGGGCGCAAAGAGGATAATTCGTTATTTTCTTTTTACAACTGATGATCTATATTGTAACTCTATTTTATCATGTGGTGAATGCTGTTCTTCTTATGTGAATAGAAAGATTCTCCAATAAAGGTCTCCTTGCATAGTGGGAACTCCTCAGACAGTGACAACTCATGGGTTTCATCAGACCCCATGGAAGAACCTGAAATTCTTGAGAAAAGCTGTGTGAATAAGAGCAAGCGCTTACAGGTAGCTCGCAGAATAGCACAAAAAATGCTTTGTACTTCTTTAGAAGTTGAAAACGATCAATGAAAATTTTCAGCACTCAGGCCAGTCCCTGTGCTCATCTTTTTAATACGATTTATAAATCTGAGAAGTTGCCTGATGCCTGGCAAAATCTTTCTCTTTGCAAAAGTTTTCTTAAAGATTACTGGTGGGTAGAGTGTCCTAATTATGCTGTTTATTCAAGGGGATGGGGGGGCACTGTTTTATACAAGTTTTCTGGCATCTTTAATAACGAAATAATAACTTTATAGAAAAGCTGAAGGCACTCCGGCTGACAGTACCCGAGTGTCTCTCGCCTTCCCCCGCCAACACCCGTGCATAAATTAAAAGCTGGGGAAGCCGAGAGGCTTTTACAAAGTTAATTGAAGATGCCAGAAAACTTGTAAAAAAACAGTCCCCCCCCCCCATCCCCTAGACCGAACGAGCAGCCTAATTAGGACACTCTACCATCAGTTATATAGCTTTCCATGCCCCCTAGTATGTAGCCAGCCAGGCCATGCCCCCTATTATGTAGCTAGCCAGGCCATGCCCCCTAGTATGTAGCTAGCCAGCCTGCCCATGCCCCCTAGTATGTAGCTAGCGCCTTTCCAATTCTATGCCGCCCAGCTGCCCCACCTACCCCAAATTCCGTCCCCCTAGTAATGTTCTCTCCACCAGCCTGCCCATGCCCCCTAGTTGTGCGCGCCAGCCTGCCCAAAAATGCCCCCCTAGTATGAGCTACCCTCTGGGGTGCCATGCCCCCCAGTATGTAGCTAGCCAGCCTGCCCATGCCCCCCAGTATATAGCCAGCAGCAAAAAAAATAACTGCAAAAAAATCTCTGCACTTGCCTTTCCGTACTTTGGTATGGCGGGCATACATCGCCTTATGCTGTGCAGGATTGATCGTCCAGCATGAGCCTCGGTTATATCTGTTGCAGCAGAAGACTGGTCTAGTCTTTTATATGTATTGTGTGTATTGTGTGACACATTGATAAAGGTTATATAATGCCAAATATGGGAAGTTGCTTGTCTTCTACAACTGATGCAAAACTGATATACATGCAATTTAATGACTTGGCTTTTAGTATAACCACTATCTTGCTTGTTATGTCTCTTGTTGACAGGTTGCATTGCAGGAATGCCAACTGAGGTTGGAGGAGGAAAGAAAAACAAGATTAAGAGCTGATGACAGGATAATGGAGGTAATCTCTTAATGCATTTAATCCATTTATAACTTTAATCCCTATAGAAAGAAGTTGTAATATGCGTACAGACACAGTGGTTTCTATCGATCATTGGTACCTGTTCTATTAAATTTAAAATCGGGAGAGAGCCAGATAACATGCAGCCCTGGCAGGTAATAGAAATAGTAACTGTAAAAACCAGGAATACGGATTCCTCTCTTTGCCATTCTGCAATTTTTCTTTTTTGTAACTGGCTACTGTTCGTTTAAATAGTTTTTTTTTTTTTTTTAAATTAGTTTTTTTAAACCAAAGAAATACAAAAACATTCCACAGTTCCAACATCATACAAACACCATTGGTGGCTTTTTCTGTCCACAATACTTTGCACTTGTAAGCGGATATAGGCAGTGTCTTCAATAATAACAGTACTACAACAAATAACACAATAAAATTTTCTCACAAATGTCTCCTAAAGCTTAGAATGTTCGATCTGTGGGCCTAATCAGGGTCATCTATGGTATTTGTGTCCATTGGAGGAGGGTAGACCAAGAGGTCCAAATACGGGCGATTGGCTTAAGCCAGCTGTATGATAAGATAATTTCTATCGTGGTACACCGTGTTTATCTGTCACACATACATGGTGTATGATGGAGTCTTGGGGTCTTTCCAATGTCGAGTTACCAAAAGCCTGGCTATAGTGAAGAGTTTGCACAACAAGATGGGCTATGGTCTGGAGGTAGATGGGTAAGATCTAAATGCAATAGAACTTGCCATGGATTCCTAGAGAAAGGGTGGAAAAGTATTTGTTCTATTAAGCCGTAGACCCCATACAATATTTGTGGTATAAAAAAAAGTTGAAAAGCACAAATATAATGTAGCAGGTTAAGTGATACCTATCCAGTAGATAAATACAACTAGGTGCTTACCTTGAAAGGTTGTGTCATAAGCCACAACCAACTTGTAGTGTTTTTGGAGACTAAATCCACAGGGCTGCCCTTGGTGGACCCACAGTCTCCTGACCAGTGGGTATGTTGCAGATAGAAATTTGTGAGCATATAGCTCGTGTTTGAAAAAATTCAGTTCAGCGCCCGTTTGTGGATTTTCTACTTCTTTTTTTTTATTATTGTTTATGATTAAAAAAAAAAAAAGTAAAAATAAACTATTAATAAAATCACAGTAAAATTCTATTGCTGTTTGGGAAATGCGTTTCGTACCCGTACAGGATATGTCATCAGTCCATCCATTGATGGACCCCCCACAAGTGGCTGTTACTTGTTTTATGGGCGCAAAGCGTGGCACAGAAGGGGAGGAGCGCTTTAAAATTTTAGCTTTTCCGTTATTGGGGTCATGTGACGGCTTTGTACTTTGCAACAGTATTATTTTGGAGTACATACTTTTTGATCACTTTTTATAGCATTTTTTGGTGGGATTAAATAGGTAAAAATCAAAATTTTTGACAGGTTTTTGACAGTTTTTCTTTTATCGGTGTTCACCATACGGGTTCAATAATTATTTTCTTGAATTCTACGGGTTGTTACGTTGTCGGTGATACTATATATGTGGAGTTTGTGTTATGATTTAATAAATAACAGGAATTTCACAGCACTTCTTGTGTAGTAGATGGTGCCAAACTAGGGTCCCAGCCGCGTTCATTCATAGATAATGGTAGATGGCACTCTATCAAATTTGAATAATAATTGCTTTTTATTTTTGTACAAATCCACAGAATAGCATGACGTTTCGGTCAAAATGACCTTCTTCAGATGCGGATTGTACTTGTAAAAAGTGCTTGTTAGGTTGGAGGAGAGGAGCGGTGTCCGCCGCTCTGGACCTCAGCTGTATGGCAGCCACGTTCTGGTCTATGGCAGAACGTGGCTGCCATACATTATATGTCTCTTTATATGTTATGGGGCTTATGGGCATTTTTAATTAATTTATTTTTTATTGAAAACTTTTTTTTTTATTTTTTTAACTTTTTTATTAGTTCCATCATGGGACATGAATATGCAATCATCTAATTACTTGTTCATGATGAAATATACTGATGTATTGCAGAGTATTAGCACTTGCATAGGCTGTCTCTGTGCCTTTCAGATGACGTCACAGTCGCCATCTTTCAGGCATTGCCGGCAGGCAGCCCTGGGGTTAGGACCGGCATGTGAGCAATTGGCGCCCCTCGAAGACGGTTTGTGGGGGGCGATCGTAGGGCAGAGACCCCCAGAAGGTGCTGACCGCTGCATTTAACGGGTTAAACACCTGCGTTCGGAGCCCACTCCAACTGTTTGTATCACTCTGGGATGTCAGCGGCTGACACCCCGCAACTCCCGATGCCGGCATCGGCTCAGCGCCGTACTAGTAGCGCTAAGAGGTTAATTTACTTAACTACATAAATGTTTTTAGATAATTTGTTGTGCAAGTTGATGACTTATATTCCCATATATTGAATCTGTTCCATCTGCCAATCAAAAGGGAAGTGACAATTTCAAAGAAGATATAGATCTCTCTGGCCTGTGTTTTTTGTGTGTGTTCATTTTATAATCGGATAGCTTAATAAATTTAGACAGTGCTGCCATCACCTGTTCCATAGAGGATTATGGGTTTGTCAGGGAAAGGATGATATCATCCTTGTGTAGGGAATTAAGGTGCCATTGTGCACCCACCCACCCATCAACATAGCTGTCAAGAGCTCCAGGGAAAGGATAAAGACTAACGGGGAAAGGGGCAGTCCTGGTGCGTTCCGTTAGTGATGTTAAGAGTCTAACAGTGTGCCATTAACAAATACTCTGGCTGAGGGATTAGAACTTTTTAATAAAACTCAAAATGGATACCCATAGTCTCAATGCCGAGAAGGCATACAACCAGTGTATGTGGTCGCCTCGGCATCAAGCGCTAATAAGATGGATGGTCATTTTTGGGATTCTATATGGTGCAGCAGGTTGACAATCCTTCTATTGTTGTCTGCTCCTTGTTTACCCTTGATGAAGCCTGTTTGGTCTGCAGTTATTAGGTAGGGCAGGAATTTCATTAGCCTGCCCGCCAGAATTTTTACATATATTTCAGTGTCTACGTTCAGTAGAGAAATTGGCCGATTGGTTGTTCCGGTGTTTTGCCCGGCTTGGGTAGGACTACTATTAATGCCTGCTGGTTTTCTGCTGGTAGGGAGATTTATGCCATTGCTACGGCAAAGACATTGGTCACGAGGGTAGATAACATGTGGAAGAACTTTTTATGATATTCCCCTGTCAGGTGTAAATGGATACTGTTAACCAATTGGCTACCGCTGTACTACTTTATAGTCACAGTGGTAGGCCATGCAAATAAACCAACCCAAAATAAACACTTAACTAAAAAAGTATCATTAAATAGCATTGCCTAAATGGTCCCTTTCCATGGTTTTGATTTTAAAAACATTAGGTTAGTTGCTTATTAGTTTACAATCAAACATTAAGTGAGTCCAATGAGGCCCTGCATATTCAGTGGTTACTGCATTACCCTGCCTCCTTGTTTCCGATTGACAAGTCTACAGAACATGCTGCTATGTGGAACATTGAGAGCGATCTCTGTTACATCATTGGCCACTTCAAGTGATGACATTTAAGGTCCTGTTACATTTGCACAGGCTACTGTCAAGTTCTGCCCCTGTTTACACAACCTCGGGTTCACTAATGACTAATAAAATTCATAGAGTGAGCTCAGAAGAAATCAAACCAAGACCATGGTATAATATATCAATCTCTGTGGAGCTGCGTTGCCATGAAAGGCTAGGCAGATGTGAGAAACTTTATTTGCGTCACAAAGAATTATACATAACTTTTAGTGGGGGAGGACCTGGGCTTGGTTAGTTAAAGATGAGAAGTAGTGTATATACTCGAGTATAAGCAGACCTGAGTAATTTTAATGCAAAAAAAACGGGAAAAACCTATTGACTCAAGTATAAGCCGAGGGTGGGAAATGCATTGGTCACAGCCTCCCCAGTATATAGCCTGTCAGCCCTCTGTAGTATATAGCCTGCCAGACCCCTGTAGTATATAGCCTGCCAGCCCCCTGTAGTATATAGCTTGCCAGCCCCCCCCCCTTTATACAGCCAGCCCACAGTAGTAAATAGCCTGCCAGCCCTTAAAAATAATAAACTCGGTACTCACCATACCGACGGCCCGGGCAGCTCCGATTCCATCTTCATGTCCGTCTGCAGCGCCTCTTCTTCTTCATGAAGATGAAAGCGGAGTTGCCCGGGCCGTCAGAATGGTGAGCATTGAGTTTATTTTTTTTATATACCAGAGTATAAGCCGAGTGGGGAATTTTCAGCATAAAAATTGTGCTGAAAAACTTGGCTTATACTCGAGTATATACGGTAATGTCCATAGTTCATTGGTTAGTAAATTATCACATGGGCATCCCAGAAACAAAAGACGTCTTTTTCCCTGGAATTGGTAGCATTGTAAATCAGCCAAAGCCCACATTCTTTTACTGCACAGCAGAGTGTTATCAATCTTCAGCATGTAAAATAAGTTTTTCATAAATTATAACAATACTTCACACTGTTTTTGATTACGATAAATTATGGAGTAGAAGTTCATGTAGCAATGCTGTGATCATGCCACAATGTTGCCATGTGATCAAATGCTGAGAAGAGGTATTGGAAGTTGTACTTGGGAGGGGCTTGCTGAGCACGACACACACCCTGATGCCTGGTAATATAAGATAAGGTTGATTTTATGGGGAAGTAAGTTAAGAAGAGCTCTATGGGAACTGTTCACTAGCTATATTCGTGAAAATGTGGTGACTGGTTCCCTTTAATATGGCAGCACATTATGAATAGCAAACACAACTCTGATGACACTCAGATTAAATTGGATAGCACAATTTCCTAAATGAACCCCTTTGGGTGTCAACGTTTTCAAATTGGTCACTTTGAGGGTGCGTAATGGCTGTGTGGTACCAGAAAACCACCTAAAATCTCCAAAATCCATAATGATCTCCAGTCATTCCACGTCATGTGCCGAGCCCGATATGTAAGAACCACACAAAAAAATTACAAAGTATGGGAACTTCTTGTAAGACAATTTTTTCCAAGAGCACATGCCAAAGGTAAAAAAGGCTTCAGAATCAAAATCTGAATATTGTAATTTTTTTTCAAGTATTCATCCAGTTAACAAAAAATATGTTTTAGGGCGTGTGTATGTATGTATGTTTATGTGTGTAATGACTTAGTGGGGCCAGGAAATAGCAATAAGAAAATAGGCCTCCAAAATCTATAATGTCCTTCAGGCATTTCATTTCAGGAGTGCACATCAATTATTCAAATACAATTGATCTACGGAGTAAAAGGGTAAAGTTTCTAAAACAATTTTATCTCAATCTTTTCTAACCTCTTAATAATAGTATATAAAATGGCAATTTGCCCCCCCCCTTTAATTTTCACCATTTTTCCTTCAAGTACAGATGTTAAGTATAACAGTATTTGCCTAACTCTGCACTAAGCAAAAATAATCAATTCTCAAAATTTTTTTTAATCTATTTTTTTTTAATTGTTTTTACAAAATTTAAACAAGCACCTATATATGTAAGTGAAAACACATACATGTTCAAGACCCCAATTTCTCGGATATCCTAAACATATTAGTCTATATTCAAATATACACAGCATATATTCAAAACAACCAACAATACTATTAAATATTACATCTTAACATAAATGCCTACATATATCCCATTTATCCAATAGTAATACGTTCACTAGAAATCCACCAACATATATATGTAATATCAATACTCCCTCTCCCCCCTCACTCACAAGATAATTATTCAGGATGTTAATAATTACCTAATTCCAGTTATCATCTATTTCCATTTTTCCCAGGTTCTAGTCCATTTCTCTATTGTGCTCCTATTTTCTGCTTGAATTATTTTTTGTATTGCTTAACCTTAACCACTTAACGACCAGGCCCTTTTTAGTTTTTTCACTTCCATTTTTCACTCCCCGCTTCAAAAATCTATAACTTTTTTCTTTTTACACGTAAAGAGCTGTGTGACGGCTTGTTTTCTGCTTAACAAATTGCACTTCATAGTGATGGTATTTAATTTTCCATGTCGTGTACTGGGAAGCGGGGGGAAAAATTCCAAATACAGTGAAAGTGGTGAAAACTGCATTTGAGCCGTTTTCTCCTCACCTCACCTCACCTCACCTCAGAATCTTTTATGTCCTACCACTATTACTACCCCATTCTCTTATTATAAATACCTTAGCTAACATCAACAGTATAAGAATAGTTGACTGATGAACAGTTCTATTCTCTAAGGTACCGATTCTTCCAATAATAGCTGCCAAAATTGATGGATTGAGGGAGATGCTATTCATACGTTGGATATTTCACTCCAGAACTTGTAGATTTCTGGACAGTACCAAATAACGTGTATGAAATCAGCCCCCACCTCTCCACATCTGTTACATTTGGATAATTCCCTAACTTTCATCTTGTATAAATCAATAGGGGAGTAATATAACATGTAAAGAATCCTAACCTGAATCCGTCTATAATTTTTATTTATTGATCCTGCCCTGACTTTTCTGTAGACCCCTCCCACAGTCCACCCCTGATATCACCCCTACCAATCTTTCCCATCTCTCCTTTGATTTATGTATCACACCCACATAGTGACCCCCTAACCAGAAACTTATAAATACCCGCAATCAGTCCTTTTCTTTTTCCAGTGTTTTGCACGTATTCTACACCTTGATGTGATTTTATTTCTGAACTTTTTCTCACTCTAATTGCATTAATCGCGTGTACTAATTTAAAATCTCTTTAAAAAATCCCTTTCAACGATTGCAAATTTTTCTTTCATAGAATCAAAACTTATTACCCTTCCATTCCCTAATATCTGTGAAAAATAATAGATACAGAGGGGCCAAGAGCAGGGGGCGCACGACAAGACTGGATAATGGTTCCAAATAGATTTTCCTTTTTATTGAGTCATCAAAGGTACACAGAGGAAACACCACGCGTTCCGGGGAACTGGGGTCCCCTTTTTCAAGTGGATAAAGGGTCAATCGCTGGAGTGATACGTGGGCGCTCCAGTGTGTGTCATTGAGGATTTTGGCTGTCATTAATCTACTGTGTATGGTCACCTTAACCCCTTAATGACCAGGTCCTTTTTTCTTTTTGCGTTTTCATTTTTCACTCCCCACCTTCAAAAATCCATAACTTTTTTTTATTTTTTTCATGTAAAGGGCTTGTTTTCTGTGTAACAAATTGCACTTCATAGCGACGATATTTAATATTCCATGCAGTGTACTGGGAAGCCAGAAAAAATTCCAAATGCAGGGAAATTGATGAAAAATGAAAAAAATTTCGCCATTTTCTTGTGGGCATGGATTTTAAGTCTTTCACTGTGCACCTCAAATTACATCTACTTTATTCTTTGGTTCAGTAAAATCATGGGATACCAAATTTATTTTGGTTTTATAATGTTTTTATACATTTACAAAAACTAAAAATCTCCTTTACAAAAAAAATCTTCATTTTGCCATGTTCTGGCGCTAATAACTTTTTCAGTGCATGGAGCAGTCTGTGGTATCATTTTTTTGAGACTTTTGATGATGTTTTCAATTTTGAGGACTATATGGCCTTTTCATAACTTTCTATAGATTTTTATATATAGATTGCAAAATGACTAAAAGGGGCATTTTCGACTGTAATTTTTGTTAGTGGGAATAAATGCTGTGTACTATATTGATCACGTATTTTGGGATGCGGCGATGCCTAACATGGTTAGAATTTTTACCGTTTATATTTATATCGGTTCTAGGGAAAGGGGGGCGATTTTAATTTTTATTATTTATTTTACTATTTTTAAGTTCTTTAACCCTAGGTTGTCTGATCCTGCCATACTACAGCATAATATGCAAATCAAACCTTGTAGTACAAGCAACACAGCTGTCATAGCAACAGATCGCCGCTCCACGATGACGTCACGGGGAGGGATGATCTAAGCCAACATGGCGGCGCCCACGCAATGCTGGCTATTTAATGCCGCTGGCAGCTTTGACAGCGGCGATCTAACACCCGCAGCCGATGCATGACGTAGCAATGCGCCACGTATTGTTAAGGGGTTTAATTGAACCTGTCAGCAGAAACACTGTATTATATTTTCAAGGAGATTAGTCCCTTTCATGGTCCAGCGTTGTGGCATCATTCATAAAATTATCTTTGCTTTGGGAAGTAATTTGCTGTATAATGTTACTGAGGTTAATGGTTTAGCACTGAAGTCCAACTCTTCTCAACCTCAGAATTCTTTAAATCGTGTCTCTACATCCAGGGCCATCAGTAACTGACTTTCCTGATCCACTGTTAAAGTTCTAGTAGGGCATTGAGATCTGTAATTACACATTTTTCTCTGTAACTTTAACAGTGGTTATCTCCGGTTCTGTTACATTATATTAATAAATGTGTTTCCAGGTTCAATGTTCATGAGAAATGACATTTTAAAGTTGGCCACTTTCTTGATACACGTCCTATATGGCATTTGCCAATATTATGTATATAACTGTATGGTAGTTGTGAAGAAGTTAAATTTGATTATAGGGATTGGCTGACAAAGGCAAAATTAACTTGGCTGTTTCCATTAAAAAAAAAAAAAAAAAAAAACAGATTTATAACTGAATGAAAGTGTATTTGTATTTGCCACATAACTAGTAACGTTTTCAAATTAAGTAATTAAACCATTTTGTATTATGCATTGTGTTTTAGCTGGAAGTTGAAAATACCCGTTTACGACAAATAAATAAAACCCTTTCCGAAGCACTTGAAGCACGAAATGTTACTTCTGTACTCCTTGAAGATGATGGTGTTCTTGACAGCATTGAAAAGTCTTTCAACAAATTCCACGCTTTTCTGGACCTTTTAAAAGATGCAGGGTAGGTCCAACTTGGGTCATAGCTCTCCTCGATAAAATCAGTAAAACTATAATTTATTTTTATTTTTGTGTCCTGTGAGGAGGAGTGGGTTCACAAATATATATTGTGTGATAATCTACCAGTCTTTATGGAAAAACTGTGCATGCTAGCATATTTAATGGTAGGTAACTGTGTTGTAACGGAATGTGTGGGGGTTTTTTTTGTTATGTGTTACATTACTGTGTTGCTACCACTCACCCCTCTGATATCTATAGGAAGCAACCACCATAGGAAGTCACTGCACGGACAGTGATACACAGTGCCTTGTAGTGCATGCACCACTGCGTGAATATGCCCAATAGGGGGCTGTGAGTTAGCTGCAGTTTGTGTGGCTAGCTCACAGCCTAAGCACTTGGTCATGTGTATGAGGCTTTACAGTGAGTTTAAGCTTATTTAGGCAGTAGAATGTCTCAAGGAAAAAACTTAGGGTTGGCCACTTTACCAAACTTTAGGGCAAGTGTAAGACCCTAAATAAGGTTTCTGACATTTTGCTTTGCCCACTTTTACTGCCTTTGTCTGGGTGATATTTGTTTCCATGGGAGCCCCAAGGATCTGTTTAAGTATTTGCCAAGAAGGGGAAATGAAGCTCAGATCTTATACTCTTGAATATAGCCCATTATCTTTTTGGGCTAAAACTAATTTACATTTTACCCGTCGGATAACACAACTCTTTATACTTAATAATACTTTTTTTTGGCTTTGTTTTTCAAATTGGGGTCACTATTTGGGGCTTTTCACTGTTTTAACACCACAAGAGCTCTAAATGCATCATGATGACTAAAAGCCATCAAAATATCAAAATCTTCTCTCCAGAAGCTTAACCGGTTAAGGACCAGGCCCTTTCCTGTTTTTTATTTCCATTTTTTTTCACTCCCCACCTTGAAAAATCTAACTTTTTTCACAGGTTCTAGTCCATTTCTATTTTCTGCTTGAATTTTTTTTTTTTTATTGCTTAACCTTAACCACTTAACGACCAGGCCCTTTTTAGTTTTTTCACTTCCATTTTTCACTCCCCGCTTCGAAAATCTATAACTTTTTTCTTTTTACACGTAAAAGAGCTGTGTGAGCTTATTTTCTGCGTAACAAATTGCACTTCATAGTAGTGGCATTGAATATTCCATGTCATGTACTGGGAAGCGGGAAAAAAATCCAAATGCAGTTAAATTTGTGAAAAACCGCATTTGCAATGTTTTCTTGTGGGCTTGGATTTTATAGCTTTTACTGTGCACCCCAAATTATATGTCTCCTTTATTCTTTGGGTCGGTACAATTACGGGGATACCGAATTTGTGTAGGTTTTATAGTGTTTTCATACATTTACAAAAATTAAAGCCACCTGTACAAAATGTAATTTTTTGGGGGGGAATTTTCTGGTACCATCTTCTGGTACTAATAACGTTTTCATACTTTGGCGTATGGAGTTATGGGTGGTGTAATTTTTTGCGACTTTTGATTATGTTTTCAGTGATATCATTTTTAGGATCACTAGATCACTTTTTATAGATTTTTTTTTTTTTTTTTTTTAAATATATTTTTCAAAATGGCAAAAAAGTGCCATCTTCAACTTTGGGCGCTATTTTTCGGGGTTATATGCAGTGAAAAAACGTTATTATATTTTGATAGATCGGGCACTTTGGGACGTGTCGATACCTAATGTGTTTATGATTTTTACTGTATATTTATAATATCCGTTCTAGGGAAAGGGGGGCGATTAGAATTTTTAGGGGTTTTTTTTAATTCTAATTTTTTTTTTCTTCTTACAATTTTCAGACTCCCTAGTTTGCCTGTTCGATGTTATCATATGCTGCCATACTACAGTATGGCAGTATATGGGGATTTTTATCCTCATTCATTACAAAGTGCTGATAGCACATTGTAAAGAAAGGGTTAAAATGAGACAGCCTCAGGTCTTTGGAAGACCGAGGCTGTCATGGTGATGGATCGCCGCTCCCCTATGACCTCAAGAGGAGCGACTTTCCTCGGCAAGATGGCGGTGCCCGTGCGGGGCACGCCGGAATAACACCCGCAATTGGTGCAAGCAATATGCAGCAAAGACCTACCGGCTATGGCGAGGGCTCAGCCCGTGAGCCCTCTCCATGCACCTGGAACTGACGAGCGCCGTGAATACTTGGCGGGCGGTCGTGAACCAGTTAATGGTGCACATTTCTGCCTTTTTCCAAAACAACATGGGGTATTTCCATTCTTGGAAAAAATAGCACCAAAAATTTTGTGATGGTTGTTCTCCTGTTGCACTGAGTTAAAGGGACTTTACCAGCTTCCAAGGCACCCAAAGGTCAAACTAACAACCTGTAGTACACTTTATAAACTTACCAAACATGCCTTACTTGATTTTGAAAGGCTTTATTAAGAGACAATTACATTTTTATGCAAATTAGCTTCTGGGTGCACCAGCAAAAGGCTATGACCGATGAACATCAATTTTCTTGTCTCTACACCTTTTTCAGCTAGGGATGTCAATTATTGAGTAAATGAGAAGTAGTGAGTAGCACTGGGCTGACCTGAACAGCATCAAAATGTTGAAAATGGGAGCACCTGGAGCACCAAGAGACCAAGAAAATTTAAATTCTTCTCTTTAAAGTGCCCTACATAATTATGGATCAACTGTGGGGTGATTTGGCAGACCATGTTAAACATATATAAATTATTCAGTCACATAGTTACATAATAAGTATGATTGAAAATAGACAAATGTTTATCAAGTCCAACCAAGGGGTAAGAAAAGGGATGTCACCTCCAATTTGTCATTTCTGTTTCAGCTGCCCTATTAAAGGGAACCTGTGGCTAGCCACCCCCTCCCATCCCCCACAAACTATGCACAGTACCTTTTAGAGGTCTTTATAATTACTAAAGATCCAGTCATAGAGGTGTGGGCCACTTTAGCATACAGTCAAACTACCCTGCCTTTTAACTGATACTTCTGGCCTGACCTTTCTCAGAAATGAGGGAGTTGAGAGAGATGCTGACTGTGTGTGATTTGCTGAAGAGAATTCCTGAGGGAACAGTGATTGAGGAGGTTGTGAGAGAAGTTGGCTGTTTTGGCTGGTGGAGGGAGTCACTGGTGACAGGTTTCCACTATAAATACCTTGTCTTTTGACATTTTTCATCAAAGTCAGGACAGATATTATTTACCATCTAACAACTGCAGTGAATGACTGTACATACACCAAGATCAGTTAATGGCTGTAGTGCTCAGTGGACAAAAAAGCACCAAAAAGTGTGATCACTTGTGGTTCAGCTGGAATGGGAAGTATGAAATATTGTAACCTGTATCTCTATGGGTGATTTAGATAGATATCATTGTTTAGAACAATGTGGAGTGTATAGAAAGTCATACAAGCCACATGTTTTTATTTCAGTTTATTTTCTTAATAAAGAAGCCATGTGCAGATGGCTCAGTTCACTTTAAAAGAATTATTAAATAAAAGCTACTCTTGCCTCGTGTATTTCCCTGTTCAATGAAGTATGAAGTTTGTGGTAAGTTTTTAAATGCATCTAACTTGCCCATCTTAAATAGAAATATCAGACTACATAAGCTTAAAATTCTAAGTTTGTTATGAATTAATTGGATTTATAATTTAAGCAGCACGAGTGCTGTTAATCTACAAGCAATTGCCCAAAAGGTCATTCTTTCAGACCTTACCAACACTAGACTTTTCACTGCTTCCTAAAAAACCATTAACGGTGTAAACGCTTGGCTGTGCTATCCTCATGAAAAGAATCAGACCTACTGTACTTTGTTTTGCACTCTACCTCATTACAGTATTCATTAACTATGTTGGATAACAGTCCATGTAGTCTGCTTACGGTGCACACCAGGTCTGCCGTGTAATCTGTGTAAATGAACATTTGATGTTTCTAGTGGAAAGTGTTACTAATGCAAGATATGATCTTCTCAGAACATTGGAAAATATCCTTAGTAAAAAGCTGTGCGTGAGCAATATTTCATATGTTCTGTTTGTTGGAATACAGTATACAGGCAGTCCTCGGGTTACATACAAGATAGGTTTGTTCTTAAGTTGAGTTTGTATGCAAGTCGGAACTGCATATTTTATAATTGCAATTCCAACCAAAAAATTTTTTTGGTCTCTGGGTTGTCATAAGAACCAGGATTAACAATAAATCTTCATTACAGACACCTGTGATAACTGTTACAGCTGATCATTGTTGCCTAAGGCTAAAGTACTGTAAATTATCAACATCCAGAGGTCCGTTTGTAACTAGGGGTTGTCTGTAAGTCGGGTGTTCTTAAGTAGGGGACCGCCTATACCAATACTCCTATGCCCGGGTCTCAGATAGGCTGTCACAGCACCAGATTGTTTCTACGCATTGAGGTAATTGATGGACGCACATGTGCTGACGCCATCTAGGTGCCGCTGCCACATTTGACGGTAGCACTTAAAAGGTTAATATCCACAATCAATGGTGGCATTGATTGTGGGTATATGCTGTAGAATTCTGCAGTCATCGGCTCAGTCTGTGACCCCTTTACATAAATCCTTAAATGCCGCTGTTTATTTATTTATGGTGTGAGACATTAAGTGGTTAAAAATTAGCAACACTTAATTTTATTAACTTACTCATAGCAAACCCCATTTAGCTTTATTGGTCTTCATCCAATAGCAATTTCACCGCAATCGTCTGTTCTTTCATAGGGTTAATAATATGCATACCTATTCATACAGTTGTAAAACATAATCCTATCTTTACCAGCTTTCGGTTATTAAAAAGTGGAACAGCAGTGGTAATGTTAGTCCGTGACTAGCACAATATATCATACAATGTCGCTGAATTCAATCTGCCCTTTTTGGGCCCTTCTTACAGACAGAAATAGATACTTACCATCGTTATGTATAATTATTTATAACCTATTGCAGAAGACTTTCATGAATATGAAAGGCAGTGCAACTTGATGGGTGAGATTTACAAATGGCACAAATGGGCACAAAAAATGTTTCTGGTATTTCACAATAAATGTATTTACTCTGTGTGCCAGCATTTACATATGCCTCGGACACCCAAACTACCGGTAGTTCTTGGTTTCCACTACGGAAAGAGGATGTAGCTATTATTTATCACTATCACAATTTTAAAATGGTTTATTTCAAAATATGTTTAAGGCTAATTTCTGGTCAGGAGTTGACCTCCCCCAACCCCCTCTCTGTGTGATGCACTTCCTGCTTACTAATCCTAAAGGAGGAGGGGGTGAGACATTGTAACAGTCTGTAAAGCCATCTCACAGAAGCATTTTAAGTTTGTGTGTATATATAAGAAGATTACCCCAGTCACTGCACCTGCATCTATGAGTTTGTTGAATGGATGGATGCGTTTTAAGAAGTTGGTATATATTGGTCTTTGTCTAATTACAACACACATTTGTATCCTGGCATGGTAACCATTGAGATGTTCTGTTTTAAGGTTCGGTCAGCTTGCTAGTTTGGCTGGTATTGACCAGTCAGACTTTGCACTACCTGGGGATCCGCAATTATCTTCTACAATTCAAAGAGATCAACAACGCTCATCTGAGATTTTCCAGGGCCTACAAAGAACCTACTGTGTTGACCAGGTACTTATCATTATATGATGAACACAACAGAAACATTAAATATTTGTGTGTAATCACTTTTGGGAAAACATGAAGCTGAGTATTTGCGTGTCCAAGCTTGGTTTTGCGGCTTAGGCATTCCATTAAACTAAACAGAATGGCAACTGGCCACATACTTACTCTTTGTAGGTTACAGTTATCTATATGTTTCTTAAACTATTCACTTTTTCCATGTAGTGTTTGAAGCCAAATATATTGGTGTAGAGTCTAAGGTTTCTTATCCAGTCTCCAATCAAACATTGCTAAAATGAGAAAAATTTCATCTACTTTTGCTGAGTCTGACATATTCATGTACTTCCTGATTTTTTGCATTTTTTATAGCAAGTATATTTACCAAGAAGTTGAGATGGACCTCTACATAGATAAATATGTGACTTTTTGTAGAGCCATAAATATGGTCATGTTCTGGTATCTCATGGGACCATACAAATGTGAACAGAGGCTGAACGCTTCCTGCTCGGTATTGCAATAATGCTCTGACTCTCAGGAAGGGGAGACCCAGTGTCAGTACTTAGTTGTAAGTATAATGGCACTGCTTCCCTCAGACCAGATACATTATTTTAACCCTGGAGCAACTAGCAAGGGGGAAACAAATTGGTTATTAACATCACAAAGGTATTATTGAGCAATATAATTTTAATCATGTTTCAACATAGAAACATTTTATAGAGGCTGTAGATAGTTTGGCATTATGTTCCATGTTATTTTGATATTTTTTAGGTTGGCAGAAAAGATAATCAAATTGCCCCCTCAGAGGGATCTAATACAGTGGGTGCACCAGCTAAACCTCCACCTTGTGCTTCTGATGGAATTGATGCCAGCAGTGAAAAGAGCAAAGAAGAAGAGGGTCTTGATCTTTCTGTTAAGGATGTCCAGGCATGCAGAAAACAAACCATCGCTGCTGAAGAGCAAAGAACCAAAGATGCAGACGTTTTGAAAAAATGTGACCTGTCTGACGGTGAAAGGGCTGGTAGCGAGTGCTCAGCTTCAGATTCGAGCAAAAGTACAATGAGTCGTGCCAGCAGCAGTTCAAAGGAATCGGGTAGTGGCAAACACAGAAAACACTCTTCAAAAAAAATCTATTCAAAAGGGACAAGTAGAACTCGCCCAAATAACTTGGAGAATTGATTAGTCACATAACTTCACTTTTTAATGATGGATCAAATGGGTACAATCTCCTAAATTAGTATAGCAAGTAAATATTGTGTCTTGTAGTGCACCATTTTAAATAAACTTTTTTTTTTTTTTTAAAGGTTGATTTCTATTTAAAAGAAATCAACCACGCAAAATTTTTTAAAAAAACTTAGACCTCCTGTTCCTCTTCATTTTGATCCTGGCACCATCCGTCGCTAGTCACATAGAAAACAAATGTAAAAGCTTTAAAAGCCACATGTAGCCGACATTATTTCATTACTGAAATCCTACACGTTACAGGTGAGAGAGTGGGGTGTTTGCATATTACTGTTCCTCTGAGATGGGCGTCATTATGGTCCTGCAATTGTGCCTCATTTCCCTGGTCACTTGCATGCACTAGATTTCAGTAGTGGAATTATGAAAAAGAATTGTATGGACTGAAAGGAAAATAAGCTGCACTTGCAGTTTAATCCAGAAGTAAAAAATAACCAAGCCAGCTGCTCCGTTATTATAGTAATTTCCATAGCAGCGACTAGAGTGACCTGCACATGTACAGATACTTCTCCATCCATTGTAAGCTATTGCTGTTCATGTATTTAAATTACACATTTGTGTCATTTTCTACATTTTATCTTAGTTTTTAAAATATATTTATACAATTTTTTAAATACAGTAAGCAAAAAATAAAATGATTTTTGTTTTTCAGTTTTTAGTGGCTTTTCTTAAATGTATGACATGCAGTATATGAAAATTTGTTTGTATTATTAGCAAATGCATATTTTAGTGGGAAGAGGATACTGGCTACATGCTTTTTATACCTTCCTTATCAGAGCCCCAGCAATAATGAATGAAGCTAGGCAATTCAGGCATCAGAACCTACTTTGTAGTTCAGGTCATAAACTATATGAATAAAAGTATTGTTGATTAGTAGGATATAAAGTGAAAGTGTATAGGAGCGACAGCAAGAAGGCCATATAATGTTACAGAGTGGGATTGACAATTGCTGTGATGGAGGGAACCTGTCAATTAAAGGGGGATTTCCACTGAGGCAAGATTCTTAAATATACTCAGGATAACAAAATAACACATTCTCTAATTCACTGTTATTAACAAAAATACAGCATTTCACTGATATAATTCTATCAAGTCCTGATGTACAGAATTTTGGTTATCTCTGGTATAAGACCGTAAATCTTCTGACTATCGATTCTTCTCATGAATAGCCTATCTTGTCTACACACTGCAGTGCTCTTTGCCTTCTGCCCATCCCACCTGCATTACAAGACATGCTCAGACATGAGCTCTTCCTTCCACCAAGCAGCAGTGTACAGAGACTTACTATACTAGCTACAGACAGATCAGGTGTTTATAGCCAAGCTGGGAGTGTCGCTGTGTTTTCTATCCATCTCTTGGATTTCCTTATCTCTGAATTGTCTCATCTCTCTTTTTGTATGTGTCAGACAATAGCAGAATGTTCAGAAGATAAATTAAAGTGTAGATAAACCACGAACCATGATAATCTAAGCACATTGTCGGCACATATCAAAACTTCTCTCATTCTTGAGGAAGGGGGGAAATGAGGTAATGTAGCAAAGCCACACAGTGACCAAGCTGAAGAGAAAGCATGTCCCTTGACAATCAGGATGCTAAAGGCACTGCTGAGCTGGAAGAACATGAATTTGCATAGATGGTGAGTCAACTTTACAGGTATGGGGAGGAACAATCTAGGGATGGGCAGGGGAAGTTATGAAGGGGGTTTAGTCTCAGGACCAACTGTCTACATCCATGTCGTCAGTCTGTTCTATGACCCTGCATAACAATCATTAAGCAGACCTTTTATACAGTGATATAAGACAAAACCTCTCTAAAAAGCGATATTCTCATCTTTGCTACCCTTGGATTCGACCACTACTGCTGGAGAGATTGCACAAAGAACCAAATAGTTTTTGCATATGAAATAGCAGGGAGTTACTTCATGTTCCACAGTGGTCCTGTGGTAATGAAAACTGAATCCAGGTGGTCAGGCGCTTAATGGTCACCAGGCCCATTCATGGTCACCACTGCCAGGGGCCAATGGTGTTCGTATCCAAGGACTTTGTCATTTCTAAGGCAACATTTATGGTAAATTATCTTCACACAGGTACATTTTTTTAAACAACAGCTCATTGAAATTGAAATATATGTATATGGCAAATGAATTAAATGTAAATGCCCAGATGGGAATACCCATTTAATGACTGAAGCAAAGAGTCATTGCACATTTTTACTAAAGTAAGCAGCTCCTAGTGCTAACAGTCCCAGTAGTGTTACTTTGCTAGCGTTATCAGAAACCTCCGATAATGCTAACAAACACTGCTGCGATGCACACTAGAAATGCCAGACCGCTCTCAAATCGGTCCGGCATATTCATGAGGGGACGGTTCGAGGCGCTGCCTCTTCCCCAGCCCGGCCCACTCACTGCAGCAGTCACCGACCCTTATTAGGTTTCCAATAACGCTAGCGGTGTAACGCTGCTCGGACTGTTTTAGCACTAGTGTTTTTTGTGGTGCGTGTCTTGGTTGCAAAAAAAAAAAAGGTGCAAATCCACCACTGTGCAAAAAAAGAAAAGAATGTGATAAATCCCCCCACCCAAATTCAAACTTTTTGCTCCTGAATTATTTGCACCAGCCATTAATAAACAATAATGCACAATCAAGCTTGTTCCATTTTATTTCAGGTGCTGTATGTTATATGTCACTTTAAGAGACGTACTTGATGGTTTCATAAGGTAACAGACTGCATAAATGAACTTTGTCATGTGTGGATTATATAACTATATCCTTACATACAAAGTCAGAAAAGTCAAGGTTAGCATTTTATACTTCCTTAAAAAAACATATATATATTTGTATGGCCTGCAGTTCATGCACTGGTTTATACAACATAAAAGTACATAAGTTCTCTTTGTCTGAAATACCAGAAATGTGCATACCATCATGTATAGTCAGAAACAATGTTCATAGAGGGCAACAGAGGTTTAAATTATGTTCCAATAAGGCTGAAAAATTTTATTGCAGAAGATCTGCAGCATTTTGCATTTTTGAGATTTTAAGACATTTTTATTTATTATAGTGTAGCATTGGAGACTAGATTTTCTGCGTGGTAGGTCCGTGCACAATACGCATCGCCTGACACCACCCTCAGAGCTGATCTGTTGCAGAAAAATCTTCAACTGAAGATCTGTTCTATTCACGTTTTAGAAATCTTTTGTCTAGTGTCCTGAATGCCGCACATGCCATACATCTGATACTGTCTGGGCAGTATTTTAACCGTCTAGGCTGGTGCCATTTTTTTTATTTTACATTGGGGGATCACATACTGCTACCTGCCTCCCACACATTAAATGTCTATGGCAGAGCTGGAAGTATTAAGTATCTCAGTGGTAATTTTGTTTCTTGTGCTGTATCTATGGAGAAAGCTTGTGACCCTAGCACTGCCCCTGGTCAAATGTAAGACACAGCATTGGCACAATATGTAGTTTTGAACAGTACTACGTTTGTACTATTTTTACTCATAAAAATAGTAGGATACATTTGCAAGTAGCGCCAGCTTTTTTTGGGGGAAAAAAAAAAGTTGTGTGGAATGCATTTATCATATTTATAATATTTCTGATAATTTGTTTTTTCTTTCCAACCAAAGCCAAAAGTTTGTTCAGAAGTAAAGAGAAGTATAAATAATTTCTTAATATGTCCCATTCCTTTTGAATTCACTTCTGTCATGGCTCCAAAAACTTGTTTAAATCAAACTGTGTGGCATTTATAAAACTATGCCATGTCATACACAATCATAGCTATTCACACTCATGCAAAAGGTATAGCAAGGGAGGGGTCCCCTTTATCATATTGCACCACTCTCCTCTACATAAATATCAGCCTCTTCTAATCTTGCAACCACATCGCGTTCTTGGAGATTTTTAACCCCTTCGCGCTCCGCGGCGGATATATCCGCCACGGAGCGCAGTGACTTAGCGCTCAGTGGCGGATATATCCGCCACGGCTCCTATGCCGGCTCGGCTCTGGATCAGAGCCGAACCGGCATCGGGAAACACGGGGTGCCGGCTGTAACTAATAGCCGGCACCCCAGTGTAACACCCGCGATCGGAGTTGTCTCCGATCGCGGGTGCTTAACCCGTTAGATGCCGCGGTCAGCGCGACCGCGGCATCTAACAAGTATCTGGGGGGTCTTTCCCCCACGATCGGCCCCCCCGAACCGTTTTCGGGGGGCGCCGATCGTTGCTAATAGTAACTCTGGGGTCCGATCTGGACCCCAGAGTTTACTAGCAAGAATTCCAGTAAGATGGCGTCTGTGACGTCATCTTACTGGCAGCCAGCCTATGCAAGTGCATAGGCTGACACTGATAATACTCTGCAATACATGAGTATTGCAGAATATTATCATGAAGAAGCAATCAGAAGATTGCTTCTTCATGTCCCATGGTATAAAAGTGAAAAAGTAAAAAAAAAAGTTATTCAATAAAAAAATAAAGTCATAAATCACTAAAAATGCCCCAAACCCCCAAAACATATAAAGAGACATATAACTCAAAAAAAAAGTCTAAATCATAACACAAACCCCACATATATAGTATCACCGCGTCCGTAACAACCCGTAGAATAAAAGTAAATCATTATTGAACCCCCACGATAAACGCCGTAAAAAAAAACTGTTATAAACCCTCCAAAAATTATGATTTTTACCTTTTCAATCCCACAAAAAATGATATAAAATGCGACCAAAAAACCATATGTACTCAGACATGATACTGGTGCAAAGTACAACATGTCCCGCAAAAAACAAGCCATCAACCAGCTCCGTAGCCAAAAACGTAACAAAGTTATGCCACTTGGAAGATGGCAATACAAAAATTATAGATTTTTCCCCACATTAGGGTTTTGTTTGACAAATTTAGTAAAACGTAAGAAAATATATTCATGTCTGGTATCCCCGTAATCGTATCAACCCATAGAATAAAGATAACATGACTATTAGTCTATACGGTGAACACCAAAAAAAAAAAAGTCAAAAATCCAGTACAGAATTGATGCTTTTCTACTCCTGCCCTCAAAAAAAGTTCCTAAATTTTCAACAATAGGTGATACCAACCCCAAAATGGTAACAATGGAAAAAGCATCTCATCCCGCAAAAAAAATGCCGTCACATGGCCCCAATAACGAAAAAGCGAAAATTTTATAGCCTTCAAAAGGGGCCAATGAGGAAACTAAATTCCTGGCAGCTGCAGCGCCCTCCTTCCCTTCTGCGCCTCGCTGTGCCCCCATAAAACAAGTAACGGCCACATGTGGGGGGTCTTTGTACTCAGGAGAAATTGCAGAACAAATTGTATGGTGGGTTTTCTCTTTTTATATTTTGGAAATGTGTAAATTTTGGTGCTAAATGAACGTATAAGGGAACAATATGACCATTCTAAATTTCACCTCCATTTTGATTCAATTACTATGAAGATCTCAAGGGGTTAACAATCTTCGTAAAAGCTGTTTCTGATAGCTTGAGGGGTGCAGATTTGAAAATGGGTTGGTTATATAGGGGGTTTTGATGCTAAATATGTAAAATTTCATTCAAAACTGTATTTATCCCCAAAATAGTCAATTCTGAAAATCCGGAAAAGCGATATTCTATTTGCAAGCCGCGTGACGTCAAAATAAATTATCCAGATATTTCAGAAATTATGAAAATGTAAAGTAGACAAATGGGAAATGTTATTCAGCAACTTATTTAGCTGGTAAATCTATCTGCCTGAAAACGTGATGATTTAGAATTTCGAAAATGGCAAATTTTTCAAAAAATTCATCACATTTTCTTTTTTTTGTAAATAAACGCAAAACTTATCTGCCAAAATTTACCACTAAAATGAAGTACAACATGTGGGGAAAAAACAATCTCAGAATCGTTTTGATAAGTAACAGTGTTCAAAAGTTATAACCATATAAAGCGAAGCAAGTCAGAATCCAAAAAATCGGGCTGAGCCTTAAGCTGTAAAATGGCTGCGTCCTTAAGGGGTTAAAGCATGTGTTTTCAGTCCGTTTTGAAACGCGTGTGTTTAGCTGCTTTAAACCTGTTTGTCTTCATTTCTTGAAGTGCATGGTAAGCTTACAAAAACGCATCAGTTTATAAATGCATGCATTTTCAGTCCTTTAAAAACCGTTCCAAAAACAGTCCAAGAACACGACGTGTGGCATCACCCTAAGAGAAAGGAAGAAAAGGCTCCGAGATTTTGTCCACCTCCGCCACACTAGCATCCGAAACCTTATATCCACAACAAAAAACACTCTTATCTATGATGCTCAGCAGTGTTGTAATGCACGTTGAGAAGCCAAACAGCTCTATCACTCAATGAAGCAAGTGCCGCGGCACCCCTGATTCAGATAACCGCAAAGCTGCATATAGTAACAAGTGTGTGCACCCATGTCTTGTGACTTTCTCGGCTAATACACGATCACGGTACTAGGCTAAATTGCCTGCATGCTTGCAACAGGATGTATTTTAAGCCTGTACTGACTCTAAAGATTCCAATCCCTAAACTTTGATTGTGATTACAACAGAGTTCCGACACATGTTTTGCCAGCATGCAACACTTTCAATGCAGCGCTTGAGGGCGACACTAGGGATAAATATAGATAATTTACTGCAGGTGCTGCAGTGACGTAGGTCGGAGAGCCACTGGTTGATTTACATATTTTTATAAACTTATTTTCCCGGGATCAAGGAACTTCTAAAGAATATGAAAACAAGTGCCAGGTAACAAGCATGACACTGAACAGTCGACCATCGGTAAATCTGGTGGTAGATGTCCTCTAAGACCTCAGACAGTAATTACACTTAAAGTAATATTTAAAAAGTACATCCAATTTACTTTTTCTAATTATACTTATTTGTACAATTATCCAACTACAGAAATAGAAAAGAGCAGTTGCCTTTAAGCAGAGTTAGTTATATGCTTAGTTTTGCGGAAAGTAATGTTCAACCTTTAGACCACTGGCAGTATCACATGCTTTACACCTGAGTTCATGTAGTTCATGTTTGCCTGAGCACATTTTACTTTGCGCCTTAATTTCCTAAACGATACAAAAGTTATTGCATAAATACCCAAAATTTTACACTAAAACATGTTTTTAACCAAAACAAGAAAATTAAGTCTGGTTGTTATTTGCTCAAAGAATAGATAAAAGAGAGAGGTAGATGGGAGCTACAATAGGTAACAGTCACACCCACCCCTTCTAGAGGACTAAAACTAAAATGGTGGTGTATTGAGTTTAGATAAAACTGCTGTAGACATTTTTTTAAATTTTCTTGGCTTCTGCCACACCATTCCAGAGGATACATTTGGGTTTGATCAATATTATAAGGTGTTGGAAAAGTGTTACAGAATACGATGTTGCTAAATAAAGATTATTAATATTAGTATTGGTGTAAAAGGACAATCACAACATGATTAGGTCTCAGTGGATTTTATTGAACGAAAACAGCAATGCACTTTCAAAACTGAATCTTCCCCATTTATAGTGGCTTATCAACTGAAGGTTTTATGACCTGAAGAAGACATCTTTCTTGTCCACCTTGTCTTGTTCTTTCAGTCTGAGGGCCACTGTGAACAATCATCTTTCACATAAATTCTACAAAATGTGGTAATTCATATTGAGAATGTATAACAAATAGCAGGGTGAGGGTACATTGTGTTGCCTAACCAGTTCGGTTTAGAGCATCAACCAAGTGTTCCTGTGGGGTTTTCACCCTTCTAACCCCTGTACCAACCTATAAACTGCCTGTGACAAGGGCACATTACTGCTACCTATCTCAGAAGTCCCACACAAGAGTGACATCTGGCCTATCAGAGAGAAAGGGTAAGGCCCCTTCCACACTTGCGTTGCAGATCACGTCAGAGTCTGATCAGGGTGCGATCAGAGTTTGGTCAGTGAAAAACTGACATTTTGCATCAGAGTTCAATCAGTTTTCAGTCACAGTTTGTTCAGTGTCTGTTTTTTACGCACATTTTAAATGCAATTTCAATGAAATTTCAATGCGTTTTTCACGCGCAGGTAACTTAGCTCTATCTTTTCTATGGCAATTGATGCGTGAAAAACGCATTGCACTTGCATTGAACTTGCATGTGTCTCAGAGTGCAATGCTGTTTTGATGCATCTCCATAGACTTGTATGGTGCGTTTTTCACGCACGTGACTTGCAAAAGTAGAGCATGCTGAGATTTAAACACGCGTTAAAAAACCGCGCGTGTCTGAAAAGACCCATTGATTACAATGGGTCAGAGTGCAATGCAAGTTCTGCACGTCAAGAACACGCACGTGAAAAATGCAAGTGTGAAAGGAGCCTAAGGCAGAAAATAGTCAATAACAGTCTGGGTTCGGAGTAGGCAGAGCTCAAGCAGAATCTAACATATGGGCTGGAGGTCATCATCAGGATTCTACAGTAGGACCATCCAACATTATCAGAGTTGATTAACAGGGCCCGGAGTCAGGAATTCTAAGGACACATGTGGCCAGGTGATCTTACAGGAAACATAAAGAAAATGGGAAAAGCTTCAGACATTGCATCTTTCTAATATATTTTTTATGTTGTTTTTAATTGTAATTCATCACTCTGCAGGAAAGCTTGGCATTCTTTGATTGTATGTAGTATGCACCACCAATAATAAAGCAAAATAACACAAATAATGTCTGTTCCTCCCCATTCACTTTCCATGGGCTTGTGTAAATAAGCCAATGCAAATACATGTGGTCATTTTTCTCACTGTTCACTAATAATCATAGCTGTTAGCAGCCACTGTAAAATTACCTTAACCCCTTAACAACCAGGTCCTGCGTTTTGATTTTTCACTCCCCACATTCAAAAATCCATAACTTTTTTTATTTTTCCATGTAAAGAGCTGTGTGAGGGCTTGTTTTCTGTATAACAAATTGCACTTCATAGTGACAGTATTTAACCCCTTAAGGACGTAGCCTGTTTGTACGTTAAGGCTCAGCCCTTTTTTAAAAAAATTTCTGTCTCTTCCTGTGGTATTAACTTTTCAACACTTTAACATATATCCCTGTGATTTGAGAATATTTGCTTGTCGGACATTGTAGTTTATGCTAGTAGTATAATTTCATTGATCAGTTACTTTTTGGAGGGTAAAAATTCAATAATTTAGGATAAATTTGAAAAAAATGACAATTTTAAAAATAACAATGTACTACTGTTTTAGACAAAGTCATACCTCAAATTTTTTGTGGAAACCTTTTGCCAATAGTCTTTTTATTTTCATAATTTGTTTAACTTTTCCTTTCTTTTACGGATGTGAGAAAGTTAAAAGTTTTAGTAGCAACTTCTCAGATTTTCAAGATATTTGAAAAATGCTAAATTTTTGGTGACCAATGGAGTTTAGAAGTGCCCTATAAAGGCTTATGTACTATAAACCCCCACAAGTAGCACCTTTTTATAAACTGAACAACACAAACGTTTCAAATCAGCATTTGACAAGTTTGTTAACCCTTTAATTCTTTCTCTGGATTGGAAATTTTTTAATTTCAATTTACGGTATGTATAATATTCGCATTTAGGCCTAAAATGGACACATTCAGAAGGAATGTGTCACGGGTGCTCCTGCGATCCTTGATTGGTGTGCTGGCTGAACACTTCCACTTTATAATCTGGCACCTCCCTTCCTGCCTTGCCGGGTCTTTGTGCCTCACAGCCTGAAAGAAAGCTTCCTAGCGATTAGTCCTGCGTTCCTGTGTGTTCCTGCTCCCGAGTTCCTCCGTGTTGCTGTGCTTGTGTGCGCGTTCCCTTCTGCTTGGACCTCCCGTTACTGACCCCAGATTTGGACTTGACCTTGCATCTCTGCCGCCTGCCCCGACCCTGAGCCTGGACCCGACCTCGAGACTGTCTTCTGCTAATGCACCTCAGCTGCCACCGCGGGCTAGTCGCACCTGCAGAACGACCTGGTGGTACCCTGCCGCAGCAAGTCCAACCCAAATATACATCCCAAAATTTTTGGCTTGCTTCTTCAGAGTACGGCAATAGCTGACATGTGAATGTCAGCTGCTGTTTCGCCACGTAGCGATGTCCAGAACAGAGTTAGTGCTATTGGGTTTTTGGCAGACAAATTTGCCACAAATGTTTTGTGGTGCCACAGCGTACTTGAAGAGCCCATACAGTACCAGTACAATAGAAAACCCATAAACATGACACCATTTAGACTAAATGAATTTATCTAGGGCTGTAGTGAGCATTTTAACCCCCAACATGCTGACAAAAAATGTAATACAAAGTAAATGGTGCAGAGTAAAAAGCATTTTTTTTGTCACATCTGCCATTTTAGTGCTAAATATATTGTGCCTAACTCATAGCACTCTAGACAAATACCCAATTAATCATTCTGCGTGTTGTCCCGAATACGGAAATACCCCATATGTGCCAATAATAGACAGGCTGAGCACACAGCAGGGCTGAGAATGGAAAGAGCGAAATTTTGCTTTTGGAACTCCATGCTCCAAAGTTTGGATTTAGAGTGCCATGTCATGTTTGTAGAGCCCATGAGGTACCAGTACAATTGAAAACCCTGAGAAATGACAACATTTTGTAAACTACACTCCTAATACAAGGGACAAGCTAAATTTAGTTTTTTGAGCTCCCTTTTCACTAGACTGGTGTTGGGGTGCCCCTGAGCTACCCACACAATAGAAACCCCTGAGAAGTGACCCCACTTTAAGAAAGGGCAGCCATGAAAGAATTTATCTAGGGTTGTATAAGCATTTTAGCCAATGAGATGCTGGCCCAAATGTAATTCAAAGTGAATGTGGCAGAGAAAAAAATTGCATTGTTTTCTCAAATATGCCATTGTAGTAAGAAATGTATTCAGCCCAACTCATGCCACGTGGATAAACACCCCAAAAATTATTCTGCAGGTTATTATTATTAGTTCGACAATACCCTATATGTGGCAATAATCTACAATCGAGACCCAGGAGGGCTCGGAAGAGAGTGGCATTTGGAGAACAGATGTTTCAATATATATATTTTTTTTTGGCATCCTGAAACATTTTTAGATGCCCTTAGGCAGTAGAAACCCCTGAAAACTCACCCTATTTAAGAAACTACACCCCTCCATGAATTAATCTACGGGTATAGTGAGAATTTTACCCCCACAGGTGTACCCCAGGAATAATGCATAATGGATAGTACCAAGTATAAATTATCCATTATGTCATCTTGTGCCCAGCTCCTGCCACAGGAGACAAACACCCCAAAAATCATGATGCAGGTTCTCCCGGGTATGGCAATACCCCATAGGTGGCAATAATCTACTGGCTGGGCAAACAGCAGAGCTCTGCAAGGCAGGTGGGGCATGATGTATAAGCTATGGAGAGTGCATCAGGGTAAATTATTCAGGATAAAATTATACATCCATGGAGCTGTGAAATATCATACATAACCTTGGTTTCTCAGGGCACGTGTCACACTGATAAATGGTTTTCCTCTTTATATCCTTTTTGGAGCACACCCTGCACCTTTTTTGTGTCCTTCCCTTGCTGGCAGTTTGGGGAACTTCTCCTGGAAAGTGCTGCCCTGGTGCAATACGTGCTTTGGCCTTCGCTTCCAGATATCCTAGCACTTCTCCAAAAATAAAATGCTTGATTGTCGCAATACAGGGTTACGTCAGAAATACAGGAAGCGCTGGCTTTCAATATAACCCACTCCGTGGAGTGGGAAGGGGTTAATATTCCATGCCATGTACTGGGAAGCAGGAAAAAATTCCAAATGCAGTGAAATGGGTGAAAAAATGGGCTTGTGGGCTTTACAGGGAATTTTACAGCTTTCACTGTGTGCCTCAAATGACATGTCTACTTTATTCTTTGGGTCGGTACGATCACATGCATTTTATATAAGTTCTATAATGTCTTCATACATTTTTCATCACGTCTTCATCACAAAAATTAAAGCCGCCTGTACAAAAAAAAAAATCTTCATTTTGGCATTTTTGTGGCACTAATAGCTTTTTCATACTTCAGTGTACGAAGCTGTGTATGATGTCACGTGACTGTTGATGTTTTCAATGCTACTATTTTGAGGACTGTGCTGCCTTTTGATCACTTTTTATTTAATTTTTTATATTTTGCAAAATGGCAAAAAGTGGCATTTTTTACTTTTTTCCATTGCGGGGTTAAATGCCGGAAATAACCGTTATTATATTTTGATAGATCAGACATTTTGGGATGCGGTGCTACCTTACATGTTTGTGATTTAACTGTTTATATATATTTATATCAGCTCTAGGGAAAGGGGGGGGGGGTTGAATTTGTATGTTTAATTAATTTAATTATTTTTTTTAACATAATTATTTTTCAGACCCTAGGGTACTTTAACCCTAGGTTGTCTGATTGATTCTACCCTACTACAGTATGGAGGTATATGGGGACTTTCCATGTCATTATAATGTGCAAATCGTACATTGTAATAGATTGTGTAAAACAAGACAGCCTCAGTCTTTGTATGACCCGAGGCTGTCATAGCAACAGATCACTGTTCCCCCATTACATCACAACGAGCGACAATCCAGGCCAACATGGCAGCGCCGCTGGCTTTTTAATTCAGCCAGCAGTTTTGCTAGCAGCGTTCGCTTGTGTTACCGGTGGTAACATTGCCAGATGACGTGTGACATAATAATACGCCACACATCGTTAAGGGGTTAAAAGACATCTCCCACCAGGCTCAAGGATGGTAAACCAAGCACACTGACATACTAGTGTGTGCCCCCTCTGGCAAGAACTGATTTCTAGGCTCCATTAACACCTATGGAACCCAGAGACCCTCATGCTCATTTGCATAATTTTAAAAGCTTTTTTTTGTAAAACGCCAGGTTATAAGAAGCTAAGAGAAGAACAAATCCTGCCAGAGGAGGCACATACCAGTATGTCAGTGTGCTTGTTTTACCATCCTTGATCTTGGTGGTAAATGTCCTTTAAAGGAACACTCCAGTTAAAGCTAATGCATTGAATAATGCATGGTGCAGGGTCTAAAGGGAGGCGCATGACTCATTTTCATTGTATTTGTAGAACCTTGCTAGAACCTAGAGTCATGCTCCTCTCCTCTCAGGTCCTGCACAAGGTATAATTCAATAGGGGGCATTTAACAATGGTCCCACTAGTTTCTAGATAGAAAACACTAGTCTTCGCTGCACCAGATTTATCACTGTTATGATAAATTCTGGTGCAGCAGAATTGTTGGTTAGACCTAGTTTTAGTTGATCTAAACTATGCATCAGAACTTTTGGTGCACAAATAACTTTCTGCTAGCCACGTTTCTATTCATAAACCACAACGTCTTGGTCAGATATGTGGAAAAGTGCCAAAAAAGGTCTAAAAGCCTCAACAAATGTGGCGCAAGGCATTTGTTTTTTTGGTGCAGGTGTATTAATAAATTCCCCGTAAGGCATTTTAAGACAGTTTTTTCAGCACAAGTTTTTGGAGCTAAAACAATGTTTATTGGAAACAAATAATTTTTTAATTTTTGCCATTTTTAGGCCATTAACCCGTTCACGACCCGTGACGTAATATCACGTCACGGGTCGGCCGCGGGTGCATGGAGAGGGCTCACGCGCTTCAAAAGGATTGCGGCGCATAGGCGCCGCCATCTTTTCGAGGATCGCCGTTCCCCGTGACGTCATCGGGGAGCGGCGATCCGTCGCCATGGTAACCTCGGGTCTCACGAAGACCCGAGGCTACTTCGGGTTAACCCATGCATTACAATGTGCTATCAGCACATTGTAATGTATGAGTAGTAAAATACACATATACTGCCATACTGTAGTATGGCAGTATATGATAGGATCGTGCAGACACCCTAGGGTTAAAGTACCCTAGGGAGTCTGAAAAATACTAAAAATAAAAATTATAATAAAAAACCCTAAAAACTCAAATCACCCCCCTTTCCCTAGAACTGATATAAATATAAATAAACAGTAAAAATCATAAACACATTAGGTATCGCCGCGTCCGAAAATGCCTGATCTATTAAAATATGATAACGGTTTTTCACTGCGTTTAATCCCGTAATGGAAAATCGCGCCCAAAGTCGAAAATGGCACTTTTTTGTCATTTAAAAAAAAAAGTGATCACAAGGTCGAACAGTCCTAAAATTGATAACATTGTAAACGTCATCAAAATCCGCAAAAAACGACACCACCCACAGCTCTGTAAACCAAAGTATAAAAAAGTTATTAGCGCCAGAAGATGGCAAAATCCCCCAAAAAATTTTTGTACAGGAGGTTTTAATTTTTTAAAATGTATGAAAACATTATAAAACCTATATAAATTTGGTATCCCCGTAATCTCACAGACCCAAAGAATAAAGTAGACATGTCATTTGGGGCGCACAGTGAAATCCGTAAGATCCAAGCCCACAAGAAGGCGGCACAAATGCGGTTTTTTACCAATTTCACTGCATTTGGATTTTTTTTCCCGCTTCCTAGTACACGGCATGGAATATTCAATACCATCTCTATGAAGTGCAATTTGTTACGCAGAAAATAAGCCGTCACACAGCTCTGTACATGGAAAAATAAAAAAGTTTTGGATTTTTGATCATGGGGAGTAAAAATAAAAATGAAAAAACAAAAAAGGGCCAGGTCCTGAAAGGGTTAATAATCAATTCTTAACAACATTAGGGGAAAAATTCTATCTATATCCTATTCAAAGCCCAAAGTCAATGGGACTGCAGAGAAGCCTGGAGCTTGGTATCTATCTGGTGTTTGCCGGAAAACAGACGTTAGGAGGACACAGGATCGGTGGGTTAAGAGAGAGTTGTAATTTCATGCAGTTAGCGAGTGTGATAGGCTTGCCTATAGAGATGGGTTTTAAGAACATTATACGTTGGGTATTAGTCTGTTTGTCTGTCCTGGGAATGGCATTCCAGAGATTTTGTGCAGCTCGGGGGAATCTTGGAGAGGTCTGTGAGGTTCAAATTAAGGTAGAGATTAATCTAACATCACTGGCACATCAAAGAGCATGGCTTGGATGATAGCATCAGATGAAAAAAAAATGTAAGAAAATGTTTTTTTGTATAAAAGGTTTTAATTTTTTTAAAAATCTATTAAAACATAAAACCTAAAAAAATTTGGTATTCACATGATAGTACTGACCCAAAGTGTCATCTTGAGTGTACAGCGAAATCTGTAAAAATTGTGCCCACAAGAAATTGGTGAAAATGTGTTTTTTCTACAATTTCATCGTATTTGGAATTTCTTTTCCCAGTAACCGTCATGGAATATGAAATGCTGTCACTAGCAATTTATTAGGCGGAAAAAAGCTCCCATACAGTTTTGTAAATTGAAAAAATAAAAAAGCTAGGGATTTTTAAATATGGGAAGTGAAAAATGGAAACGCGAAAAACAAAAATGACATGGTCTTTAACCCCTTTTTCGTTTTTGCGTTTTCATTTTTCACTCCCCACCTTCAAATATCTATAACTTTTTTATATTTGGGTGCACAGAGCTGTGTTATGGCTTATTTTCTGCGTAACAAGTTACACTTCAAAATGGTGGTATTTAATATTCCATGCCATGTCCTGGGAAGCGGGAAAAAAATTTCAAATGCAGTGAAATTGGTAAAAACCGCATTTGTGCCGTATTCTTGTGGGCTTGGATTTTATGGATTTCACTGTACACCCCAAATGACATGTCTACTTTATTCTTTGGGTCGGTACGATTACGGGGATACCAAATTTGTATAGGTTTTATCATTTTGTATACTTTGGTGTACAGAGCTTTGGGAGGTGTTGTTTTTTGCGGCTTTTGATGACGTTTACAATGTTATCATTTTTAGGACTGTACGACCTTTTGATCACTTTATAGATTTTTTTTTTTAAATGGCAAAAAAGTGCCGTAACGGGGTTAAACGCAGTGATAAACCGTTGTTCCCGTTGTTATATTTTGATAGATCGGGCATTTTCGGACGCGGCGATGCCTAATGTGGTTATGATTTTTACTGTTTGTTTATATTTATATAAAGGGGGGGGGGGTGATTTGAGTTTTTAGGTTTTTTATTTTCATTTTTTTAAAAACTTTTTTTTACTTTTTATTTTTACTATTTTTCAGACTCCCTAGTGTACTTTAACCCTAGGTTGTCTGTATGATCCTGTCATATACTGCCATACTACAGTATGGCAGTATATGGGGATTTTACTCTTTTTTCATTACAGTGTGCTGATTGTGCACATTGCAATGAATGGGTTAACCCGAAGAAGCCTCGGGTCTTCGGAAACCTGAGGCTTCCATGGCAACGGATCGCTGCTCCCCAATGACGTCACGGGGAGCAACGATCCTCAGAAAGATGGCGGCGCCCATGCGCCCTCCATGCACCCACACCCGGCATGTGACGTAGTATTACGTCAGATGTCGGTAAGGGGTTAAAGAGTTGTTTCTGAAATTGTCTTGAAAAAAGGAAAAGAAAATGCTTTTTGATATATACAATCTTTCTAGCATTGTAATAAAACAAAAGAACACTTAAGAAATTATACTAACACAAAGAAGATATATGGTAATCGTAAGTTAGCAATTTGTGTGGTTTGATTATCTGTTCCCCCTTTTCATAAAAATAAAATGGAAACATATCAACCAAAATTTACCACTAACCTAGGTTATGTACCTAAGTACAACATCTCAAAAAAAAATTCTAATCATCAATTAAGTTAAAGCATTCTAAGGTTCTGAAAGGGGTTGTCCACTTTCAGCAAATAATTGATATTATTGATGTAAGGAAAAGTTATACAGTTTTCCAATATACTTTCTATATCAATTCCTCATCATTTTCTAGATTTCTGTTTGCTGTCTTTCTATAGGAAGCTTTATTTACTTCCACTGGATAGAAATCTGTCCACGGTGATGGACAGGTAAGCGCACAAGCTGTAATTATCACAGAGAGTAATCAGAGCCGTGTGATATTTCATTACAAGACCATGGACAGATTTCTATGCACTGGAAGCAAACAAAGCCTCCTAGATAATGACAGCCAGCAGAAAGCTAGAAAACAGTGAGGAATTGATACAAAAAGTATACTGGAAAATTGTAGATCTTTTTTGTAAACAAATACTATTGATTATTTGCTGAAAGTGGACAAACCCTTTAAGGTACGTAAGGTTAGTTTTGCAAAATAGGGCTTGGCCATCAAAGCACAACTGAGCTCGGTGCATAAGGGTTAAAACTTTTTAAAATGCTTATAGTTAATGAGTTAATGTTTCAAGCAAATCTGCCATCAAAATCAAGTATGATGAACCAGGGACACTTACTTATAGATCCAGACACAGTGACCGTGGTAATCTTCTTATATTTGTTACATATGGCCTCCTTCCTTCTAAAATGGCTGTGGGGAGCACTTTGACTTGGCTACTGTGGGGCCCCTGTGAATTTAATGACTAGTGTGGGGTCCCTCTGACTATATTGCTACTGTAGAGGCATGGTAACTACATTGGCTACTGTACTGGCACCATTATTCTATTGGCTCCTGTGAGAAGAACAGTATTGAGTTTGTGTTATGAAGTTGCTAAAGTTTTTGTGTTGCTAAATCTGCAGAAATTTGGCTGGGAGAAGCTGACATGGGAGACAAATAGAAGAAAAAAAGAAATTATTTTATTAACATCTGTCACAAAATTTATAGTAACTGCTGGTATTATCCGTGTTCTCACAATTCAGCATCACTTCTACTGTGTCATGACCCTCTGTTATCTTCTCCTGGGAGGTCAGTTCTTTACTGCTTCAGTTTTGTCATCAGCATCACACACTAATCAATCTGGTTCAGAATAATGCAGCCTGTCTCACTTTGCTTGGTTCTGGTGATATATGTACATATGTAGTAATCTTGTTTCTGGCCATGTATTTATGTAGGGATCGTGGTTTTGTTATTGTATCTATGGAAATAGATAAGATTGGCTAGCATATCTATGTAGTAATCTTGGTTCTGGTAACATATCTTGGTTGTAGTAATCTTGGTTTAGATAACATATCTATGTAGTAATCTTGGTTTTGGTCCTTAATCCATGTAGTAAGAATGGTTCCAGTGCCATTTTATGTAGTAATCTTGTTTCTAGTCCTGTATTTATGTAGTAACCTTGGTTCTGGTAATGTATCTGTATAGTAATCTTGGTTCTAGTACTGTATCTGTTTAGTAAGTAGTAAGCCTAGGGGATTGGGCCGCTGCGATTTCCTGACAATAAGAAATGTAGTTGCCTTTGGGCTGAAGCCTCTAGAGACAATGCGGCTACAGAGATCTTTTGAAGCTTGGATACCTGCCGGGTTAGGTAACGCTAGCTAGCTCCATTAGGCTAATTATACTGAGGTTGGGGCGGAAGTGAGGGATTTGAGTAGTATGAGGCCTCCCCCCTCCAGGCCATATTTATCACAGTTTGGTACCAAAATCTGTTATATTACTGTTTTTCTGCACTAGAGGCAGGTAAAAGGGACATTTACCAAGAAAGGAGATGCTAAGCTTTTAGGCAAAAACAGGATCTATACCCTAACCAGAAAATACTGACAACTAACAACACCCTCACACAGCGGGGAAATTTTATATTTGGAAGAAAGACTTCTCTCCTTGACACTCTGTGGCTAACAACACATATGACGGTTGTCTCACATACCAGAGGATTAGTCAGTAACTACAGTACTGATCACAAAAAGGGAAAACTTAGCAGATCTCACCACACTGTCACACTTCAATATTACAAAATATACTATAATCTGTATTAATAGGAATGTATTATTTTATACCCCATAAATACTTAACACTTTAAAAGGAAATTCACCACTGAAAAAACAAAACAAAAAAAAGGCTAGAAATACTCACCTACACTCGTCTTCACCTTGATCCTGTCTGTCCCTAGTCTTGACACAACGGGAACACCTACAAAAAAAACGTATAATTAACAGCACGGAGTGCGGGTACAAGCTGACCAATGCTCTGGGCTGCTAATTATGCAAGCCCTCGCCCCCTCCCTCTCCCATGTTGGGAGCACGGAAGAGCGAGATTAAGTCATGTGAGAGGCTTTGTATGACCCAAGTCAGTATGGCTTCTGCAGATTTATTACAATGTGTCAGTGGCACATTGTAATGAATCTTATATAAAAATTACATATATTGCAACACAATAGAATTGCAGTGTATGGTAGTAACAATAAGACCATCTAGGGTTAAAGTACCCTACAGGGTCTTAAAAATAGTAAAAAAAAAGTTAAAAAAATAATGTAAAAAAAATCTAAAAATTCAAATCACCCCCTTTTTCCTAGAACTAAATAAACAGTAAAAATCATGGTAGGTATCGCGCATCCCAAAACACCCGATGTATCAAAATATGAAAAAGTTATTCCTGGCGGTGAGCCCTATAATGCAAAATAGCGCCCCAAATAGGCGAATCAACTTTTACATCATTTTACATCTCATAAAAAATGTATAAAAAGTGATCAAAAGGCAGCACACTAAGGTAGCAATAAAAAAGGGTAGCATAAAATGGGTTAATAATAAATACAGCATCTTCAATTTATTGTATAATATACAGTGCCCCCCCCCCCCTTTTTTAATCAACTCATTATTTTCAAATTTAGTTTTCACATATACACTCACCGGCCACTTTATTAGGTACACCATGCTAGTAACGGGTTGGACCCCCTTTTTCCTTCAGAACTGCCTCAATTCTTCGTGGCATAGATTCAACAAGGTGCTGGAAGCATTCCTCAGAGATTTTGGTCCATATTGACATCATGGCATCACACAGTTGCCGCAGATTTGTCGGCTGCACATCCATGATGTGAATCTCCCCTTCCACCACATCCCAAAGATGCTCTATTGGATTGAGATCTGGTGACTGTGGAGGCCATTTGAGTACAGTGAACTCATTGTCATAGAATAAATAGGTGAACTCCATTTGACATACAGTCCAAAATGCAACCAGAAGGAGTGCAAGGTATTTCCCCTGTTGAAAGTATCCTAGATGCAAGAAGCCGCAAGTTAGCGGAAGTCTTCAATGTGAATAATGACACTATGATAAAAAATACTGATTTGAAGACCAAGATGCACGAATTGGAGAAACTTTCTTTACAGGAACTAAGGACATGGTGGGATCACAATTCTCTGAATTCATACCTGACAAAAAAAAATGATACCACGCGGTCTTAGAATCAAAAAAAGACCGACCACCGTATACAACGAAGATTTTTTAACGAAATGGGATAATATTCTTTCGAATTGCTCATTTGCCTTGATTGGACTTTGAAGGATGAAATTGACAACACCGAAAAGAGTTTGGAGCAATATAAGGAGACACCGGAATATAAACAATCGAAGGACAACCTATATGCAACAATAGAAAAATCAGAGCAACATATAATGGATATTAAAAAAAGAAAATTCTTGCGGGATTCGGAGGACTATGCATCGGGACATATTTACACTAGGAGACCGTCGGAGACCTCAACACCACGCTCCATTTTAAAGAAAAACAAACATAAAAAACGCAATAAGAATAAGAAACCAAGGAAGGTCTCCTTTAGTTCATCCGAAATGGACTCAGATGCATCTACGATCGAAACAGATAGCTCACAACCCTCCTCTATATCAGGATACAAACCACACCCGTCAAAAAACGGGGTAGGAGATTGGGGAGAAAGCATAAAAGATACCGATTCAGGACTCAACCGGGATTACCCCACGAGGAGCAAGAAGAAAGGACAGAATTAATGAGCAGCAACCTGTCTAAGGACAGTAGTTTCCTGAATTTATCAGCATGTGTTTTCTCCACCAACCAGATAAAAGTCCTGGAAAAGGGACTCAATTTTGTCCCCACAACACGCTTCAATGTTTTTGACACCATGCTAGATGTGAATAGATTTGTTAGGACTCTGATTTGCTCACGAAGGTGCGCCGCATCTGTGCGCATTTCAGGAAGTCCAGCACAGATGCTGCCACTCTCAGGGCAGCGCAGCGCCGCCTCCAACTGCCCGCTCACCGACTGTTGTGCGACGTGCCCACGAGGTGGAATTCAACATTAACCATGTTATCCAGAGTTTACCAGCAGCGCATAGCGATTGTAGACTGCCAGATGTCAACTTCCACCAAAACTGGTAGTCAGGTCAGTCAGCTTCCTCAAGTCTACAATGAGGAGTGGACGTGGATGTCTGATATCTGTCAGGTGCTGAGTAACTTTGAGGAGTCAACACAGATGGTCAGTGGCGATCCCGCCATCATCAGCCTCACCATCCCGCTGCTTGGCCTGTTGAAAAACTCTCTGGTCAGCATGAAGTCGGAAGCTTTGCGCTCGTCACAAGAGACGGGGGAAGAAGATTCCCTTGTTGATAGCGAAAGCACCCTTAGGTCTGTTTCTCAGCGCATATCGGAGGAGGTGGAGGAGGATGAGGAGGAAGAGGAGGAGAATGTTGGCGAGACAGAAGAGGGGACCATTGTTAAGTCCTTCACTGTTCAGAGTGTATGGGCAGAAGAAGAGGAGTTGGAGGAGTTGGAGGAGGAGGAAATGGGCAGTCAGGCCAGTGAGGGGAGTGAATTTTTGCGCGTTGGGACTCTGGCGCATATGGCAGATTTCATGCTAGGCTGCCTATCCCGTGACCCTCGCGTTCAAAGAATTTATTCCAGCACCGATTACTGGGTATTCACTCTCCTGGACCCACGGTACAAGCAAAATCTTTCCACTCTCATCCCTGGAGAGGAAAGGAGTGTGAGAATGCATGAATACCAGCAGGCCCTGGTGTACAAGCTGAAACAGTATTTCCCTTCTAACAGCGCTAGCGGCAGAGGGCGTACTTCTGCGGGACAAGTAGCGAGGGAGAGTAGGCGAGCAGGCAGCTTGTCCAGCACTGGCAGGGGTACGCTTTACAAGGCCTTTGCCAGTTTTATGTCACCCCAGCAAGACACTGTCATCTGTCCCCAGTCTCGGCAGAGTAGGGCTGATCTTTACAGAAAGATGGTGAGGGAGTACATAGCTGACCATACCATCGTCCTAAATGATCACACAGCTCCCTACAACTACTGGGTTTCAAAGCTGGACATGTGGCACGAACTGGCGCTGTACGCCTTGGAGGTTCTTGCCTGCCCTGCCGCTAGCGTGTTGTCCGAGCGGGTTTTCAGTGCAGCTGGTGGCATCATCACCGATAAGCGTACATGCCTGTCGACTGACAGCGCTGACGCTTATCAAGATGAATAAAGCCTGGATTTCTCCGGATTTTCATTCTCCAACAGGTGAAAGAAGCTCAACCTGAATAATGTATGCACTCCTCCTCCTCATTGTCCTCCTTCTCCTCCTCTTTGTACACTAAAGCATAGGAAACTGGCTATTTTTTGCCAGGGCCAACTGGCTCTAGCTATAGTACTCTATGTATTTAATTTTTCTGGAGGGCCACCTACCCGGTCCTCTGTTTTAAGCAATTTTTGGGAGTGCCACATACAGGCACTAAATCTATTTAATTTTTTTGGAGGACCACCTACCTGCTCCTCTGGTTTGAAAACTTTTTTGGACTGCCACATACAGGCACTATCCAAATTAAATTGTCTCTATAGCAGCCTCCACATGTCGTCTTTTTAGCTGGCTCCACACGTTGTCTCCATTGCTACCTCCACACGTCATCGCCATAGCTGCCTCCAAAAGTCGTCCATATAGCTGCCTCCATACATGGTCTCCTTATCAAACGAACTGTGTCAGGCAGAATTTTGGGTTGTTTTCATGGATTCCACATCAAACTTGTTAACTTTGTCGCCACCCTGCTGTGTAATCCACAAAATATACTGGCAAACTTTTATCAATTACCAATATTATTTCAGCGCTTCTTGCGTATCTGTTTACATTCCCCTCACCCGCCATATCCTAAACTTATAAGAACGCTACTACACTTGATCTTATACAAAAGGTTCTTAGAAGTGCTGTTTGGGGAGTAGCCTAGAGACAGGGGCTTGGATTGGCGAAAGCTCGCCTGGCTGCGGAGCGCCAGCTCCATCTCAAGATCCAACTAACATAGTTTTAACTGCAGCACCTTTAATCTACTACTAGTTCACTGCCTCCATACATCGTCCCCTTATCAAACGAGCTGTGTCGGGCAGAATTTTGGGTTGTTTTCATGGCTTCCACATCAAACTTGTTAACTTTGTCGCCACCCTGCTGTGTAATCCACAAAATATACTGGCAAACTTTTATCATTTACCAATATTATTTCAGCGCTTCTTGCGCATCTGTGTACATTCCCCTCACCCGCCATATCCTAAACTTATAAGAACGCTACTACACTTGATCTTATACAAAAGGTTCTTAGAAGTGCTGTTTGGGGAGTAGCCTAGAGACAGGGGCTTGGATTGGCGAAAGCTCGCCTGGCAGCAGAGCGCCAGCTCCATCTCAAGATCCAACTAACATAGTTTTAACTGCAGCACCTTTAATCTACTACTAGTTCACTGCCTCCATACATCGTCCCCTTATCAAACGAGCTGTGTCAGGCAGAATTTTCAGGTGTTTCACCAGATACATAGTGGAACGCGGCCCATCTGTCGCCGCCATGCTGGAGACCTGAAGTTGCAATCATAGCAGCGCAATATGGATGCCCCATACTGTCGCTCTTAATCATGGAACCATTTCCGTAAAAACAATTAAAAATAGAACCACTATGCTATTCCATTATTCCTAGGTGAAATATTCAAACGACCCAGCCTGCTTTGAAAATTATAATTTTTTCAAAGTAAACGCTTCTGGCCCCCAGGCCCATTTTGGGTGGGGAGGAGCCGAGAGACAGGGGCTTGGACAGGCGAAAGCTCGCCTGGCAGTGGACCGCCATCTCCATTCCAAGATTAGGCAGCCTCAGAGGCATCCATGCATGCTGCCCCTGCTGTTTCCTGTCCATTTTGCCTCCACAATCCTCCACAGCGTCCACCAATGTCTCATTTCAACTCTCTATACCCCAGACGCTGGAGCACGAGAGGATATGCAGCACATCATCCCCTTATCAAACGAGCTGTGTCAGGCAGAATTTTCAGGTGTTTCACCAGATACATAGTGGAACTCGGCCCATCCGTCGCCGCCATGCTGGAGACCTGAAGTTCATTTTTCGGGTGTTTAACCAGATACGTTATGGAACTTGGTCACTATGTCGACACCATGCTGTTTTATCGACTAAATATACCGTCAACCTTTTGTTCACATAGGAAATCATTTCACCTCCTTTGGTGAAACCTGAGTCCATTTAGGGTATGTCGCCATGAGACTCTCTAGCCTGCCACTGCTGCTGCTGCCTCTGCATGCTGTCCCCTATAGTGTCAGGGTCAATTATTGGATGTTTTAGATGCTATCTAGCCTCATTCGGTCACTCTGTCATGGCCATGCTGTTGCCCATAATTTTGGCATAATGGTGCGATTCAGCAGCCTCAGAGGCATCTATGCATGCTGCCCCTGCTGTTTCCTGTCCATTTCCGTGGTGTTTCCATCCTTTTCTGAGGTTCCCAGGTGTTTGGCCAAGCTTCCCTGTGCAGAGCCTTGGTCCCCTTGAAAAATGCTCGAGTCTGACTTCAATGGGGCTCGTTATTCGAGACGAGCACTCGAGCATCGGGAAAAGTTCGTCTCGAATAACGAGTACCCGAGCATTTTAGTGCTCGCTCATCTCTAGTGTTAACCCTTTAGATGCTTCACATGGGTTAAAACAATATGGAGGTGTAGTTTACAAGCTGTAATTTTTTTAGACAATGTATTAATTTTGACCAAAAAGTAAACCGTAACAAAGTATTAAATGACAAAAAACTCCACAAAGTCTGATACCCAATTTCTCCCGAGTATAAGGATGCCCCATATGTGATGCTGACTGCTGTATGGGCGCACGGCCGGGCATAGAAGGGAAGGAGCGCCATTCAGAGCAGATCTGCAATGTCACATTTTACAGGCTATAAAATGTTTATTTTTTTTGGACATATGGGGGATTATTTTTTTTGTGGATGAGATCCACTTTTCAGGTACATAATTTACGGGGGGCTCAATAGCCAATAATCAGATTTTATTAACTCTTTCTTGGTGGTGGTTAAAAAAATCATTAATTCTTGTTTATGGTTTTTAGCATTTTTTTTGCCGGACGTTCACCATACCATAAAAATAATGTGTTATCTTTATTCTATGGGCCATCACGATTACGGCGATACCCCATTTATATGGCTTTTTTATGCTTAATTTGTTTTGCAGAATATAGAATTCATTTTGTGAGAAATTTGTTTGTTTTTGTATCGCCATGTAACAATGGGCAGAACATTTATATTTTTTTGTTTACAGAGCTGGTTTAGAGCTTATTTTTTGCGGGACAAGCTGTACTTATTCTTGGTATCATGTCGGGGTAAATTTTACTTTTTGATTACTTTTTATGCGCTTTTTATGAGGTCAGATGTGAAAATTTCATAATTTTTGCAAGTTTTTTTGTGTTTTTTTTTTACGCCGTTCACCGTACGGGTTCAGTGACGATTTTATTTTAATGTACGGGTTTTTTGGTGATTTTCACTTTTTTATGTTTTATTGTATTATTGCATGGGATGGGACTTCAAGGGACTTCTATTCTTTTTTAATATTTTTTTTTTAATTGCACTTTTTTTTTTTAACTTTTTTTTACTGTTTTATTTTGTCCCAGGGTGGGACATGAACAAGTGATCATTTGATCACTTGTTCATTGTAATATACTGCAATACTAATGTATTGCAGCATATTACATAGTCAGCCTATGCATTCTGCATAGGCTGACATCAGCACTGTTAGATCGTGCTTACAGCACGATCCTAACAGGCTTCTAGTAAAGGCAACCCTGGGGTCCTTATCGGGCTTCAGGGTTGCCATGGCAACGATCGTCACCTCCGTGCCATGCACGGAGGGTGCCGATCGTCGCGGCGATTCACTATAGATGCTGCGGTCACAATGACCGCGGCGTCTATAGGGTTAAACAGCCAGGATCGCGATAGTCGCGATCCTGCCTGTTACTGCGGGAACCCGGCTACCGCGTACTACCGGGATCCCACAGCAATCGCCCAGGCTCAGCTTCTGAGCCTGGGTGATCGCCATGACGTGATACTACGTCAAGGTGCGGGAACGACCCGCATCCTATGACGTAGTATCACGTCAGGGTGCGGGAAGGGGTTAAATTGCTGTGCTGGCACTTTGCAATAAATAAGTGGCTTTTGGTTGAAGTTTGGGCACTCAGGCTCTAAAAGGTTCGCCATCACTGCCATATAGCATCAAACTTTTCCATCTGATTGTTCATTTGAATGGTTAAGTGCTCCATCAGCCTCATGTCTTTGATTCGTAAATATAGATCCATAGTTGAGGGTGGGGTGGATTTCTTCCAATAACCCTTATACCACATAACACCTACTTATTAATTTATTCACTGCATGCCCCCAACTAACTAAATTACAGATAAGACTGCATGCACACTAACGTGTGCCCGCCGTGCTGCAGCACGTTAGCACACGGGAGAGGAGGAGGTGAGCGCTGTTGCGTTTTGTGTCAACGTTGTTTTTATTTTGTCTCCATGTCTGCAAAAAAACCTGAAGGATAAACATTGCTTTGAAAACATAGCACCTGCTGTCTCAGCCTCATCAGTGGAAAAAAAACCTGACCTGTCATCAGTTTTTTTTTTTTTTTTGCTAACCTGTAGGCTGGTGCCACACACACCGCTTTGTCTGCGTTTGCAAACGCAGACAAAGCCACACCCACCGGGGCGGCCCGATCGGGAACAAGCCGCCGGTGTTTTGAATTAAATGAACGCAAAACACCGGCGGCTCTTTCCCGATCGCAGGCGTTTCCATAGAAACGACGATGCGATCGGGCCGTGGCCCGCCGCGGTAGGTGCGGCTTTGTCTGCATTTGCAAACGCAGACAAAGCGGTGCGTGTGGCACCAGCCGTAGACTTCTATTGCCATCCATGATCCGCAACAGTGAAAAGCAACGGACAGGTTTCAAATTTTTTTGGAATGGAATCAATGGCTCAGTGAGGCATCCATGAAAATCACTGAACCACAGATGTTAAAAACAATGGCAATGTGAAAGAGCACTAAAGAGCCCTTTTAATCAAAATTTGGCCCCTATTTAAAAGCAGCACCCCCTTATGCATTTATTTATTTGCAGCACAACCTGATTTATTCAGCCCCGGTAATTTATATATCCAGTCTCTAGTATTGAATATAGCCAGCCTCCAATAATTAATATTGCCAGGCTAATTTATGCAGCACCCCCTTTCTTAATAAATAGGTCTTCAGGGTGGCCGACTGGTGCAGGCGTCACAGTGAGCGAGGTAATTGGAATGCCTGCACCCTTGCGCTCACGTCCCATGCGCTCTTCAGTATGACGACAGGACAGGGTGTGTATAACCACTTTGCTCTGCAAAGCAGATGCTGGTTTAAAGAGGACCTGTCACCCCATTTATCAGCACTAGGAGCTGCTTACTAAAGTAAGCAGCTCCTAGTACTTGAACAAACGCCGCAGTGTTAGAGTGATAGTGTTACCGGAAACCTCCGGTAACGCTATCTAACACTGCGGCAGGGTATAGTGTAATTGTCGGACAGCTCGCAAAGCTGTCCGACGTATTCATGAGGCAGTCACTGCCGGCCTATGGAGCCAGCGGGGCGGTCCGGGGAAGAGGCAGCACCTTGGACCGCCCCCTCATGAATACATCGGACAGCTTTGCAAGATGTCCGATGATTACACTATACCCCGCCACAGTGTTTCATAGCGTTACCGGAGGTTTCCGGTAATGCTATCACTGTAACACTGCGGTGTTTGATCAAGCACTAGGAGCTGCTTACTTTAGTAAGCTCCTAGTGCCGATAAATGGGGTGACATGTCCTCTTTAATAGTCGGTTCATAAAAGTCAAGATGCATAGGCCGGATTCAATCCCAGTGTAGGCTCCTACTTCTGGTGGGTGATCACGGCGTTCACGGGCCTTGGGCGGCTGCCCACATTGTAATCCGCCATTGATGTTGAAATAAGAATTAAAAGGCATCAGAAGGGATCAAAGAAATGAGAGGAAAGTAATCATTGAGACCAACATTTAGAGCGATACCATTCTGGGAACCAGGAATAAGAGGAGGAATCAAGGGGTCTACTAGGAATCAGTATAGAGCCATGCAGTAGACATTGAGAGATTGGTCGCCATGATGGCTCATAGAGGGGAGCATCTACAGTAGGGTTATGTGTGTGAGAGGATGATTGTACATAATTACTCCTAATCTGAACTGAGTTTTGTATAAGGCCGCAGGCGTCCGTTCATAACACGACGCTAACGCACAGGGGGCGGTCCATGGCACAAACGCACACGCGTTTCCAGAGAAACTCATGCGATTGGCTTATCAATCGGCCGAGGCCGCCCCCTGTGCACTAGTGTCACGTTATGAATGGAACGTGTGACTGCGGATAATAAATTGATGTGATACAAAGTATAATACACATTACTCAAGGCTTTTTCATCATTATTGCTGTGTCTTTGACTATACTGGACACTAATATTCTGTATACAGACCACCCCTATACACAGGTATCACTATACTGCGTACACATACATAAATACACATATATGTTCAGGGGAGGCGTCTCTCTATAGCTACATACTGTATGTTTAGCGCCAGGTAATTACTGGGTCTTGTATAATGGACACTGGCTCCCGCGTGTTCAGGTGAGGCGTCTCTCGCTGTATGTGTATATAAGCTGCATACGTCGTGGTGAGGTAAGGTTCCCGCCCCCTCCACATGCAGGTTTGTTGCTGGATGGTGCAATCTCATTTCAGCCTTGCATCGCTACAGAGTGATCACGCGCTATGCTCGTGGACAGTCAGCCAATCAGAAGCCTCGGCTGCAGGGTTTGTCCAACCATCGTTCAAGGAAAAAAAATCACTAAGTGAAATTGACCAATGACAACAGGCCTCTCCGCTTCATATTTACTGAGGCTGAGATGCTGAACCCTGTGATTACCACCAGGACCGTACGAATCCTGCAGACTTGTGTCTCTCCGTAACCTCCTGACCAGCAGCCCTACTCCAGCACCGCCATGGACGTCATCAAGCAGGTTCTGAATTTTGGTGCAGGGCCAGCCAAGCTGCCACCATCCGTAAGTTCTCTGCTGCAGGAGCATCTCCTAATAAGCCATGGAAGCTTGTGCACATGGGATCTATAGCAGGATTATAGATGAGCCTGGATATATTTCATAGTATTGATAGAATCCAAATGTTTTCAGATGTGCAGAGAGTAAATTGTCAGTCTTCAACTAGTACTGTTCACACATAGCAGATCAGCTGCGGATTTTCCTTCTGCTTTCATTAGGCTAACGGTAAAGTGCTGCAATTAGTAGTAGCTATCTATCTATATATATATATCTATTGCAGATTTCTTTTATGGTGCATTTAACCCTTTGCAATGCTCAACAAAATGATGTAACAAATAGATTTGCTACTAAAGTGTCTGCTTGGCACTGACTTCTTCTGAAGGTACTATGGCACAGATATTTACAGTCAGATGATGTAAGAATACTGCACTGTGATTTTTTTTTCCAGACAAAATGGATTATAGTCAATGCTATTGGCGAGGTGGGGGATCAGGATAGACAATGACTGCTTGTTCTGGTGGTACAGATGAGAGTCAATGCAGAAAGAAATTGCATCAGCTGTCACCTTCTGACCAATCAAAGGAGGAGCACAAGTGGAGGCGTGGCTCTGTTCACAATGTATCTACCCAACTGACATTGCTTCTGCTGTTTCAGCATTTTTTTCCCCAACTATGCACATAACCAGACGACGTTACCTGAGCGCTGCATTTATAACACCACTGCCTGCAAAAACATGTCTCTCTTGTGCATTTTGTGATCAACTTGCCATAAATCTAGTTTTTCATCTCTTCAATATATGTTTAGTTACCTATTGTACACTGCAAATGACAAACCCTTTGTTATACAATTTTATCTGGCAGGTTATGCTTGAAGCTCAGAAAGAATTTATTGACTATAAAGGACTTGGCATAAGTATTCTTGGTATGTACACTGATTCATAAAATATGTTTGTTTTTCCTATGTTGTCATGGAAACTGTTAACGTCACATACGTGGCTTGTTATATAATGTAGTAGGTAATAGCACTTGACAACCGCAACATTTTAGCTTCAGTTAGCTTAGACCACATACTATTTAGCTTAAAGGTGGCCATATATTTTAAGTGATCAGTGAATTTTTTTTCAGAGTTTGCATAAGGCTGCATTCATGCAACCGCTGGTGGAAGGATATACGGCCGCAAGCTTGCAGCCGTATATCCGTCTTCCATAGGCCGGCAATAGGCACGCACGCAATGTTAAAGTGCAGCACTGTACCGTGTATCTCTATGGAGAGTGGAAGGGTCAACCCTCCTCCTCTCCATGGCGCCGGATGTATGTGTGCCCAGCTACGGCCTGGCGGACATACGTTTGTGTAAATGCGCCCTAAGTGACACTGCAAGTGAACAGAAGAAACAACCAAGTGCCTCTCTGTACTTACTTTGGTGATTATCAATCTCTTTCCTTCCTCTACTCCTAATTTTCTCTTTCAAGGTGGATAGTATCAGATTAAATATATTTCTAAGCATAGGCAAGGGGTAGAGTCGCAGCAGCTAAGTCTCACCCACCAGCACAGAAGGGCAATGCAAGCTATAGAGTCAGAGAGGAGAGCTGCTATACTGTATAGATGAGTGACAGAATGACCTAACCCACCTTTCATCCATGAACTGATCATGCTTAAGTGTCCCTGTGTTAGTGGGGAGTGATATGGCTGCTGCCAGATACATCTGGTGGTGGATGGGTCATTAATAAATTTTACCTGATTCTTCATGCCCCACCATGAAGGGGGGAGACAGGAGATACACATAGGCTAACAGGCCGTTTGGGAGGCTGATAAATGTTAGCTAACATCTCTGACCAGAAATTCTGCGTCTCATTTTCCCACTGTAACCATGTAATTACTAACATGGGGTTGTTTCTATTTCTTACAGAAATGAGCCACAGATCATCTGACTTCACAAAGATTTTGAATAATACTGAGATTTGCATGAGAGAATTATTGTAAGTCCATAGAACTTTCTGATGTGTGTTATGAAGCGCTCAGTAAATAACTTTTTAGCTTTTATTATTAACATTTTTTAATTTTACGATAAATGGTGTTTACCATGCAATAGATTTAACACAGTTACCGTACTTTATTTTCTGGGACAGCACAACTCAGGAGACCCCAATTTTTTATCATAAAAGTTTTTTATGTCAGTTGGGTGTATTCAAAAACATTTAGACTTTTTTTTTTCTTCTTGTGTTTTTGATTAGTTATTGAATTGCACGTGTAAGGGGTTGCTTATGTCGAGCTGTATTTCCGCCAAACAGCCTATAAGATTCTCCTTTTAAGTTCCCTGGCTTTCCTTCCATTATGACAAGCACCGCGGCAGAGATAAAATTCTTGCCTCCGTTATCTAACTCCCTTAGATGCCAAAGTCGAAATGAACCCCATCATCTAAAGAGTCAACAATGTCAATGGTGTTACAGGACCATGTGCCTATTCCATTAAAAAGCATATGGAGCATGTCCTAGTCTGAACCATTTCATGGATCACTCCTAGACTGTAGTTTATAAGAATCCATGAAATACGGTTTCCAAAGGGAGGAAATGGGCCATAAAAAACAAATGTTAATGTCCATTTCTCCTCGGACAGTAATCCGCTTTTTCATTCCTTTTGTCTTTCTGATTTCTTAAACACTCTTAAATTTACACAGATTAGCTTTTAAGAAACTGTAAACTGGGCAACCCACAAACAGTTGAAATACTAGTATTAAAATGTTAGTATGATGTAGTAATGTTATCAGGACTATACCTGTACCTCAGGGCTGTGTCTGTGACATAGGGTTATGAGGTAAGCCAGCCTTGGTTTCATTGTTTTTTTTCTGTAAATTAAAAAATCCTTTTTTCTTGTGCCAGTTTAATATGCTTGTGCATTATTTTTTTTCTGAAACAGAAATATACCGGACAATTATAAAGTGCTATTCCTTCAAGGAGGTGGAAGTGGACAATTTAGTGCCGTGCCTCTTAATTTAATAGGTTTGAAAGAAGGCAAATGTGCAGACTACATAGTAACAGGTGCCTGGTCAGCAAAAGCTGCTAAGGAAGCAGAGAAATATGGAAAAGTAAACATTGTCCACCCAAAACTTACAAGTTACACAGGTATGATGTTCCATCCATGCTCTTATCTGCACTAAGGCCAGTGATTGATCGCAGCACTTACAGTTCCAGAAAAATACCCAGAGATCAGAGGGACCACCATTCAATAGCAATAGAGGCATTTGATTTAATTCATTAGTAATAAGTACAATACACATAAATTGACTGATTTCTTACTGTAAACTAATGGTGAATAAATATCTGTACTAGCTATAATTGGAAACCTGTCAGTTTAATGGAGCCCAGAGACTGCCCTATCCCCAGTACAAAGAAACTTTTTCATTGTATAAAGTATCTTCTAAATCATAATTTGGAGTTTTTCTCAGAGGATATGAATATATATGGAAATAAGGATATGGGGTTTTTGTTTTTTTTTTTTTTTTCAGGAACACACAAAAAATCTGCATTACTAAAGATAATAGTGTGTTGCAGCAGAAGAGTCCCCTAAAGGGGTTGGCCACGGTCTTTCCTGCTTGTGGATAATCAAGTGATTCAGCAGTCCTGCTACTTAATTTTGTACTGTGTACAGACCCTCCATGCTTTTTTTTTTTTTTTTTTCTCCTAAATCTGAGCTCTGCTGAATAGGAGGAGCTGTAGCAGTTGAGCTATGACTCGTCCTGAACCTTTCCTTTTTCCTGTCTGTCAGTATGGACAAACTATGAGAAGGGAGACACATTGGTGACACCATAAGTTTAGCTTTGTACATGCAGAGGGCAGTATGGTGAGTACAAGGTTTCAAAGGGAGCAAAGGCACAGGTACATATACATACAAATACATGTCTCATGGAACACATTTATTGACATGTGGCCAACCCCTTTAAGGGGCTGTAACTTAACAGTCAGAAGGGAAGACTTCTTTTTGTTGTGAATTCATACATGGCAGATATGTTTTGTGACTTTCTCATTTTTTTTTTCTGAAAGGGGCTTACTAAATCCCTGCGGTTGATGTGAAAAAAAACTTCCACATATTTATTCAATATTTCCTTTAAAGAAATGTCTTCAATAAATTTTATCACACATGAATTTACTCTTGTAGCCACATCTAGAACCGTGAGGACAAGATTGCTGAAACACATAGAAGATTTTTTTTTCCCTTAATTTCTAAGTTTTAAATGAAGAACAAAACAAAAATTGAAATGTAGAAGATATTAAGACTGTATTCCTATTTTCAGTATATTGACTTTCAAGGACCTGAAGACAGGTCAACTTCTGTAGTGTAGAATAGCGGCAAAATGGATGAATCTGATCTGTATCCTGCACAAAATGCATATTAGGCTGTAGTGCAGGTCAATTTATACTGCAGGTTTACATCTCTTGCAGTGATAGTTGCAGAAATTTTCAATTGAAAAAGTAGCCTGCTGCTAATATTCTGAACTGAAAATCTCAACCGTAGAAGACTAGAAAATGCAACGCAACTATAATAGACATGTTTTCAAAATTCTTACCTGCAGTTTTTATAAAAGTATATAAAATCCAATTTTTATTTTGCTTCCCCCACAGAAATCCCAGATCCCAACAGCTGGAATCTTAACCCAGACGCTTCCTATGTTTACTACTGTGCCAATGAAACTGTTCACGGAGTGGAGTTTCAGGATGTCCCTGATGTGAAGGGAACAGTATTGGTTTGTGATATGTCTTCAAACTTCCTGTCAAGACCAATTGATATTTCCAAGGTGTGTATTTGTTTTCAGTTTCATAAAAGTAAGATGGCTTGGGAGAACTTTAATGTGTAGTATAACAAGTATGCTTTAATGGGTTGTATTGTATAAGCAAAGACTGAGTCCTGGAAAAACAAGACAAAAACTACTTTGTGTATCGCAAATAAAGCCTGTACAGTGCTTTTAGTGTATAGCAGTGCATACGGAGCTTGTTCAATGCTGTGGGTGCAGAAATTGTTCTTGAGTCATATGAGATCTGTCAATATGAGAATGAGCCCTGATGATGCAATAGAAAGACTTGTTGATACTAATGTCCATGTTGCATACCCATTGTTTTCTTAAAAAAAAATAAATAAATAAACGTCATCTTGGTGTTAAGATCTCCTCCTTTTTGCTTTCTAGTTTGGACTTATTTTTGCTGGAGCTCAAAAGAATGTTGGCTGTGCCGGAGTCACCATAGTAATTATCAGAGAAGATTTATTGGGTTTTACCTTGAAAGAATGTCCTACTATCCTAGACTACAAAATCCAAGCAGGAAATGGTTCTTTGTATAATACGCCTCCATGTTTCAGGTATGGAAATTCCAAGAAACTAAGTTCAAGTAGTAGCTTAAAGGGGTATTCCCGCAAAGACAGTTGTCTTAACTGTACTCAGGATAACAAAATGACACTCTAATTCACTATTATTAACAAGATATAATTTAATCAGTCTCTATCAGTCCTGCTGTAAACAATTTCAGTTGCCCCTAGACACGACCCTGTAACTTCTGACTTTTGGGTCAGCAGCCACCTTGCCTGCGGCTTCATAGAGCTTCTCTGTCTGCTCCCTGCACTCTAGCCCCACCCCCTGTTGTCCAGGACTTAGATCGCTGATACAGACACAAAGCTGCCGGCGGCGGCAGCAGCATGAGAACTACAAGCTACAGACAAGTTCTTTATCTGGGGAGGCACAGCAGATCTGTGTGTGTTGTTTTAATAGCAGAGATGTAGGAGAGCTGACTGTGTCATTGTGTGTAATAGGCATCTCGTGGATCTCATAATCTCTGATCTATCTCATCTTTCTGTGTCAGATACTAGCGAAGGTTCAGAAGGTAAATGAAAGTGTATATATAAACTCTGTACCCTGAAAATCTAACCACATTGTCTGCTCACAGAACTAGAGTGATGGGAGCTAAAACAGCAAAAAAAACTGAGTAAAATTCTGAAGTAAAGGGTTAAAATCTTTATTGTGTTAACATCACTAGGCGATTTGAAATTTGAGACTTTTTTCCTTCTAGGAAAACCTCTTTAAGCTACATGGTGAGGCTATTTGCACAATAAAAACTGAGAAGTTTAGCCACAATAGTTTTTACACGCTACGCCTGCTTTTCTGCTTTCAGTAGAGCATGGAAACTATTTTTTTGCACGCTTGATGTCACTTCTGGTAAACAGGAGAGATTGATCATAAAAGGCAATGATTAAATTTAATTTTGCTATTGTCCCCACTCAGTGGAATGCTGAATATTTAGCATTTCACATATTTTACAGTAATTGTCCAATATCAGCTGACTCCCTGCTGTAGCAAGATGTTCTAAGATATCTTGGAGCATGGTTGTTACAGCAGGGAGTCAGCTGATGTTACATTGGACAATTACTGTAAAAGATGTAACATTTTTTTTCTTTTTTGACCTCTTAAAAATTATGCGTATGAGCCTGGGGGGGTCCAGTCTCTATTAACATCTATGGAGCTTGGAGCCCTACAGGCTCATTTGCATAATTGTAAAAGCCTTATTGCGTAAAACGGGGAATGAGAAGCTAAAAGCAGCAGAACCTGCCAGAGGGGGGGGGGACACACCAGTCTGTCAGTGTGCTTGGCTTACAATCCTTGAACCTGGTGGTAGATGTCCTTTAACCCCTTCCCGACGCGCGCCGTACTAGTGACGCGCTCCGGCCGGTCCCGTGCATTGGGAGTGCTCGCGGCCTAGCCTCTCCAATAGCGTAAGTCTTTGCTGCATATTGCTATTTTTCGCCGTGATCGCCCGCCCGCAATGCTGCGGCGGCTTCAAAGATGGCGCCGCCATCTTGTGTGGATCGTGCTCCCGAATGAACGTCCACCGTAGCGGCAATCGTCGCAGGTAACCTCCGGGTGTCCGAACACCCAGGCCTAACTTCCTTTTAACCCATGCATTTCACATGTGCTATTGCACATGTAATGCATGGGGAGTAAAATCCACATATACTGCCTACTGTAGTTATGGCAGTATATATAGGATCGATCAGACTACCTATAGGGTTAGAGACCTAGGGGTCTGAAAACATAGTAAAAAAAGTAAAAATAAAAAAAAATTTTAAAAAAAAAAATTTAATTAAAAAAAACCTAAAAAATCAATCACCAATCACCCACCCCTTCCTCTAGAACGATATAAAAAAATAAACAGTAAAAAATCATAAACACATAGGTATCGCCGCGTCCTGAAAATGCCCGATCTATCAAATATGATCATGTTTTTCCACTAGGTTTAAACCCGTAACTGAAAATTCGTGCCAAAGTCGAAAAGCATTTTTGTTGCCATTTTGAAAAAATATAAAAAAATTAATAGTGATCAAAGGTTCGCACAGTCCAAAAATTATAGTAATTGAAAACGAAGCAACATTCGCAAAAATGACGCTATCCCCGCTCAGTACACCAAAAGTGGAAAAAGTATTTGGCCCCAGAAGATGGGCAAAATAAAAAAAACTATTTTGTAGCTGAGGTTTTATTTTTTTAACTGTATGAAAACTTATCAACTATACACAATTTGGTATCCACGGTGATCGTACCGACCCAAAGATAAAGTAGACAGTCATTTGGCGCAGAGTGAAAGCTGTAAATCCAAGCCAGCCCCCCCCCCCCCCCCCCCCCCCCCCCCCAAGAAACGTCACAATGTTGGTTTTTCACCATTTCACTGCATTTGGAATTTTTTCCCGCTTCCCAGTACACGCATAGAATATAAATATCGTCACTACGAAGTGCAATTTGTTACGCAGAAAATAAGCCCTGAACACAGCTCTTTATGTGGAAAAATAAAAAAGTTATAGATTTTTGAACTTGGTGAGTGAAAAATTTAAGTGAAAAAACTAAAAAAGGCCAAGTCGTTAAGGGGTTAACTGCCATGGTCAACTGCCGTATGTAAATGGTTCAAAGCATGGTGTGGACTTCTTCTTTACCCCCAATAGAAATGAATTTTCATTAGATATCACCAAAAAAAGTACTTTACTTTTTTTTATTCACCTACATTTTACATATGTACAGAGCCTTCTCATTTACATACAGTACCCCCGTAATGAAAGAATTGATGCAGTTCACCCTGTAATAAATATAGATAGATATGTTTTATATAGCATGCTCCCTTCATTAAAGATATATAATTCCTGTGCCCCCAAGTATATGTAAGTAGATGGGTAACCCCAGCACACGTCCCCCCCCTCCCCCATTCTATAGATCGGTATCCCCAGCCAGCACACTGCCATACAAAAAAATAAACTCATTGTGCACGTTCCAGGTGCTCCACTTCTGTTGCAGCAGAGCCAGCTCTGTGCGCTCGGCCCATGCGCAGGCTATGACATCATGAGCTATGCTATGATGCGGCGGGCAGAGCTTGCGCAGCTGACTCTGCTGGCATTGCTGCAAAAGAAGAGTGGTATGTGAAAAGGAGCTGCAGGGAGTGTTATCTTCTTGTTGTATTCCTGGGAAAATATAAGGGCCACATGAAATTTGTTTCATTTTATTTCCACTGTTTATTTTCAGTGGCACAATCTGGGTATAATTGATTTGATGTATAAATGTCACATCTGCATACTTATTTTTAAAATCATCTACATACTTGTGCTTGATCGTATGTTTTGAAAAATTAGGTGTATATTATATAATCTATATTATTTTGCTTCTGCAAACCTGAATGGCATATGGAAAAACTCTTAAAGGGGTATTCCAGGAATATGAACGTCTGACACAAAAACCTATGATGATATAACTTGATAAATACAACAATACTCAATGTCATTAGTTACAAAACGGAGCTTAAATAATTTGATTTATGATTTACAAGTTTATGGCCTCTCTAAAGTAGGTGGAGTTATCACTAATATGGCCGCCCCTGGAAACTACAAGTTCCATGATCCTTTATTTCTCAGTAACTCCTCCTACCCTCTTTATGCTCTGCGCTCCAGTGATTATGTAACAGTTGTCTTACTCTCGTTACCATAGTAATGATGTGTACTGTCCATCCCCACAACACTGGCCATACTGAATGCCCTGCAACCAACCGACAACAGCCAAATGTAGTGGTGATCACATGACCCTGCCCAGGCAGGTACAGGACATGTGATGTGGACATGTGACCACAGCCATCTTCTGTCCTGCAAACGGACTGCGCGGAGGAAATTAACGGACTGATAAAGGGCCGGTAGCATTTTAATTCTTCATTACAGTCCATGTTCATCAGCATTTTCTGCTAAGGGGAGCAAATTTTAAATAAACACACTATTACATATTAGCTTATATTTTGAGTGCCCATTTGTATATGAATGCTGATTCCTGGAATACCCCTTTAAAGGTAATCTATCAAAATGATGTATGATAAACCAGTGACACTTACTCATATATGCAGTCACTGTGACTGATATCTTGTATATGATATCCAAGGCCTCCTGCCTTCTAAAATCAATCTTATGCTAATAAGACAGAACAGCTCTGTGGGGTGTTACCAGAACCTCTACATGCTCTAGCTTTCCAGGCTGTTACACTGTCCCCCTACTCTCCCAGCACTCTCCCTCCCTCTACCTGATGTAATATCATTGCAGCACAGTAAGTTTCAGCCCACAATGGGATGGTGGAGGTTCTCTTTGCACACTGTAACAGCCTTTGAATCAGCAGCACCCCCAGTGCCCTTCAGGCTCATTATGATCAAAAGTTGATTTTAAACGAAAGGAGGCCATGGATAAGAAATATAAGATTACCACATTCCCTGTGCCTGGATCTATTATGGGTAGGTGTCCCTGGTTTATCATCATTTTGATGGTAGGTTTCTTTTAAAAAGGCCATCAAATTTCAAAAGTTGTCCAATTTCTGTATTAATTCCTCACGGTTTTCTAGATCTCTGCTTGCTGTGATTCTATAGAAAGCTTTTATGTTTGCTTCCAGTGGATAGAAATTTGTCCATGGTCATTTGATGGACATGCAGGTGCACAAGCCGTTATTATCAGAGTAATCTGTGTGTAATAACTACGTGTGCACTATCCACTGGAAGTAAACATAAAAGCTTTACAACAACAGCAAGCAGAGTTCTAGAAAACCATGAGGAATTGATACAGAAAGTATTAGAATTTCCTTACACAAACCAGATCAATTATTTGTTGAAAGTGGTCAACCCCTTTAAGTATAATAGGACTACATATAGAATATTTCTGAATCACTGAATTAGTGGTTGTGTTTCTCTATTAACACTTTGTTGCGCATCTTTCATTGTTTTTCAGCATCTATATAATGGGATTGGTGTTGGAATGGATAAAGAATAATGGAGGTGCTGCATGTATGGAGAAACTGAGCATTCTCAAATCAGAAATAATTTACAATGTTATAGATGAATCCAATGGATTGTTTGTGTAAGTTGAAAGCGTTGATCTCAAATGGTACATTTTTTCAGAATACGTGGAAGGGAAATGTTTGTTCTGTCTCACTCTAGACAATCTCTTTATAGTTTTGCCACAGGTTGCTTTTAGCTAAAGAAAATCCTCATTCCAATAACAGGTGAGCTTGAGGCTTACCAATCTACTGTGCTGTTTCTGATGATTAGAGACAAGATAACAAGTTCTCAAATTCTCAGAAGCAGTGTGAGTGCTGACAGTACTGTACATTTTACAAACAAGGGGTCTTTTTTTTTTTTTTTTTGTCAATATTGGTTTTAATTCCAATATATGCCATATTTGTCCATATACTCATTGTACATGAGGCCTACTCTGACTGTTATGTGCTATTCATTTTGTTGGAACAACCCTCTAATATTCCGAAACTATTTATCTTTAGTCGGGAAATGTGTGCATGTGTGGGGTTTTTTTTGTTGTTGTGATTGGGGGGGAAGTGGATTTTCGAGCAACTCCTGCTAATTGTTTTCCTACACCAGCAGGGGCTTGATGTTTATGTGCAAAATTGCAACTTTTTGTTGCGCAGAAACTTTTTTAAAAAACTAATCTTAATTCCACAGAAATCAACACTGGGAAACTTCGTTAACGCCTTCACGCTCTGCGGCAGATATATCCGCTGCTGAGCACAGTGATGATTGGAGCCAAACCGGTATCAGGATACACGGACTGACAGCTAACACCCGTGGTCGGAGTGGGCTCCGATCACAGGTGTTCAACCCGTTAAATGCCACGGTCAGCGCAATCGCGGCATTTAACATTCCCACATATATAGTATCACCGTGTCTGTAACTACCAGTAGAAAGTAAATAATTATTGATCCTGCACGATGAATGCCATAAAAAAAAACTTAAAAAAAAAAATTATGATTTTTACCTATTGAATCCCACAAAAAATGCAATAAAGAGTGATCAAAAAACACATGTACTCCAGAATACCTTTGCAAAAAAACAAGCCATCAACCGGCTCAGAAGCTAAAAAAGTAAAAATGTTATGACACTTGGAAGACTGCAATGCAAAAATTGCACATTAGGGTTAGGGTTTTATTTAGTAAGGTAAGAAAGGTATGGTATCCCTGTAATTGTATCGACCCATAAAATAAAGAAAACATGATTATTAGGCTATACGGTGAACATGAAAAAAAGTTTAAAAAATCCAGTACAGAAATGATGCTTTTCTACTCCTGCCGTCAAAAAGTTCCTAAATTTTCAACAATTGGGGAAACCAACCCCAAAACGGTAACACTGGAAAAAGCATTTCATCCTGCAAAAAAATGCCATCACATGGCCCCAATAACGAAAGTGCAAATTCTATAGCCTATTTGACCATTCTAAATTTCACCTCCGTTAACCCCTTGAAATAGTAATTGAATCAAAATGATCTTCCTAAAAGCTGTTTCTGATTGTTTGAGGAGTGCAGATTCGAAAATGGGTTGATAATATAGGGGGTTTTAGGGGTTAAGGCAAACTTTTCTGAGTGGGTGGAAAAGTTGCAAATTTTTCCACAAATCTACCAATAATACAAAAATATCACATTTTAAATGACCCCTATCCTATTGATTTCCCTTAGCTTTTTAGGTGACCTGGATTTGTATTTTTGTTCTTTCCAAAATAACATTTCATTAAAACATTACCAGGTGTCCTGTAGAGAAGAAAAGCAGGAGCAGAATGAATATTCCTTTCCGTATCGGAAGTATCAAAGGTGACAGTGCTTTGGAAAAAGAATTTCTTGACAAAGCTGCAGCACTTGGCATGATGTCTCTAAAAGGACACAGGTAATTTCTTCTGACTAGTAATGTACTCTAAGGGGTATGAAAACCAGTGTGGAAATGGGTGTCCCCAATGTTTCTAGTGCTTTCTCAACAAAGGTTGAATTGACTATTATTCCTCGCGTTCTCAAGTGTGGACACACACCCTTTGTTGTTTTAGTTTCCTGGATAGCCCCTTAAAACCATATAAATCACCAATCTTACAGACCAGGACCTGTATGATTGGAGCCGCAACTTATGAGGAACTTCCAACAGTTTGCACATCTATCTTAATATTTTGGCAGATATTTTTGTAAGAAAGTAATTTTTTTTTTTTTTTTCATGGGGGGGCAGGGTTGTATACTGTCCCTAGCATCATCAGACTTTATTTATGAAGTTGTGTTATTGGTCATGTACCGTCTGGTGGAAGGATTTTTGTTTCTTGAAGAACTACAGTGTAAACCACTTTTGTATAATAAAATGTACAAATGTTTAGACTGGGACAGTTTTACAGATTTTTAAGTTGGGACTTCAGAATTCTAAGTATTTGTCTCTTGGTGTTTAGATCTGTTGGAGGAATCCGAGCTTCCCTCTACAATGCAGTGACTGTGGAGGATGTCGAGAAACTAGCAGATTTTATGAGGCACTTCAAAGAGACCCACCAATGAAGAACATACCAGAACATGTTTTGTTTTTTTCTTATCGCCACTGTATAAAATGTAGTACCGAACAAATACTATTTTCATAATGTATAGATGATTGTAGATAGATTCCATTCTTGCCAGGTGTACAGCTTGCAATAACCTTTACTGATTTGCAGTAAAAGTATACAAGTTTAAGAAATGTGCCCCAGCTGTTGAAGATGCCAATTACTGTACTCCTCCATTTCTTAAGTGACTAATTTAATATGCTTGTTCAGTTTATGTATACTTTTTGTGTCTGTAAATAGGTCAAATGCATTGTCCTTAGACAATTGATGTGCCTGCATATTTTTATGCAAAAAGAATAAAATGTGTGTTTTGTTAAGCCTATTCAGATTTAATTTTTTTCTTGAGTATGCATGCTAGAAGTTCTTCATGCACATGGCAAATATGCTGAAAAGCTGATTGTACACTACAATCTGTGTACTATATAAACTTTTAACAAGTTACATAAATCTATCTAAAATTAACCTTTATAATCAGAAAAATGCTTTTAGCAAATTGGAATTCAGCATAGATTTGGAAGTAAATATCACATTCAGAAGGGAGCATGACTGAACCTCTTTCTAGCAAAATGCAACAAATGAAATGTTTTAAGTAAAAGCTCAATGCACAGGGTGGGCAGTCACAGTAACTATGGGGGATATTTATCAGAAGTAGCTTAAAGCAGATCTGTTCTAGTTCCCCATGGCAACCAATTAGAACTCCGCTTTCATTTTCCACCGCTGTTTATAAAATGAAAGCTGTGCTTTGATTGGTTTCCATGGGGAACTAGAACAGTTTTACCTAAAACTTGTGATTAAATCTCCGCCTATGTGTCTATCACACAATAATATCGCTTTCCATACTGTACAATTCTACCTTAACTGACTTCAGCCAGTTTTATTTAACAAGGATATAAATAAAACAAGCAAAAATAAAGCTTAGTGCTTCTCTGGCACTAAAACTAAACACCAGGTGCTGGACTACTGCCTGGCACCACAAAAACACACCTGACCTGTCTCTTCCCCCAGGGTGCAGCCAATGTTAGAAGCTGGCACCAGGTATCAATGCAGCACTTTCAGCTGTCTGCTAATAAGTAACAGAATTCAGACCACGTTCACATGTGGCACTTTTGCTGTGATTTGAAACGCAATTGGGGGGGCGGGGCAAATGAATACAAGTTTCCACTGAAACGCATGGTTTTTTGGAATGCGCACCATGTTCTGCATGTAAGTAATGCAAAACATGTAGTGCTCAATCCAAAATGCATGCGTTCGGTGGAAATGCATATGCATTTTGGCCAAGCCCCTCTTCAGCAAATCCGCTATATGTAAATGTGGCCTCAGGTTTCCCACTTTAATCCAACTTGCCCTTGGGCAACATACACCTGTTCTTATCCAAAACTGCAGCTATCGTGCCACAGTATTTAGAAAATAAAGAATACAAGTTTTATAATGGCCATGTACACACACTGGAATATTAATAAATATCCTCAGGACATCGGGAAAGAGTGTAGAACCCCCATAACACTTGTCTCTGTGGCATGCCGGTGTCAGATCCTATGCCTGCTTTGCTATAATAAAGTTTTTACCTTGGAAACCGGTAAGTGCTATCTGTCTTTTGTTCATAGAGCCTATGCTCGCTTAGAGCCATGCACTGCTATAAGGCTGACATTTTGTATTTTTAGCAGTGCCTTAAATTGAATCTCAAGACACAAGAGATAATTTACTATAGTAAAATAAAACAAAGTTGCACTAGCTCCAATGATGGTGGGTGGGACAACACTACAAAAATTGAATCGTTACAAATATCTTGGGGTGCAGGAGGATAATGGGTTGCACTGGCACCTTAATGTAGATTTGGTATATATAAAAAAAAAAAAATCTATGGCCAGACTGCATATTCTGCAATCATTGTTAGTCAGACTTTGTTAGTCTCTTTATTGTTAGTCTGTTATTATGAATTACATAAAATACTCAATATGTGTATTGGGGAAGTAGCATTGGAGTACAAGAAAAGGTGTGGGAGAGTAATAATCAAAGGCAGGTGGTATAATAGGTGATTAAAAAAAGTCACCAAAGCTCATCTCTCCCTTCAAAACAAGAAAAAAAATCAGAAAATGGGTTTCAGATATAATAAAGATGCTGGTGTAATGGGGAAAGAGCAAGAGAACTGGGACCCGCTACTGCAGAGTAGGATGCTAGATAAATTGGATCGTATTTTGGCAAATGAAAAACATCCAATGCACCAAGTTGTTATAAACCAGAGATGTACATTTAGTGGAAGTTGTGTTCTCCCTAGATGTAAAATTGATTTAAACACCTATTTATTTTCTTCCAACTGTGATAGGTTTTGCTAATATTAGATATGTGAGGGGGCTTTTAATACCTTAAATAATACCGCTTAGATTAAGGCCTATTAAAGAACACACAAAAAAACCCCTGTCCAAGCACTGTATTAGGTCATAGTGACGGATGGGCAAACAGGGACATGGCATAGAGTGACCAAGGAGGTGAGTACATGTTTATATATTTTTTTTAAGTTACTCTCCCACAACCCCTTTAAGAAAAACTATAGCAATTAAAGGGGGTCCATATGGTGCATCTTTAACCCTATAGCAAATTTGTTATTTAGTTGAAAAATATACCACCCAATTCAAAGAACTTTATCAATGTTGCTTATTACCCAGTTTGACTGAACTTAAAGTAAATGTCAAATTTACAAAGTAATGCATGTTTCTATTAACTTAACCTATGAACTCTATGGCAAACCTTTACCCAATTCCTTTTTTACTGAAGTAGTTTTGTATCCTTTAGATTGTGAGTTACGTGAGCTGTACAGGCATCTGAGTTATCTGAGATAAAATTATCAAACCATGTGCCATAAAAACGGAGCAATCAAAACGTGTCAGGGAAACACGTGTTTATGGCATAAGAATTTACACGTGTAAGTACAATGTATAGAAATTATTAACTTGTTCTAAGATAACAATATTGATTTAAAGTTTCAATGTGGTTATACTGGCAGACTGATCAAACTGTTATATTCTATATTAATGCTGTCAGAATCCCAGGCTTAGGTTCAGAAAGAGTCTGCTCTATCACACTGGACCATCATCTGACCGTCATTCGTGCTCCAAAACCTAAGCATTTTTTTAATATAGTTTCTTTAGTTTTTATTTGGTTTTCAACATTTTTGCACAGTAACAGGATAACAAAAAAAGTGGTTCACAGACTCCCCCCCCCCCCCCCCCCCCCCCCCCCCCCCATAACAATATGAAACCTATATTATGTATAAATGGTACAACATGGGGCCAATTAGTATTATGGTTACTCTAGAAGCATGCCTATTTCTATAGAATGTGTAATGGACCCAGGTGCCCATTAAATTCTCCAGGAGATACCATTGGGTAAGGGTGAAGGGTTGCATCAGGGAAATAATTTCTACCACATTTAAATAGATTATGACCCATTTTCTCTATTTTCTAAAGGACTCCTTTACCTTCAAACTCTTATTACTTTCTGTTTCTATTTGTTCTAAGGTTATACAGTGTTTTGTGTGATCTATGATACATTGCATGGTTGGTAGTGTATTCCCCAATACAACAGGTTGTTACTAGACATAAGACAGTAAACAGTTGAGCGATAAATTGAATTGTTGCAAGCAGTTCTCCTCTGATTATAACGTTGCAACAGGATTACCCACCCAAAACCTCCTGGGCATTTTTACATAGACCTTGATCTGAAAATGACCATAAAACGTTAAATAAATCTGTGGTGTTTTCCATACATTTAGGATAGGACGTCTTCCTATCTTTTAAAGGTGAGGTCGGAAGATTGAAGACATGTATCACTCTATGCAGTATGCAGAAGTGCACTACTCTCCTAATAGTATGCCAACCCTTTACTATATTTTTCCCTATTTCCACATCAGGAATATGTCTGGTCAAATCGTGTAACCAGTTCCTCCAAGCGAGTTTCCAAACCATGTAAGAGGTACCCCACCTTGACAATATCTTTTTCTCTCCATTAATAAAACAATCTGTTATTCAGACCTTGCAGGAAATCTGGGTTAGCCCATAGCTGCAGATGTTTTGAGATGGCAAAAGATTAACCAATTTTTTTTCTTTACGACCCTCCAGGAGGCTATAGTGTCTTTACACATGGTTGAACTCTTCAGTTCACGTGGCACATAGCGAGTGAAAGTATGCCAATGGAACAAAAAGCTGCTTCCAACTCGTAGTCTGAATAGGAGCTGGTTTTATGCACCCAATCAAATATGTGTCTAGCATATACAGATACATATAGATACAAACCAAATTTAAAGTGTATAAACACGGAAAGCCCTCTTAACTTTTGCCATGATTAATTTGTCTCGTTTGATCCAAGGTCTTTTCCTTGCCACAATAAATGTGAAAATTCTTCATTGAGTTTAACCACATCTATGTGACGTGAAGTATCAGGATTCGTAACATTCATTTTGATATGCTCATCATCTTAAGTAGATGATTGCCCTAGACCAACTCGTTGGCACGCACTAGTGCAATGCATATCACATTATACCTCTTCCTATATCAGGCCACCTCTGCTGAATAGTTGCCAAATATTTTACGGCCTTGCGATAGCATCATTGGGGGTCATTTACTAAGGGCCCGAATCGCATTTTTACGGCGGGTTACTCAAATTTTTCAGTTTTGCGCCGATTTTCCCTGAATGGCCCCGGGGGTTTTGACGCGACGGAATTCGGGGGGTGTGGCCGAGCGAAAACCCGACGGATTCGGAGAAACCGCCGCATTTAAAAAAAAAAGTGTCGCTGGACACGTGCTTACCTGCCCTCGGCCCCGGCTTGGTGAAGTTCAGTGCGTTCCGATGGACTTCAGCGCAGCAGCGACGTCGGAGGAACTGCCTTAGTGAATCGCCGGAAGACCCGAATCCTCCACACAGAATGCGCCGCTGGATCGCGACAGGACCGGGTAAGTAAATCTGCCCCACTGTATAGCCTCCTTATCATTGAAGTCCAAGTATTTAACTATCGCCTGTCTTGGTCTATGATGCTGCAGTGGCCCTCCAGTGGTTTAGGTGCAGGTCTGATTCTGTGGGCTTTCTCGACTGGGAAGGGCAGTCCCAGCGTTTTAGGCAATTCCACCTCGCACAAATGTTGCAGGTCTGCGGATAGGATCCTGCCAGCCTAAGGTTATTCCTTCCTGACCTGTTTTCAAGGTCGTCCACCTTGTCTTGAAGAGCAACTGTCAGCTTTTCTTATTCCTGCAGCTTATCATGAGACTCCATGTGCTGGTCCTCAAAAGCTAACACTTTCGATTCTTCTTCAGTCAATCTGCCATCATGATGACTGATTTCATCTTGCAACACTTGCAGTGTGTTCTCTACAGTAGATGTCAGTGATTAGGTTAGCTGTGGTGTAATGTATTAAACCACCGCAGTAGCCAGTTTAAACAGGCTGTACACTGGTGTCTGTACCTGGGGAATAAGCAACTTGGTCATCCACCTCTGCCTGTGCCAAAACAGGAGGATTTGATGCAGCACATGTTGTTCCCGGCAGAGCTATACTGGAGGCTTGCAGTCACTGCTTTATGCCGACTTCTGTGAAAATTCTTGTGCCGCTCCTCAGGACGTATCTTTCCATATGCGGCCAGAAAGGTGAGTAAAGGTTTGCCTGTTACCCTGTCGGGTATCAGGAGTCACTTGCCAGGACTGATAGACGTAGTGGAGGCCCCAAGTTATGAGGAGCAGAGCTTTGCGTCCTAACATAACAGTTCTGGAAGTGGAAGTTCTACCTAAGCTTTTTAACTTCCACCGAAGAATGGTTCCGACATCCCCTGTAGCCACCCCGATAATGACATGAAGAAGGCTTAGTGTATGGTAATGCCCGTTTGCAGGCAAGTGTTTTACAACAACTTTTTGTCTCAAAATCTTTGTATGAAGATATCTTTGCCTTGCCACAATTCTGTCTCTGAGCTCCCTCGGCAATTCCTTAGACCTTATGATTGGGATGTGCTTTGACGTGCACTGTGAGCTGTGAGGGCTTATATAGATAGGTGTGTGCCTTTCCTAATCAAGTCCAATCAGTTTTATTAAACACAGCTGCACTCTAATAAATGAGTAAAACCATCTCAAGGAGGATCACAGCAAAGGGTCTGAATACTTATCAACATGTGATATTTTAGTTTTTCTTGTTTAATATATTTGCAAACATATCTACATTTCAGTTTTTTTCTGTCAAGATGGAGAGCAGAGTGTATGTTAATGAGCTAAAAACGAACTTTGATCTTACCAATTGGCTGGAATGAAATAAAAATTTAAAGGGGTTTGAATACCTACTGTATTTCTTCAAATTAGAACGTCACTTCAAGACAAAAAATAGTTTTTAGCACAGCTGTAGAGAGTCTTTGACAGCTGTCCTATACAGATTCCATGGTTATTTAGTGCAGAGTTGGGAATTTTTTTTTTACATTACTGTTGTTCTTTAACCCCATAGCGCAATAAGACGTACCCTTACGTCTTACTGCGCATGGGGGAGTATGAAGAGGGCTCACAGGCTGAGCCCTCTTCATACTCACCGGGCATTTGCTTCATAATGAAGCAAACGCCCGTCGCTAACACCCGCGATCGGTGCTTGCACCGATCGCGGGTGTTAACCCTTTGATTGCCACCGGCAAAGCTGCCGGCGGCATTAAAGAGCCGGCGGCACGTGGGCGCCGCCATCTTGGCTCCGATCGTCACTCCCCGTGACGTCACCGGGGAGCGGCGATCCGTTGCCATGACAGCCTGGGATCACACAAAGATCCCAGGCTGTCATGATCGAGGCTATCTATTATAATGTGCGATCTGCACATTATAATAGATGGTATGCAAAATCCCCATATACTGCCATACTGTAGTATGGCAGTATATGGTAGGATCAAATCAGACAACCTAGGTTAAAGGACCCTAGGGAAGTGTGTAAAATAGTAAAAAAAATAAATAAAAAAAAAATGTAAAAAAAAAAAAAATTATATTAAAAAAACATAAAAATTCAAAACACCCCCTTTCCTAGAACTATATAAATAAAATAACAGTTAAAAATCATAAAACAATAATAGGTATCGCGCTAGTGTCCGAAAATGCCCGATCTATTCAAAATATAATAACCGTTTTTCACTGCGTTAAACCCGTGAGCGGAAATAGAGCGCCCGAAGTCCGCAAATGCATTTTTTGCCATTTTGAAAAATAAAAAAAATTCTAATAAAAAGTGATTAAATGTCGAACAGTCACTAAAAAATAGAAGCATTGAAAACGTCATCAGAAGTCGCAAAAAATGAACCACCCACAGCTCCTCACCAAAAGTATGAAAAAGTTATAGCGCAAGAACACGGCAAAATGAAAGTTGATTTTTTTCTGTAAAGGAGGTTTTAATTTGTTAAATATGTATAAACATTATAAAACCTACAAAATTATGTATCCCTGTGATCGTATTGACCCAATGAATGAAGTACAGTAGACATGCATAGGGTCCTATCAAGTGAAAAGCTGTAAAAAACCAAGCAAAAAAAGCGCACATAGAAATGATAATGGGTTTTATCTCCCATTTTCATTCACTTAGCAATTTTTTTTCCCGCTTACCAGTACACGGCATGGAATATTTAATACCATCACTAAGGAAGTGCAATTTGTTACGCAGAAAAATAAGCCATCACACAGCTTGTACATGGAAAAAATAAAAAAATTATAGATTTTTGAAGGGGGGGAGGGAGTGAAAAATAAAAACGCCAAAAAAAAACGAAAAGGGCCCTGGTCCTTAAGGGGTTAAGGGTGTTGGGAGCGTTTCCCAATCAAGCACCACACAACCTCTGTGCTCAGCCAGAAAAATCCAAAGGTAATGTTTGTGAGTGTGATTTGTCAGTAGCACAAAAAATCTATTTATTATTGCAGTTAAAAAACAAAACAAACAAACAAAAAAAAAAAAAAAAACATATATATATTAACCCCTTAAGGACGCAGGGTTTTTCGCCTCAAGTTCTCGCTCTCCAACTTCAAAAATCCATAACTTTTTCATTTTTCCGGTTGTACGACTGTTGTGAGGGCTTATTTTGTGCGTAACACAATTTACTTTCCCGTAATGTTATTTATTTTAACATGCGTTGTACTGCGAAGCTGAAAAAAAATTCCAAAGTGGAAAATATGAAAAAAAACCCACGTGCGTCACGTTATTGTGGGCTCAGTTTTACGAACTTTCATCTTCGCTCCAAATAAACGCACCTACTTTATTCTTTGGTTTCGGCTGTTGAGATCGCGTGGGTGATACCAAATTTATCAGGTTTATGTGTTTTAATACATTTTCAAAATTATAAACGAATGTGTACAAAAAAGAAAAAAATTTTTTTGCCATCTTCTGCTACGCATAATAACGTTTTCATACTTGGCGCACGGAAATGTGTGTGGGGGTCATTTTTTGCGAAATGAGGCGAACGTTTTCATGCTACCGTTTTGAGGTCTGTGCGACATTTGATCATTTTTTATTTATTTTTTATGTTATGTAAAAAGGTGTTTGTAAAAGTCGCATTTCGGACATTTGGGCGCCATTTCCCGCCTCGGAGGCACGCAGCGGCTAATCGGTATACTGTTTGGACTTCATATGCGAGCATCTATATGATGGTTCGGAGCGGGCGGGCGCTAGTAAATATGTCTTGATATTTTCTGTTGTTAGTTTTATATTCGTTCTAGGAGAAGGGGAGGGGGGGTGATTTGAACTTTTAATATTTATTAATTTTTATTTTATAAACTTTTTTTTTCTTTTTTTTTCACTATCTTTTAGACCATCTAGGGTACATTAACCCTAGATGGTCAGATCGCTGCTACCATATACTGCAATACTTCTGATATGCAAAATATGGAATTTTGCGCAATCATTACATGAGCACATGGCTCATTGTACGAATATGCAGCTGCCAGATAGCCTCGTGTCAAGAGAAGAAATCGGAGGTCCAGCCATGGCAAGATCGCACAACCAGGTACTGACCATCCTTGTTGGGGGCAGTGGCGATCAAAAAAAGATGCGGCGCCCAGCCGACCGCCGTATTTTAAACGCCGCCTGCGACTTTGCAGGCGGCGTTAGGGGGTGTAATAGCCGCGATCGGTGCGCACGACCCGACGGTGTATTAGCGGTGGGGGTTTATGCATTTTGCAAAAAACCACCCACCTTGATATGAAGAGGATCAGCACGTGAGCCATCTTCATACACATCCTTATACCTCTGCGCGTAGAGCTACGGCGCAGAGCGTTAAGGAGTTACATATATATATATATATATATATATATATATAATATATAGATAAATTATTATATATAAATTTGGTTAAATGAAATTATTGTAAGGGCAGTTGTCTGCTTTATCATGTTTTTAACTACAGGTGGTCCCCTACTTAAGAACACTCGAACTACATCGACCCCCTAGTTACAAAACAGACCTCTGGATATTGGTAATTTATTGTACTTAGTCCTAGGCAAATAAAAAAAGGATAGTTTCAAAGAAGTAGATCGAAATGAAGCTAATTTTTAATGTAATCTGATTCTATATGCAAACCCAAACATTTTTAAAACCAATTGCACAGAGACCAAAAAAGTTACTGGCGGAAGATTTTTACAAGATTAAATATACAGTTCAGACTTAAATACAAATTCAACTTAATAACAAACCTACATAGGTTTGACTGTGGCTCATAACAGAAATGCTCATGAGTGATGCAATATTGGATAGCCAACTGGCACCCCCGTGACATCATCAAAGGGTGCTCTTTGGTTGCCATGATAGCTGCGTACCTCTTAGAACTGTCATTCGCCATTCTCTATTTCATCATGTTCTGTGACATTTTGTACTATCAAATTGTACAAGTACATTTTTTTCCAATACTATGTTTAATGGTATAATATATATGTAAGACAGAGAAGAAGTGTGAGGCCTGCTCTTCCCATAACTTCTGTCCTTGCCTACTTGCCCTCCTTGCCATAAACTGCAGGCATGATTTGTATCATGTGGCAAGAAAACTATAAGAAGTCAGACTAATAGGGTAAAAGACAAGATGCAGGTGATAGAAACAGTTGTCGGGCAGACAAATAGTCAAACTTCAGACAAAAGATCAGGATCACAGCCAACATTTTGGTGGTGTGGCACAGATAAGTGCAAAGCACAGTAATGCGGCATTCACACACACGTATGGGGGCCGTATACACGTCCGTACACTGCAATGGCCTCACGGTGCTATATGGGAGTAGTACAGTGCTGCATGCGTGCGGCACCTACCGTTCCGTAGCCCGTAGAAAGATAGGACATGAACTATCTTTCGCCGGAATACGGCGCCGTGCGCTGTCTATTTCTATGGGGCGGGACAGGGGTGAGCAGCTTCCTCCTCTCTCGGGCGCCACCGTGTGCCCGCCATGCTATGGTACGGCAGGCACACGTCAATGTGAATGTAGCCTTAGATAGACAAACAGATACAAGAAAACAAGAAGACTTCAGACTAACAGGGTCAAGACCAAGATTCCGGTGAGATAAAAAATTGTTAGGCAGAGAAATAGTCAAAGTTCTGACAAAAGATCAGGATCACACCAAAACAAAGAAGAAACTCAGAATGTCACCAATGAGCCAGAAAGATAAGTAAAAAACAGGCACCATTATAATTGAGAGGCAGGTATCTATGGAGTAACTGGACAAATCCCCCTGAAAATAATTGCTGCTGCACTCCAGAACTCATACCAGTTCTGCACACACATTCCCAGCCGTGGTAGGCTGCTGACTTTTCAATCTACCAGCCTCTAATGGAACATTACACTTATATTTTGTTCCCATCCAGCGGAACTGCTCTGCAGAACTATGCTCTAGCAAAAACCACACAACTTCTGAGAGTTGTGACACTATAACAACATAAAGCAACAAAGCTTAGGTTGGTCGGGGGTTCCTTTAAAATTATTACTTACAAATGAACATCTACTACAACATACCAAGCTTTGTAAAACAAAACCCAGTTTTAATTTGGACAATAGTACAAAAAGTACCCTTTCAGGGAAATACCAATTGAGAGTGTCCTTTAATGTTACCCAAAGTTTAGTGTAGCTACAAAGAGCATCATCTACTCATTAGTGTGAGTAAGCTATGTGTTACATATGAAGTTTAGAAAGTTGCAATAAAAATGTTTCAATGTGTAGATTTGTTCTTCATTACAAAACTTCCTCTGCAGATAAGCTTTTGAGAATACCCACCATAAATACACATGGCTTTATCTGCTGTTTCAACAGATAAACAAAATGATCCAGGTCCTCTCTGACACAGCTATGAACTTTGTGAACTTACTACATCTATCTGAAGGTCTAAGGCGAAAGGAAACCTGCTTTGTTGCTTATGCCACTTTTATTGACTTCTTTAGCCTTAGGTAAGACACTGCTTTCTACCAGATAAGTGACATATTATCTTGTGATAACCTTTGTTGTTTGCATAATTACCACAGAAGCACGTAGAATAGTCAAATACATTAAATACATTAAAAGGGTTGTCAGCTTTCAGAAAATAATTGATATGGTTTGTGTAAAGTTATACAATTTTTCAATATACTTTCTGTATCAATTCCTCACTGTTTTCAAGATCTCTGCTTGCTGTCCTGCTTCTATGTTTACTTCCAGTGGATAGAAATCTGTCCATGGTCACACAGCCGTGCTGCTCGTTAGTATAACAGAGAATTATCAAAGCTGTGTGGAAGAACGAACCATGCACCTGTGTGACCATGGACAGATTTCTATCCACTGGAAGTAAACATACAAGCTTTGTATAGCAGGAAAGCAAGCAAAGATCTTGAAAACAGTGAATAATTGGAAGTATATTGGAAAATTGTATAACTTTCCTTACACAAACCATATCAATTATTTGCTCAAAGTCGACAACCCCTTTAACTACCTTATTTAAATGTTCTACATATGAAAATACAATTTTACTTGTAACACCTGGGTTTGTTTGTCCTATGATAAGTGTCATTTTGTTTCATTTTGTTCTTATTAGTCTGAACAAAAGCTTACTTCTTTTCTAGCATTCTTAATTTATCTTCACCACACTTGCGTCCATTGCGTAGTTTGCTGTGTTTTGTAAACAGTTAACCCGCTTAGACAGAAGCTTCCTGCCATGTCAGGATGTCAGAGATCTGATCCAAAAATCTTCTGGACCTGGACTCTAACATCTCTTGCTTGCTATAGTCCTACTTTTAGGGAGCTGGTGTTCACCTTCTGTCTTTTTCTCAGTGTTTGCAATTTTGCACAGAAAGGGAACAATGAACAGTTGTCACCTAATGCTTAGGGTAATTAATGCTTAGTAGTAATTATACAGGGCCATGAACATGTACAGGAAGTACATTAAGGTTCCTTTAAACAGCATAACACAGCACCTTTAAACTGAATACCTTATATACTCGAGTATAAACCTAACTCCGTTTATACTTAAGTCTATTAAAATATCCTATCTTTGCCGTTGCACACACAATGACGTCAGCCACTTGCTGACATAGTGTGTACGCCGCCATCAGCTGGTCATACTCGTGTCAGGGGGCTATATATTAGAGGGCATTGGTTGACAATGGCAACGAGAACCATTCTGCTCACTTCTGATAAATCTCTCCAAAGACAAGGTAATCAGAGACAGAAAGAGAGACAGTCAGAGACAGTTACAGACAGAGAAAGTCAGAGAAACTCAGAGACAGAAATAGTCAGAGACAGACAGAGACAGAGATGGTACATAACAGAGGCAATCAGAGACAGTAAGAAACAGAGACAGAAACAGTCAGAGACAGCAGAGACAGAGACAGTCGGAGACAGAGAGATTCAGAAACAGTCAGAGACAGAGATGGTCAGTAAAAGAGGAAGTCAGAGACAGTGTGAAACAGATAAAACAGACAGAGACGGGCAGAGACACTCAGACGTAAACAGTCACAGAGACAATCAGTGACAGTCAGAGACAGAAGAGACAAAGACGTCAGAGACAGAAGAGACAAAGACGTCAGAGACAGAGATGGTCAGAGACTGTCACTGACAGAAACAGTCAAATACAGAGATAGTCAGTAACAGAGAAATTTACAGACAGAGACAGTCAGAGACAGATAGAAACAGACAGAGACTGTCAGAGACACTTAGACAGAAATGGTCACAGAGACAGTCAGAGAGAGAGAGAGAGAAATAGGTACATATAAAATATGTTTTGTGAACCCATTCTATTTTGTTATAGCTAAGAGCAGTTATTTACTATCCTTGGGCAACGCTGGGAGCTACATCTAGTATAACATAAAGTTGATTAATGTGGATGTAAGGGAAAGAATTTTTAGCTAAAAAAGCATGTCAGTTATTTAATAGGACTCTATAGGAGGCTGTATATGTCAAAATGTGGTGACAGGTTCTCTTTCAATATGGTTGATTGAAAATATTTTCTGTGACTCTTGCGTATCATCTAGAAGTTACTTTTTACTGTATCAAAATATTAAATCAATATAAATTAAAACACTGTAAATAATTTACAGCCAATTAACTGAGACAAAAGCAATTGCTAATTGAATCATTTAAACAATAAAATGCTGTTTTGATTTTAATAAGGTCAGAAAAACACACTGAACGAGCAGCTTGGAGAAGCTGGAAAGTCATTTAGTTCACAGACTGTAAAGTTTATTTATGAGATTCTATGAGTCATTAGCCAGTCTACTTTACAAATAAATAAAGCTAATTTAACGAGTGAGCTTGTGTCATTAGTGAGCATGTCAGTGTGGAATAGGAACATTATCAATGACATACATAATTTCATTTCATCCCATTCTAATGGTTCATACTGCTTGTGGTCTATGATTTTTTTATTTTATTAGTTCTATATTGGATTATCTAAGAAAAATAGTTTTATGCATTGCTTCACTATTAATATATTACATGATCCACAAGTACTTCAGATTTTAAGTAGCAGGAATCAATTGTCTCTGCGTTTTAAATCAACTGCATAATTGTATAATAAGTCATGGCCAGAAGATGCCACCATGAGGTTATGTACCTGAAGGAGTAGAATCCTCACCTCTGAGGGGTCAACCAGGATGAAGACCAGGACAAACCAAGCTAGCACAGACACAGAAGGCAGCAGTTATTACTGATATAAATAGGTCACATAGGATAAGTCCACTGCAGGTTGCCCATTAGGGACCCTAAACAACCAGAAGTTAACTGCATTGTTTTGCTCACAGACACAACTCTTCCACATAAGTAGACAGTAAGACTTCAGTGAGAATTGAACTGGAGACCCCTGGTTTAAAAGACCCACGCCTTATAGAGCCTTATGCAAATCTGCCTGTAGACGTTAGGCTAATCTTAAACTGATATGGCTATGGAAACCTAATGCATTTTAGTCAAAGAGGGTCTGTCAAAATCTTTTGGCCAAATAGAAATGAAAAACAAATGTAACACTTATGTATGAAAAATAGTTCACTATGGAAAATTGTAAAATACAGCAAGGCTCCTTTGAAGGGAATCTTTTATCAGGTTTTCACCATTAAACCTATTGACAGGTTTCCATAGGAGCCATGCTCTATTTTGTATAAAACTCCATAGTTCAAATCACTTAAAAAAAAAAAAGTTGCTGGCACCTTGCCAGGACACTGACCAAGTCACAAGTCACATATTTATCCTTCACTTGGTTTATCTCCCTCATTCCTCCTTCCTTCAGGGATAAGGGAGGCGTTGGCTGAGGGAGGGGGGATGAGTAAGTTGATAGAAATGTTGGCTGTGTGTGAAATAAAGAAATAAGCTCCCTCATTATTCCGTCATTCATGCTGTAGGATGTGGAGGAGACTATCAGCACTGAGGAAGATGCAGATTGTACTCACATAGAGTGATTTGCATTCAAGGTGAGATAACTTTGGGAACAGAGGGGCAGATTTACTTACCCGGCCCAGTCGCGATCCAGCGGCGCGTTCTCATTCGAGGATTCGGGTCTTCCGGCTTTTCACTAAGGTAATGCGCCCGATGTCCACCAGGTGTCGCTGCTGCGCTGAAGTTCGCCGGAGTTCACTGGAGTTCACCATCCGTTGCTGGGTGCAGGTAAGCAGGTAATTCCGCGGTTTTTCGGAATCCGTCGGGTTTTCTGACGCCCACACTCCCGATTTCCGTTGCGTGCATGCCGGTGCCGATGCGCCCCAATCCAATTGCGTGCGCCAAAACCCCGGGGCAATTCAGGGAAAATCTGAAAAATTTGGGAAACCCGACAAAAAAAGCGATTCGGGCCCTTAGTAAATGACCCCCTGAAAGTTAAAGTTTATAGGCATGAGGAACAATTGAGGATGTTGCACTGCTTTCTAAAAGTAGTTTTTAAAAGAACATTTATTTAGTGGGAATAACAGAGGTTCCTTTAATTCCAGATGGCAGCCCTGCACATCCTAAATTAATTAAAACTAATGCTGTTGTTCTATAAAAATAAAACATAATCAATAAAAATAATCAATATAAACAAAATAATAATCAAAGAATAGTTGCCTCCAAGTTCTCCTTTCAAGTAATGAAGTCATTATGCTGTCTGCACCAGGGAGAGAGCTAGATTTGCCTGGATTAGCATGCATAAATGTGCTGTGGCATGCAGTAATTTTTAAATAGATGTGAAGTAAAAGATACTATGTACAGCAGGGACATCACTAAATCAAATGATCTGGGGCCTGGAGAGAAAAACTATAAAAGGGAGGGATTGTTTTGAAAAAGCCAAACTTTTGAAAGGACAGGAGAGCGTGAGGTTTGGCAGGTCTGCTCTGCCCATTCCTTGCTGGGGAAGTGCAAAAGGATGATTTTGACCCTGAACCTGAGGTATCACAAGACCTAGACCCTAGATGCCAGTGCCGTGCAGTTAGTCAATTTAAGGCATGGCCATCCAGGCAGTGGGTAAGCCATGGAAAACCTAAAACAGCCGACCAACTTTGTGGACTTTTTGGAATGATATTCCACAGCTGAAGACTACTAACTGACACCCAGCATCAGTCCACCATTTCTGGGAGTTCCCAGTAAGACTGTTCCAGGGACTAAGAGAGCTGGGAAAAATGTAAAGTCTTTAGCTGAGGATAATGGCATGACAGAGCTTAGAGAAGCCTAAAATGCATGGACTAGGCAGAGGAAAAATAATGGGGCACATTTACTAAGGGCTTTGCACCAATTTTCTTTTGGACTTTTCACGTTGTTTTAGGTGTAAACTGCTTGCACAGGTATTTAAGAAATGTCTACACCACAAATGTGTTGAACGCGACCGTTTTGTGGCACAGCTTCACTAGCCACTATGCAACACAAATTAGGGGGCGTTCAGGTGCTTAGTCGGACCCTACGCCAGATTTAACATGCAAAGTCCGTCACACGGCCTATCTTAAAGCTGCACCACAAAATAGTTGGTGAACTTGGTCGGGCCCGTGCAGGGAAGCGCCAGATTCATGATTTATGCATCTGGCACACCAAGCAATATACACAGGCAGATCTTAGTAAATGTGCCCCAATATGTTTTTGTTGCCATGAGTTTGGACATATTGTGATGAACTGACCATTAACTACTGAACCTGTGCAAAGTGATATTGCCTTTTTGAGGAAGGGTATGTCTAAGTTTGCTCAAGTTGTGTGTTCTGCTTGTAAAAATATTTGTGTGAATTAACTGTAGGGGTAAGAGAGGAAGTTTGTCCCTCTGGTAAAATCTAGTTATATTTTTTCCCCAAGCTGTTAGACAGAAACTTTTGCAGTCACTTGTGTACATACCCAGAGCCACGGTGGCTCAGCTGGGCTACTGGTACCACTACAGTCTGCAGAGTCAGGGACAGGTGCTTGCCCTGGGTCTCATTGAAGGGGGTGGCGCCACCGCTGCGTGCTGCATGGGAGAGAAGCAAATAGATACCACTTTAGCATCGGGGTCTTGAGGATTGCGTTTAGAAATGCAATTGGCACTGGCACTTAAGTCAGGGGGTGGTACCACCAGCGCATGACTCGGAGCATCTTAATGTGACAGACCACATCTGCCATAAACTTTACCCTACCCATGTTGAGTGTGCATGGAGCAGATCACATGACACAGATCAGTCTGGACTGCAGAGCTTGCACATTGTTTTTATAAAACCTGACTGTGTGAACAGCTGTTACACGATCCGTATGGACCTGGACCACAGAGCAGCAGAAGAGGAAAGCAGGAACCACACTGCTAACTCTCTCTATTGCATGTTCTGTAATAGTTATAGTTGAGTTTGCAAGGAGCTGATCAAATGACCCAGATAGGTCTGGACTGCAGAGCTAGCACTTTGTACCACATTTTATAAAACCTGAGTGTGTGAATAATTGTTACAGGTTCCATATGGACCTGGGCCATAGAGCAGCAGAAGAGGAGAGCAGGAACCCTGCACATGCATGAGGTGGGGAAGTAGCTTTCATTATTTGCAGGTCACATTGAAGCATAAAACTGATGGACTTATATAATTTATCTATGGTGTCTGTCTGTATAATCTAAAACTATGAGAGGCTGTATGTAAATTATATTAAGCTCCTCATAATTTTAGTATATACATTCCCCTCCCAAGAATTAATTATATAATATAATTAATTAATGTGGGTAAAGGGGCTGTATATGCTAGAACTATGAGGAACTGGATTTAATTAACCCCAAGCGCTCCATGACATACTATTACTGCATGGAGCACTGTAACTTAGCACTTCATGCGGTAAAAGTACTTCATGAAGCATGAATCTTGGATTTTATTGTCACTCCCCGTGAGGTCATTGGGGAGAAAGAATCGGTTGCTATGACAGCCTCGGGTCTTTGTAAGATTCTTATATGTATAGTTTCTTATCATTTGTTACAATATGCATTGTAATACATGATCAGTAAAGTCAGATAAAAAACCCTAAAAATTCAAATCAACCCCCCTTTCCCTAGAATTGATATAAAAATAAATAAACAGTAGAAATTATGTCTGATCTATGAAAATATAATAATGGTTACTCCTAGTGTTAAACCCCAGATCAGAAAATAGTGCCAAAATGTCCAAAATGCTACTTTTACACCAATTTCCAACATACTGTATACAATTTTTTATAAAAAGTGATCAAAAGGTTTTACAGTCCTCAAAATGGAAGCAATGGAAACGTCAGCTCATCTTGAAAAAAATGATGTCACACAGCTCTGAAGTATGAAAAAGTTGGCAAAATGAAGATTTTTTTTTTGTACACAATGTTCTAATTTTTCTAAATGTATTTAAACACAATGAATCCAATATATATTTAGTATCCCTCTGATCATACCAACCCAAAGAATGAAGCAGACATGTCATTTGGGGCGTACAGTGAAAGCCATAAAAACCAAGCCCACAGTAAAATGTCGCAAATGCAGTTTTCCACCAATTTCATTCCTACTTTCCAGTACACAGCGTGGAATATTAAATACCGTCACTTTCAGCTGTGATACCAATTGTAAAGGAGCACATGGAATGTGCTAAAGGATCCCAGAAAATGATTTATAACAGGAGAGCCATGATGTGTACATGTACTCAGGTGGCCACAGGTATTAGTCCTTGTTTCTAGGGTGGAGAGAAAGTTGTAGCCAAATCATAAGAGGGCTTTCAAAGAAGATTCACACCAGTTGAACGTCACACAGTACTTGTGGAACTCCATACAATACTCTTCCGTGGTGCGTGGACCTTGTGTAAGAGATAACAATTTGGATTCCGCAAGCCCTACATTATCAGGAAAATACCCAATTTCTCGTATTACATGCCAATATTACATATATTGTATTCACATTGTACAAGCTATAACATTTTACATTTTTTTGTTATGTGGACATATGAGGGCCTATTTTTTTCAAGATGAGATGCACTTTTCACATTGGGGGTATGTGCTTGGGGTCTATAGCTTATTCATAAAGTTCTGTGATGCATCAGAAATAGAGCATGTCCTACTTTGATGCAAGTATGTGGTTTTATTCTTTTGTAGGAGGGGATTATTGTTTTTGGATACAATGGGGGTCATTTACTAAGGGCCCGATTCGCGTTTTCCCGACGTGTTACCCGAATATTTCCGATTTGCGCCGCTTGTACATGAATTGCCCCGGGTTTTTGGCGCACGCGATCGGATTGTGGCGCATCGGGGCCGGCATGCGCGCGACAGAAATCGGGGGGGCGTGGCCGAACGAAAACCCGACGTATTCGGAAAAACCGCCGCATTTAAAAACCGAAAATGTGTCGCTTGGGGAGCGCTCACCTTCACCTTCTATGGGATGGTGCATTCCGGGGCGTTAAGATTATTTTCGGCGCTGCAGCGCCACCTGGTGGACGGCGGAGGAACTACCATCTTAAATCCCAGCCGGACCCGAATCCTGTGCAGAGAACGCGCCGCTGGATCGCGAATGGGCCGGGTAAGTAAATGTGCCCCAATATTGGGCTCAAAGGGGCCCCCGCAACCCTTCCGGTTAATGGTGGCAGTAGTCGTCTAAAGCCCAAATCAGGAGACCCCTACGCCCAGGTACCGCCTACCTAGATGACATGTAGGTCACCCCTACAAGGCCATAGCACTGTGCGAGTTTCACAGAGATCTTGTACCAGGGGTACTATGGCCACTGTACAGGCCGTAGTGAACCTCTAAGGAGCAGCGCAGCTCTCACTAGACTGCATCAAGGCCCAGTATAACCATAACGACGAATAACGGTGTGCTAACAAAAATAGGGAATGTCGGAGACACCCTATTTTGGGGGTTCGGGTCCATAAAGCTAGTACAGGACAACAACCAGCATGCGCAATTCATATAATAAAATATATATACGAGGGCCCCACCTCTGATTTCAATGTATAAACAGAAGACCAGAGGAGTGTGTATAGCCAAGAAAATACAAATCTTTATTATATCATAATAGAATACACTACAAAACATGCATGAGTCTAAAAACATCTAAAAACGTACCAAAGTACATACAGTTGAACCCCTTCAAATGTATAAACAGAAGACCAAGAGGAGTGTGTATAGGCCAAGAAAATACAAATCTTTATTTATATCATAATAGAATACACTACAAAACATGCATGAGTCTAAAAACATCTAAAACGTACCAAAGTACATACAGTTGAACCCATGCAATATACTTTCTGTATCAATTCTTCACGGTTTTCTAGATCTCTGCTTGCTGTCCTTTTATAGAAAGCTTTTATGTTTACTTCCAGTGGATAGAAATGTGTTCATGGTGATGTGATGTGCACAAGCAGTTATCATCACACAGCTCCTTTTACTCTCTGGGACAATAATGGCTCATGCACCTGTGTGACATCACATGATCATGGACAGATTTCTATCCACTGGAAGTAAACATACAAGCTTTCTATACAAGGAGAACTTTTCCTTACACAAACCATATAAATTATTTGCTGAAAGTAGACAACCCCTTTAAAAACATGTGCAAGCAGATTGCACATAAATGCAGGCCCGGCGTCAGCACCCGGCTGACCCGGGCAAGTGCCGGGGCCCCACAGCTCCAAAGGGGCCCACCACGACGATGTGGTATCGTATTATGGGGCCCAGGTTCGCCCTGATTTCAGGTCGCATAGGAGGTGGGTGGAGACGTAGTGGGATCAGCCCAACCCTTTACCTCCCCTGGCTGCTGCTGAAGGACCGTAGCAGCCCCGCCCTGCTCTACCCACCTCACATGTTGCTGCCCAGCCCTCCGCTTCCCTGGCACACCCATCGCTCCTGGCCCGCCCTGTGCTCCCCAGCCCGCCCGCTTCACCTGCGGCCCGGACCGCGCGCCTTCCGCACGAGCGGCTCACGCACCGAATGTCCAGCCCGGCCTGCGCGCCGAATGTCCAGCCCGGCCTGCGCGCCGAATGTCCAGCCCGGCCGCCCTCTCTTATGCGGTCCACTTCACCTGCCACCCTGTCCTGACCGAGTGACATCCAGCTGGGGTGAGTATGATTGTACATATGTAAATGCATGTATATGTGTGTGTATGTATGCTGTATATACTGGATTTGTGTGTATGTATGCTGTGTATAGTGTATCTGTGCGTATGTGTTGTATATATGCTGTATATCTGTGTGTACGTGTTGTATATACTGGATGCGTGTGTATATATGCTGTATATCTGTGTGTATGATGTATATACTGGATGGGTGTGTATATATGTTGTGTATGGTGTATATATACTGTATATCTGTGTGTATGTGTTGTATATACTGGATGCATGTGTATATATGCTGTGTATGGTGTATATATGCTGTATATCTGTGTGTATGTGTTGTATATATTGGATACTAGTGTATATATGTTGTATATCTGTGTGTATGATGTATATATTGGATGTGTGTTGTGGGGAATTGCTCTGGTAGTTGACAGGTAGCAGTGCAGGAAGCAGTGACACACGCAGGTTTAAAAGTCCAACTTAAGTGTTTATTCACACTTGCAAAACAGAACACAAATTCAGCCTTGGCTTAGGCACATGCAAAAACATTATAAAAGTAATTCCTGCCCGGCTAGGCACTGTCTAATACATTTTGAGGACCCTAGCTATCCGGGTACCAGGCTGCCTGGCACACGCTCTTGGCCAGCAGCAAGACAGGAGACCCTCAGTTACCTTTTGCTGTGAGAATGCAATCTCGCTTTCAGCTCTCCAGGTAGGGCCTCTCCTACTGCTTCGGGCCTGCAGACTAAATCAGACCCTAACGAGGCCTGTGACCCGCACCTGTGGGCTATACAAAAGCCCAGGACCGAAGCCCGGGTGGAGTAGGAGTCCCACTACCAGCCTACCCCTACTCCATAATAAGCAGCCCAGTACGGACATTACAAATGTGTCTGTGTTAGCTAGGCCAACACATACAAAACAGACTATTCCTGCTTATCATGTCTGCATTAACCCTTGGGTTACTGCAGACAAACCCAGGGCTTTTACCACCAGCATTTCATCTGCCTGTAAGACAGATAGCGGTTTTCCCACACAACACCTCTTACTTTCTCACAGTGTATATATGCTGTATATCTGTGTATATGTGTTGTATATACTGGATGTGTGTGTATATATGCTGTATATCTGTGCGTATGTGTTGTATATACTGGATGTATGTGTATATATGCTGTATATCTGTGCGTATGTGTGTGTATATATACTGTATATCTGTGCGTATGTGCTGTATGTACTGGAAGTGTGTGTATATATGTTGTACATCTGTGCGTATGTGTTTTGGTATTTTAAATGTCTGTTTTTTAATGTCGCTATACAAGTTCACTGTTAAGGGGCCCACTGAGGCTCTATTGCCCAGGGGCCCACTGAAACCTGGAGTCGGCCCTGCATAAATGATCCTGCAAAGTTTGACAGAAAACTGGTGCAGGGGTTTTAGTAAATGTGGCCCATTGTTTGTGTCCCAAATAGTGAAAATTCTTAATGAAAATTGTATAAGTAATATGAAAAGTGACTACATATTCACAATTAATAATAATTCCTTTATTTATATAGCGCACACAGATTACGCAGCGCTGCACAGATCTTGCCAAATCGGTTCCTGTCCCCAATGGACAATTCAGAACTGTAGTAATAATTTGCAATAAAATATAACACACAGTGATACATAATGTGGTGCATATGAAACTACAAAATGCACAATGACTAGGTCACACACATGAAGATGGCACCTGAAATTTCCACCAAGTTTACATCATCTGTATCCTGTTTGTTTTTCATGGGTAAGCTGATCATCGGTTACAACAACAAATGTAACAATCCCAGGTGAGCCCTAGTGGGACTGGTAGCATCAATAGCTTGTAAACAGCAGGTTGCTCTTTTTGACATGCAATGCTTGCAGAAGACAGCTTCAGGCGATCCCCTTATTCTTCTACAAAGGGCATATATCCGGGATGCAAGGCAGGCTTGTGGAGTATATAGTATATGTTTGTCTACGCATGTTGATTGTGTAAGCAGAGCTTTCTCCCAAGTGCCTTATTTATACAAAGCAACATAAGTGTAGAGATTGAGGTAGTTCCTTCTCATTTCTCTAAGTGAGATCTAATTGTGGCTGTTCTGTCTGTTGGCAGATGTGGTTTCTACATAACAACAGCCCAGAGACAGAGCTGCTTGATTAATGCCCCCAGCTGTCATATGCCCCATTATCTGTGCATTTGCATAACTTAATGGCTTAGGACAGAGGAGAGAGGATGCTTAATTTAATGTTTAGCAGGCCCTTGATAGCTGAATAATTTAAGAACTGTCAGGGGAGGTCAGTCCTACAGCGGATTTGTAAGACAGCTATGATTTCTGCATATTGTTATAGTTCTTACTTAGGAGGATATGAAAAAAACGATAAGAACAACAGTGCCTGAAAGGAAAGACATTATTGGTTTTCTGTTAACTATTGCTTCCAAGAGGATAAGCCGTGCTTGTGTCTTCTGCTGGGAATTGAAGGGAAGGAATCACCCTTAGAACAATAGAATTGTTCTGCTGATAACAGGAGGGAACTGGAGATGACAGATTTTTTTAATACCCGTATAAAGTCTCACTTTCATTAGCCACTAATGAACATTATTAGGCTAATTTACTGCTTGCTTTCTAATTATTGATTTCAGCATGAAGTGTTACCATGTAAAAGAAATGCTGCTAGAGAAGCTTCCTGTCCTGTGAACTTGTGAATGTTTCTTTTTATTTGTTTTACAGGGAGTAATTACACAATTAACACTGGGGACTTTATCCTTTATGATCTAAGGTTGTTAAAGTGATATTCCTGATTTTTTAAAATTTTGTCACCTGTCCTTAGGAAAGGTGATTACGGTAATATCATGTTGGCAGCACCCTACCAATCAGCTGTTAGCAGAGACAGCCTACCAAGAACAGCGCTGAACATTGTATAGTGGCCGTGCTTTGTATTGCAGCCCAGCCCCATTCACCTATATGGGACTGAATTACCAACCTACAGACTCTATATCATGTACCTGTAAGGTGGAAGCAACCACTTTTAACAGTGAATTGGTGGGGTTGCCAGGAATGAAAGTTCTGCCATTGGGACATTTTTGAGCTAAAATAAATCATGATAATCTTAAATAAAAGTGATTAAGAAATGTTCTGAAATACACCTTCAACCCTTATTATGTAAATTCTGTGATGTGATAAAATACAGAAATCTTATCAGAAGATTAAGGAATTATTGCTCTTACAATTTCCCTTTTAGAAATAAGCTGTTCAACAGTATTGCAACTGAATTCCATTTGCTACATTATTGTTATTATTGTTATATTTTTATTGCATATTTTACCATTTGCATTTTTTTTTACACAATATACACTAAACACCCCACAAAGTAGCTATGGTAAGCATTTTGTGTGAATCCTTATTCTAATCACTATAAAATGTTCTCAGCTCCCCAAGAAAGGTTGTAGGTCAAAATTATGGATATTAATACAACGCTTTGTTTCTCTAGCAATAAATAGGAAAGTTTTTTGGCTCAGACTGACTGCCTTTCAATACTTACAAGTTGTCACATCAGTAAGTCACTGAGTTTTTTTCTTGAATAACTAATGGGTAAAAATTCTTTAAAGTCTTTAAACTGTTGAATTATATTTTTTTGTAACTACTGCTGTGAATTTTACAGTCTAAATATGGAAACTGAAGTAGACTAGGAAATTACATTAGAGACACAGCATCAAAAAATGTATTACTTAATGCTTGAAAATCAGTTTGGGAGTAGAAATGTTATTATAAGTTTTTGAGAAATCTGTTCATGGAAGTCAAGTTTAAATCATAACCGTGATTTCAGATGATTGTGGATATTGTGTTTGTGTGTGGGGGTGAGTGTTGTGAATTTTTTTTTAATATACTTTATTAAGAAATTCTGCTAAGTTTATAAAGAAAGTGCATCTTAGTTACACTGTTACTTCTACATTGCTATGGCAAATCTGTCTACAGGATTGAAGACTGGTGTCTATCTCCTCTCTTGTATGTTACACAACAGTGAGTTTTAACCATTCCTTCTCTCTCCCTGGATGCAGTATGCTATGAGCACTATATTCAAACATCAAGCTCAAGTAAATGAGTTAATCCTCACTGCCAGAGCTGTTTCAAGCTGTCTGGCCGCCCTGACTGGATAGGCTTATCTTCTCCCACAGCTGAATCAGCTTGCGAAAAATACTTTAGGTATGAAAATGGTTAGTCTTAAACCTCCTTTGTTTATCATTATGTTGTGTAAGGAGTTGATAAGGCTTTTAGAAACACCGCTCACTGCATGAGACAAAAGGAGCAAAAAAATGTTCGGAGAATCTATTTTCCTTAATAAAGTACAGTCTATCATAAAGATTACTGTTATAGCATGAACTATTCATTTTTGAATTATATTATAAATAAAAATGACATCAAAGGCTTAGTAATGATTTAAGTAGGCACCAAATGTATAAATTAAATGGTTAAAAACTTTGTGTATCTTCAGATAAATATAAACTCCCGTCTCAATCCAAATATTTGAAAAGTCTCATGATCATAAATTCCCACCAATGTGTCCTGAAGGGCAAAAGTGAACTTGCTCAAGGGGTTTAGAGTGATCTTATGACCACTTCATTTGGTACAAACAGTGCAGCAATCTCCATTTACAGTTACATATTCAAGAAAAAGTCTCATATGGTTTATTGTCTGGGCCCTTATGAGATTGGTGACCATCTGTAACAGTTGCCTATACCCTAGTTGGAACAACAAGCAAAGGCTCCATCACAATTATAGTGACAATAACTTTTTGTCTATTCAAATGAATTGGAAGTTTCCATCACAGCTTTTTTTAAATATAATTTTATTTGGTTTTCAAAGAAGATATACATAAATAATAAGTAACCACTTGATCCCTTCATGACTAGGCCTTAAAAGGCTTTAATAACTGGACCTTTTTTAAAGGGGTTTTCCCACGAAGACATGTATGGCCGGTCGGACCCCTCATTTTTGGCATCGGCGGGGGTCTCAGGACTGTGGATAGGGCCTAACTTGTCTTCGTAGGAAAACCCCTTTAACGAATTATCATACTTAAAGTTAAATCCAGTCCTCAGTCTGAATTAGTTGGATTGCCTGATGGCCCGCCCCCAGATTTCTGTCGCATGAAAGCCGGCAGAGATGCGGCAAAATCCGATAGTGTGTGACACAATCCCCTTCTAAATGCCTGTCCCTGTGCGCGTCCCCGAGAAGTCGGAAAACCCGACGGAAATGCGGCCGCAGGAACCTTAGTAAATAAGCCCCAATATGTATAGTCATTTATTTAACTACTATTTTTCACTTGTAACTGGGCCACCTTTAAGAGCCTCAGGTACAGAATTAGCATCAGATCTGGACTGGATCTGATCAGATGCAGCAGCTCTGATTAACGCCTATACACCCGGTGGTTGCAGTGCCGGCTCTCCTCCTCTATGCATTGTGCTGCTTCAGCCAGGGCCGCCACTAGGAATTATGGGGCCCCTGACTGGAAGATTTTTGTGGCCCCCCTCACCCACCAGTATGCATTCCCACATTGATACATAACATAATACAGATTTTTTTTTTTACCAAAACATTTGAGCCATAACAAGCTAGACAGGACCCTACTCTAATGCACATGCCCACTCAGTGTATAGATAGCCCCTGCACATGCCCACTCAGTAAATAGATAGCACCTGCACTTGACTACTCAGTATAAAGATAGTACCTGCACATGCCCGCTCAGTATATGGATAGGCCCTGCACGTGCCCACTCAGTATATAGATAGCCCCTGCACGTGCCCACTCAGTATATAGATAGCCCTTGCACATGTGCCCTCAGTATAAAGATAGCCCCACCATTCCATAATTAGCCCCCCAGTTCATAGCAGATACCCCCTTTAATGAAATGTCCACCCTAGATGCCCCCCTTTAATGAAATGTCCTGCCAGGCACCCTCTTTAATGAAATGTTCTGCCAGACACCCCCTTTAATTAATTGTCCTGCCTACCGCCTTTATACTGACCTTTCAGCTTCTTCTCCCTGGCCCTGAAGTTCCATCTTCTCCTCGCGACTCTTTCTTCTCCTTGCGATTCCGTCTTCTGCTCTTCTGGCTCAGGCACATCACTATGAGGTGGCGGTGTTGCAGCAGCGGGACGTCATAGTGTAAAGGCCTGAGCTATGCATACAATATGAGGGATGTGCAGAAGACGGAGCCGCAGTGACGGGAAGAAGAAGCCGGAAGGTGAGTACAGAATTTTTTTCCGCTCATATAGAGCTCATGCATGGGGAGTTTAGTGGGTGCTGTGAGCCCCTGAGGGCCCTCTTTTGATAGGAAAATGGATAGGCCCTTGAACACGGTCCCACTAGACCCCCCATGATGGTGGCCCTGGCCATTTTGAAAAATATAAAAAATGCAATAAAAAGTGATCAAAAGGTCGTACAGTCCTAAAAATAGAAGCTTTGAAAACATCATCAAAAGTTGCAAAAAATGACACCACCCACAGCTCTCATCAGCAGGCAGGAAATAGTGTAGAACCGCAGGCAGGGCAGCCTCCCACCCAATTTATCAGGAGGCAGGAGATTCTTGATAACTCCACAACAAAGGGAATGGCACAGGATGATCACACGAAAGCTCACCAAATCCATAAGGTTGCCAGTGGCAATCAGTATGATATTACCAGGAAGAGGTGAATTATAGGGCTTAATAATGAGTCTTTTGTAAAATGCATTTAAATTTATGTACATTGAACAACTTTGTACTAAAATTGATAAATATTAACGGAACATTAAAGATTTAGGGGGTTATCTATCATTTGTTTTGCTGGGCTTTTTTGGAGTATAAAAGAGTCTCAAAGTAGTTGCATTATGATTTTTTGGAGACTTTTCACTGCTAAAAAGTCTTACAGGACTATACACTCCTTCATTAATGTGGCATAAACATAGAAATACTGCTAGTACAACGCTGTACAAAGCCAGATTCATAGTCTCATAGTCACTCCAGTCCCCTGCTGGTCTATGTGCTGAGACTTTTTATGCATTTTGGATAGTGAGGTTATGTTTGTGATTCAACCAGATGGCGCACTCAGAGTGTGATATACAATTCGGTTTATTAAAGATCTTAAAACACAACGCGTTTCGAGGTTACAGTACCCCTTTATCAAGTGTACAAAGACAGTGCTGGTGGTGTTGTCTGTATCATCCACAGCATTTAGGACATGGCGTGGTGTGAGGGTATTTAGCAGCCTGATTAGGTGGTGGGAGCAGTCTAATCAGGCTGCATAAAGCTGCTGAGCAGAGCTGTTGGCTCTGAAAGGAGGCTGGAGAGCAACACAGCCCTGACCCCTGTGCCTGGAGCAGCAACATCTTTTGTGTTTTATTGGTGAGTTAGGAGAACTCTGTTTAGCTAGCACCCAGACGGGTAGGATTTTGTTTATGTTTGATGCCTGAATGTGAAGGCTGTTTTATTGTGTTCCTGCTGCTGGAATAAATGCAGACGAGACCTGTTTTGGACTGAATCTTGGTGTCACTGTCTTGAACTGTATCACGAATCTCCGCTACCACGGACCCTACTGGGCCAAATCTCCCACAGGGCATATTCTTTTATATTTCTATCACTGCACTAGTTAGATATTTACAGGCTTCTTTGAACACCATGGGCGAAACAAACCCCAAACACTATTGGGAAAGCTGTATATGCATATTGTTTGTTTATTTTGATTATATTTATTCATTTTGCTTGTGTGGCATAAACATTGGGTGAGAGTCAAACTCAGAATTTGAGTGATACAAGTCATCACAGCAACCCACTATGCCACCATGCTACCTTGATGGCTTGGAAAATATAGCTATGCCATATGTGTATGTTACATTTTGATGGAATATATAACTATCTTAAAGGGAACCAGTCACCACATTTGGACATATATAGCCAGTGACAGGTTCCCATAGAGCTCTATTAACTGCCTGACCCCCTTCTTTTAGCTAAAAATAGGTTTTCTAACATCCACATAAATCACCTTTTATATTATATTACATGGCATCAGAAGGGGTGGGGGGGTTGTCCTATTTGGCTGACCCCTCCCATCTAATACTCCCCATGCCTTATGCCTCCTCACTGGTCACAGTTCATGTCATATGACAAGAGTGACATCATCTCAGGTACTTTAGCCTCCTGATAATAGCAAACTGTACCCCATGCATCTATCTGACCACATGAAGTCACAGCAACCTATGGACTTCTTCTCCTCTCCATCCTCCATGAATGCTTCTGTGATTTCATGTAATCACATACATGGTGTACAGTTTGCTATTATTAGTAGGCTAAAGGACCTGGGATGATCACATGTCATGAATGTAACACAAGGCACCATGTAAGAAAATTGACACAATATTTCCCATTTGTACATAGAGCTTTATATGTTTGCAGTTGAATATTAGCAGACCAGAGATGTCAGTCAAAATAATGGAGCGGGTTCACTGCCAGCCTGAGAGAGAGAAGAGTCACAAACAGCAGGCATGAGTCACAAAAGCTGATTTGCATATCAGAAAAAGTCTGTAATTAAGGTACAGTGCCCTACTGGCAGCTACTTTTAGATGATATGGGGTGGACCCTTTATCAGAAGGCATTGTTACTCAGAGTGGTCAAAATCTGGTGACAGATCCTCTTTAAAGAGTAACTGTAAAGTCCCCCCCCCCACAAATCAATAGCTGTTGGGCTATAGAATAACTTTGCCTATTATCTTTGTTACCTATATGCAGTAGTTTCTTTGCTTTACACCTCAGATTACCGCATTGCTGCAGTAGCTGGTTCCTCTCTCGTTGACGATAAACCCTGTGAGTCCCTAGTTTGTTTATCTGTTATCTGTTTCGTAGGAAGGGAGAGGCATTTGTTCTCTGCTCACAGAGGAGGAGGTCATGTGACAGAGCTCTCACTGTGTATGTAGCAGGGCTGAATGTGTTCAGAACAATGGACACAGAAGTCTCCTAAACAGAATAGTGAGGTACAAGATCTCGTATGTTCCCTATCAGTCCCTCTATCACAGTCTGTGATTCTACAGAATGTTCTCTGTCTCTGCACCTCATGCTGCTCCCCTACCTTGTCATCGGCATCAGCTGTGTGCAGACAAACTATTAACCCTTAGTGTTCAAACAGCACAGGCTATTGGCTTATCCTGTATGTGCACTGTGCAGTGTTCAGTGGATTTACTTGTAGGAAACTAAATAGATTTAATGCTAAATTACTTTTAGAGAGAACACAAGGCATCATGGGATCTGTGGGCAAGCTAACTGACCTCAGCTTGAGGGCATAGACTAACAAATGGTGATGGGCAGCAAGATGATGTTTGGTTCATGTTTGGTGCATACAACATGACAAGTGGCGACAAAATACAGATGATAAAGTAAACATGCTAAACATTAGACTGAAAACAGATAAACAAAGGAATAAACCTAAAAGCGAAAAAAAGCCACAGCAAGAACACACTGCTCAGTACCAGCCCAACACGTGTTTCGGTCAACAGACCTTTATCAAGGGGTGGCCCTGGGAAGAAATGTCCTTCTATATAAGGAAACAATGGACCAATGAAAGGTTAAACTAAAGTTAATGATCCCCATCTGTGAGTCACGGTAGTAGCAGCAGACACAATCCACAGGAGCATCACATGATCCCGGGGATGCGAATGATGCATCGCTTTAGTGGGCAGGCGCACAGAGGCAAGTGACTAAGGTATTTGACTAGACTGATGATAATGAAGTTTTTTCCTCGGATTATATTCCTTGAAATGATATGTTAATTTTACATTTGGCTTCCCATTCACAAGATAAGGTTAAAACTCTAGTGCTAATATGCTGTATCAGCAATGGCAGTCATTTTGCTGTTATTTAGTTAAAGTAATGGAAAGCCACAGTAGCAATATATAACACAAACTGCCATGCATCTTGTTGTCAGCTTGGCTGCTAATAAGCCTTAAGCTTTCCTCTAGCCTCAGCTGGTTGCCTTGGTAAACACTGTCCATATAATTTATAACAGACCTACAGTGTCCCTGGGGTTATTAACCAGTTCAGAGCATTGCCGTTTGAAAATGTTAAATTCTATTATCCCTCAGAGATCACATTTCCTCCCTGGTTTCTAAAAACAACCATCCTACCTAGTAAGCACATACAAATAAGTACTGCAACAAATTTAAAACTAGCAGCACTTTTTGGAAACTGGACATTAAGCATTTTTATTGTATATGGAATGCACAATGCATTATTATGATTGACATTGCACTAAATAGTAAAATGTTTGAAATATTTACCAAGAACTAGTACTCCATGCCACTCCATTCTTGATCCAAGCAACATACAGGTGAAACAAAGGTGAATACACCAACTATTATACAAGTCTATAATAGTCAACAGAAGATCATGAAAATGTGAAAATTCTTCCCTATTTATTCTGGGAAAGGGCTCTTTACAGTAAGAGTCTCACTTTGAAATGCTGTAGCAGAGAACATATTAAATGTTTAATGAGATGAAACTCACTGTCACGAACCCCACACACCGGAGTCCAAACACGGGGTGCACCTACTCTATGGAGTCCCAGAATTTAGCCCTTAAGCTCTGCTCACTTCCACAAAATGGCTTCCCCACGCTTAATTTACCCTACACATTCTGCAACCAGCCAAACCACTGCTACCGTCCACAAGTTCCGTAGAGACCTCAACTACACAGACAACGCACACTGATGATTTACACAGAACATGCACTCACTACGTATGCTATGTTAAAATGACTTGGTAACGTAATTCCCTTCGCAAACAAAGGATGAACTGGTAAAAAAAGAAACCTAGTGACACTTACTTTTGAAGAAATAAACTCTGATGACCTTTGGAAAAAATTATAAATATATTAAAAATGATAGCAGCAAAAAATAGAATTTTTGCTGCATAAACCAGCACTAATGTAGCATAAACATTTGACACCAGTTTTGTTTGATTTAGTTGGTGAGGGTGCTGCCTGACATTTTGACCTTTACAATTTGCCTTATATCTTCAAAACAAAAGCAGCACAAACAAAAATTTGAGCAGCACAATCCATCAGTTTTGTTTGATTTGGGCAATGTGGGGTGGGGTGGGGGGCCTGGTTGACCTCTGATGACCTCTGGAACTCTTATTAATATCTTAAAAACTTTAGCGATCCAAACTAAATTTCTGCTGCACAAACATAGCACAAACACGTGACACCAATTTTGTTAGATTTGAACAAGGTGGGGGGCCAACTTCACTCATGTGTGAGGCCCATGTAAAAAAATAAAAATACCTAAACACATTTGAACAGTATGTGCAAAAATAAATTGTGCAATATTGTCAGGCTTAGAGGTTGTGGATCCTCTGAACCACTGCGGACGATGGCACAAGCCACTACCTGGGACCGGAGTCTAAGTGGCACCCGGTTTGGACTTGGTGCGGCGTGGTACCACCAGGTTGTTCCACAGGCGTGACTTGTCCGCAGTGGCAGCCAAGGTCGAGGTACAGAATCGGCAGGCAGTCTCGTAGTCGGGGACATGTAGGAGGTCAGGACGGGCAGCACAGGATCGTAGTCAGAGTCGTAGCAACAGGTCAGGACAGGTGGAAAAGGAGCGTAGTCAGAAACGGAACCGGGGTCACAACGGGAAATCTCAAGAACAGCACTAGGCATCAGAAACAGCTTTCTCAAAGGAGCAAAGATCTGGCAAGCGTAACAGGAAGAGGCAGGGTTAAATAGTTTAAGGGGGAAAGACCAGCGCCAATTAGTGGCGCGCTGGCCCTTTAAATATGCAGAACCTGCGCTAGCTGTCGGGGACGCGCCCACTTAGCCGAAGAGGACGAAGCAGCCGCGGACGAAGCCGATGACGGCGGGACAGGAGCCGGGACCCGTAAGTGGCGCTTGCGGCGTGCTGGCGGGGGACAGAAGGCACGGGTGAGCCTGCGACCCGCGACGTGGGTTGCGGGACCACCCGTGACAAATATAACATAAAAGAAAACTGTAAAACTGATTAAAATATGTAACTCATCACAATATGCAAAAAAGTTACAGCCAGACAGTTTGGTACCTGCACACAGCTCCAACCCCACAATCTGCAATTTTTCATAGCATAGGTAATTCTTACCAGCAAAATCACAGGTGCGTAACTAGGAGAGGCAGGGCCCCAGAACAGATTTCTGATGGGGCCCCCTTCTGACTTAAAATTATACATATTACACCTGTCTCTTTAAGACACAGGTGCGATTTACATGCGGAGCGACGCAGCACCTTTCCAACTGCTGGTGTCGCTCCATACTATGGAGTGGCGGGTGATGACGTCACGCCGTCTGTGTCTGAGCGGAGCCGCGGCTGATGGAAAAGCCGGAAAATGAAGGGAGCCGCACGGCGTGCGAGCACCCTGCCTGCAGGCAAGTATAAGTTTTATTATTTTACATGGACAATTATTAATTAAATGTGGCCCTATATATATTTCTAAGCGGCCGAATACTGATGTAACGAGATAAGGGTGGGGCCATATACTGTATATACTGGGGGGGTCTTTATATATTTATATAGGGGCAGATACAGCTTATATCTTGGGGGGGGCTGTATATATTTATATCGGGCTGAATACTGTATATACTGGGGGGCTATATATATTTATATGGGGCCAGTTTCCTTTTTTTATATGGGGCCAGATTCTGTTTATACTGGGTGGGGTGGGTGGGGGCTTCTATATATATTTATATTTGGCTGGATACTGGTTATATTGGGGGAGGGGGGGTTTGTATATATTTATATGGGGCTGGATACTGGTTATACTGGGGGAGGGGGATATGTATATATTTATATGCTGCCAGATACTGGTTATACTGGGGGAGGGGGGTCTGTATATATTTATAAGGGGCCGGATACTGGTTATACTGGGGGAGGAGGGTTTATATATATTTATAGGGGGCCGGATACTGGTTATACTGGGGGAGGGGGGTCTGCATATATTTATATGGGGCCGAATACTGGTTATACACAGGGAGGGGGGGGGGGGGGGTCAGTATATATTTATTTGGGGCCAGATTCTGTTTATACTGGAGGGTTTATATACAGTTATATGTGGCCGGATACAGTGTTTGTATATATTCATATATGTGGGAGGGGTCTCTGTATGTAACTAAGTTAAACATATATAGCTATATATAGTATAAATAAACTGGGGGTGGCTATATGTGAGGCTGTATATAAATGAACTGGGGAGCTTTTAAATATAATAAAACTGGGGTGAGAAAAACTACTGTATATATGGAGCAAGTTAATAATTAAACCAGGGCTTGTGCTATATGGGAGGCTATATATCAGTGATGGAGTTAGAGTGCCCAAACTTCAACCAAAACCCACATATATGTTGCAAAGTGCCAACATGACAATTTAAGCAGTAACTTATTGACCCCGGCTATATCACAGGTTTCAATCATATTGGCGTCCTGAGTTCACCAATGTAATAGAAATATGATGGAGAAATTTGGATTGTAGCTTCCTTGCAGAGTCCCCTGAAAAGGAAGAATCGGAGCTCCAAAAAAAATTTCTCTGTCCATACTTTCTTGTTTCTCCTGTAGTCCTGGCAGCCAAGGAGGTTCCTTTAAAATGGTGCTGAGCATGGCATGTCCTGAGCTGCATTGGACCGCAGGAGGAAGCCCTGAGTGCTGTCTGGCAAACTCTGTGTTGGGGTGAAGGCCTGGGTGCCCACAGAAAGGGCTCTGAGTGCCACCTCTGGCCATAGGTTCGCCACCACTGCTATATATAGTGAAATTGAAGGGGATCTAATAATTGGGGCAAAATATTAATTAAACTTGGAGGAACTATATGGGAGGCTGTATATAATTAAACTGAGGAGGTGGGTTATATATTGGGGCCAAAAAGTAATTCAACAAGGTTGGTGGACTATATGGGAGACTGTAAACATTAAGTAAATTAATGAGTTCTGTATACAGGGCTGGATTTCAATTAAACTAGGTGGGCTGTATATGGGATACAGTATATTACTAAGCTGGGAGGGCTGTATATGGGATACAGTATATTACTAAGCTGGGAGGCTGTATATTACTAAGCTGGGGGGATGTATATGGGATACAGTATATTACTAAGCTGGGGGGCTGTATATGGGATACAGTATATTACTAAGCTGGAGGCTGTATATGGGATACAGTATATTACTAAGCTGGGGGGCTGTATATGGGATCCCTCCCCCCCATCTTCCCACAGCAGCCATGGCAGTAGTTTGTGGTCCAGACCACCTAGTACCTAATCAAGAACCTTTGGGTTGTTCATCAACATACTGCCACTAGATGACACCGGCAGCCTCCCCTGCTGCGACATCAGCTCATCCAACAAAGGACACTTTGCACATTTGCTAAAACTATGAAAGTTAAAAAAGAAATCACTACTTTTCATACATAATTAATTATTTCGAATTTCCTTCCTGGTTTTCCGAACATTATTTAGAACATTTAATAGTGCCATAAGAAGCTCAATTTGTACCACTGATAAGAAGCCCTCATATGGCTCTGTATATGAATAACCTAAAAGATATTGGGGGGAATTTATTAAAACTGTCATTTTAAACGTCAACCTTAAATTCACACACGGATCACACACAGGGGCACATTTAGGGCCGTTCCACACTTTCAAATGTGATGTGATTTACTCGCATCACACTTGCAACGCATGCTGCTCAGATCGCACGGCCTGGACGCTGCACACCGGGACTGAACTGACATGCCGAGTTCAGTCCCTGTGTACAGCATTCGAGCTGTGCGATCCAAGCAGCATGCGTTGTGAGTGTGATAAGTGTTCATGGCATCCCACTCACAAATTCAATCAGTTCACTAAAAGTGCATTGTCCGTCTATAATACTGCGTGCGCCAGAAATCATGAATGTGCCGCTTCCCTGCACTGATCTAACAGAGTTCGCCATTTTTTTTATGGTGAAATCTAACATAGGGCATGCAACACAATTAGAAAGTTAAACACGGCGCTTGGTCCTAATCAGTCGGTCTGTTCCACGGTGCGGCCCCTAATTTGTGTTGCATTGAAGCCAGTGCAGCCGGTTTAGCCATGAAGAACAGACACGGTCCGACAAAAGTGCAGTGTGCGACCCTCATTACATTTTGAAATGCAATTCAACAGCAGGAGAGGAAATTTGCCTAATTAAAATGCATTAACATTGCGATAACATTGGCCCACATTTACTAAAAACAGTGCAAACTGAATTATGTCTCAACTATACCTGCACCGCCCCAACTTTTCTTTGGTGCACCTTTAATATGGGACATGCAACACATTTCTGTGGTGCATGGTACGACTGCGCACTGGAACACCCATTTCGGGGAAGAAGTTTGTGTCGCATGAAGAATAGTACAGCCACCTCACTGTAGGGTTGCGTGCTAAACAAATGTGGCGCAAACACTTCTTACATACCCATTCAAGCAGTTTGCACTGAAAAGAAAGTGCAAAGTTCACCAGAAAACTGGTGCAATAACTGTAGTAAATGGGGGCCATTGTATTTACAAAATGCAATTTTAATGGTATGTTAACACAATGCTTAGGGTGCTTTCCATTTACATTGTGTTTACATTGTGTTAACTAACATATTAACATTAGAGATGAGCGAACATACTCGTCCGAGCTTGATGCTCGATCGAGCATTAGCGTACTCGTAACTGCTCGTTGCTCGGACGAGTATTTCGCCCGCTCGAGAAAATGGCAGCTCCCGCCGTTTTGCTTTTTGGCGGCCAGAAACAGAGCCAATCACAAGCCAGGAGACTCTGCACTCCACCCAGCATGACGTGGTACCCTTACACGTCGATAGCAGTGGTTGGCTGGCCAGATCAGGTGACCCTGGGATAGACTAGCCGCTGCCCGCGCTGCTCGGATCATTCTCTGTCTGGATGCCGCTAGGGAGAGAGCTGCTGCTGGTCAGGGAAAGCGTTAGGGTGTTCTATTAGCTTACTGTTAGGCAGGAGTGATTCTAAAAGAACCCAACAGCCCTTCTTAGGGCTACAATAACGTTATAATTTTTTTTTTTTTTTTTATTTGCAGCTAGTACCATATTGTGAGGAATTAGCAGGGGGACTTGCTACCGTTGTGTTTAGCTCTTAGTGACACACATATCCACCTCAAACACCAAAGTGGGAAAATTTATTAGGGGTTTGAGTAGAATTAGGCACAGTCTGCCAGTTTCTTTTTATTTTACGTTTATTTTTTGATATTATTTGAGCGCTTCTTGCTCACCTCCTTTGGTTCCTCTCTGCTACCCATTGGTTTGAAGCCTGAGTCCATTTAGGGTATGTCGCCATGCCACTCTCTAGCCTTCCGCTGCTGCCGCTGCCTCTGCATGCCGTCCCCTATAGTGTCAGGGTCAATTATTGGATGTTTTAGATGCTATCTAGCTTCATTCTGTCACTCTGTCATGGCCATGCTGTTGCCCATAATTTTGGCATAATGGTGCGATTAGGGGATGCTATATATATCCATTGGTCAGGGGAGCGCTGTATATAAAATCAAATGTAACATAATTACATGGTGGGATATATTAGTTACAAGATACAATAGATTACATGCATCATGTAAACCAAATGTTGGGGGGGTCTGTATTAATAAATGAGGGGTGTTGTATATTGATTGGTGTGCTGTGCATGTTATAATACCAGTAGAATATTATATAATGAAGGGATGTTTTATATATGTGGGAAAATGGGGTCAGTTGTGTTGTGAGGGGTATATATAATTTAGGAGCACAGTGTTGTAATCCAGGAGACTTTATACTATAAGTGACTTATATATATTTAGGGACTCGGGGTGGAGAAGGCTGCACAGAGCTAAAGACACCTGGCCATGAATTCAGCAGTGATGCGTCATGGATTGGAGAACCTGGAATAAAGTCCTCATCTTTAAAGTACTTTATCACAGATACACACACATCTACAGCATATATACATCACATATACATATTTTACTATACAATGTGCAGCATAGTATGTATATAATGGTGAACATCTTTAAAATGGTGAACATCTCCATTGTTTAGTGTCAGATGATGGGGCCCCCTGACACTGCGGGCCCCATAGCAGCTGCTATGTCTGCTACCACAGTAGTTACGCCACTGCACAGAGCCAGTGATTTTGGAAAGACTGCACTGTCTGCCTATAACTTAAAATATAAAGGGAGTCTACAACCTCTGTCAAGTGCTGGAATCTGCTGGCAGCACTACAATTTACTACAAACTTTTTTTTTTGCTGTCCATGCAGTTTCATACATTTTGGGTGTGTCCTTAGCATTCTGACGACTGCTACGCCAACCTAAACCATTTCCCTCTCTTCCCGGGGGTACTGCTTCTGCTTCATTAGCATAAATATAAAATTTTGAATTTCTTAAAACACAAATCTTCTAATCTTCTTGTTAGTTTTTTGTGATGTTGTCCAACTTTGTTTTTATTTCAATTTTGTTTAACATTTTTTTTCTCTAGAAGTTAATTACAAATGATTGAAAAAGTCATGGATAATATGATATTTTTTCCATAATTCACATCAAGTACTGCACATTATTCATTGTCTGGAAAAATGTCAGTTTTCAGGTTGAAATCTGTTCTGTTCTTCTGTTTTACACTGAATTCCATTGGAGGATGTGTGAAAAACATAGATGACATATATCATATAATGCTGCCATCCATTGTCGCTTCAGAGTCAGTGTCATCTGTGATGGATAGCAGGAGTGATACTTTAACCACCTGACAGAAAATGGATAATAAAGACATATGTGGAAAAAGATCAGAAGATACAAACACTGAAAGTACATTAAAAGTATTCTTACTGTGAAGCATTGAAATTTGAAGAGGCTCAAAAATTTGCATTATTAACTTGCTTGACATGGGGAGTAACCAAATTCTCCTCAATTACTATAACCTTAGACTTAATGATCCTCTTTTAATAAAAAGAATTATGACAAAATTATGTCAGTCAGTACAACATTTTTTAAATTGAATCACTCATCAATGTGTTTTAATCTGCTATTTTATATATTTATGAATATTGAATGAGCTTGCATTTACAATCATTGAAGTGGGGATAGTAATAGTAATAATCTTTATTTATATAGCACCATCAAATTCTGTAGCGCTTTACAAAACATATCATTCATAGGTCTGAAGCTTTATTGAAAGACAGACACACAAAACAGGGCAGAAGGTGAAGGCTCTGGCACTCTACTTTCTGGTATGTGAAGAGTGCTCACTGTAAGACGTGTTCTGAGTGGTACCCCCAGGCAGAACAGCAGACACCTTTAACCCCTTAAGGACGCAGCCATTTTGTAGCTTAAAGGGGTATTCCCATCTGGGCATTTACATTTAATTAAATTAATTTTCCATATGTAAACATTTCTTCAATTGGATGTTATTAAAAAAAATGTTCATGTGTGAAGATAATTTCTCATAAATGTAGCCATGTTGTCCCTTAGAAACCAGAAAGCTTCCTCGGATACGACCACGTCATACTCTGGCAGCAGTGGCCAGACTTCTGCTATAGAGTCCTGCCGGACCACCAGGATTAAGTGATCATTACCACAGGGCGGCTGTAGGACATGCAGTAACTCCTGGACATTTTATATACAATAACCTTTTGTTTCTTTGTGCACTCAATCTATCAGACGTGGCCGTATCCGAGGAAGCTATCTCGTTTCTAAGGGACAACATGGTTACATTTATGAGAAATTATCTTCACACAGGAACATTTTTTTTTAATAACATCCAATTGAAGAAATGTTTATAGATGGCAGATTAATGAAACTGAATGTAAGTGCCCAGATGAGAATACCCCTTTAAGGCTCAGCCTCTGACTTGCGTCGCTTTATATGGTTATAACTTTTGAACACTGTTACTTTTCAAAACGATTCTGAGATAGTTTTTTTCCCCACATGTTCATTCTAGTGGTAAATTTTAGCTGATAAGTTTTGTGTTTATTTAGAAAAAGAAGAAAAAATGTGGAAATTTTGAAACATTTGGTGTTTTCGAAATTTGAAATCATTGCGTTTTCAGGCAGATAGATTTACCACCTAAATAAGTTGCTGAATAACTTTTCCTGTATGTTTACTTTACATTTTCATAATTTTTGAAATGTCTGGATAATTTATGTTGATGTCACGCGGCTTACAAATTAAATATCGATTTTCGGTATTTTCAGAATTGACTATTTTGGGGATAATTACTGTTTTGAATTAACCACCCTACATAATCAACCAATTTTCAAATCTTCACCCCTCAAAATATTGAAAACAGCTTTTAGGAAGATTGTTAACCCCTTGATAGTTCATGTATCTTCATAGTAACTAAATCAAAACGGAGGTGAAATTTAGAATGATCAAATTTTGTCGTTTATACATTTATTTAGCCCTAAAATTTACACATTTCCAAAAGATAAAAAGAGAAAACCTATCTTACAATTTGTTATGCAATTTCTCCCAAGTACAGAGACCCCCCACATGTGGCTGTGACTTTGTTTTATGGGCGCAGAAGGGAAGGAGCGCCCTGTAGCTATCAGGAATTTAGTTATCTTTTGGAGGCTATAAAATTTTAGCTTTTCCGAAATTGGGGCCATGTGATGGTATTTTTTTTTGCAGGATGAAATGCTGTTTTCCAGTGTTACCATTTTGGGGTTGGTATCCCCTATTATTGAAAATGTATAAATTTTATTTTGAGGGCAGGAGTAGAAAAGCATAAAATGTGTACTGGATTTTTTACTTTTACTTTTGGTGTTCAATTTATAGCCTAATAATCATATTGGGGGTCATTTACTATGGGCCCGATTCGCGTTTTGACAACGGGTAATCCCCAAATTTCCGATTTGTGCCTATTTTCCCTGAATTGCCCCGGGATTTTGGTGCACGCGACTGGTTTTTTGACGCATGGCCGCCGGTATGCACGCATGGCCGTACGAAAACCCGACAGATTCGGAAAAACTACCGCATTTTAAAAAAAAAGCGTCACTTGACACCCGCTTACCAGCACCAATGTTAGGACGGTGGACTCCAGCGCATTCCGATCAACTTCAGCGCAGCAGCGACACCTGGTGGACGTCGGAGGAACTACCTTAGTGAATCCCGTCCGAACCCGAATCTTCCGCAGAGAACACGCCGCTGGATCGCGAATGGACCGGGTAAGTAAATCTGCCCCATTATCTTTATTCTATGGGTCAATTTGATTATGTGGATACCATACTTGAATATTTTTCTTACTTTTTACTAAGTTTGTCAAATAAAACACTAATGTGGGGAAAAATCTATCATTTTTGCATTGCCGTCTTCCAAGTGGCATAACATTTTTACGTTTTTTGGCTACGGAGCTGGTTGATAGTTTTTTTTTTGCGGGACATGTTGTACTTTGCAACAGTATCATTCTGGAGTACATATTTTATTCTACGGGTTGTTACGGATACGGTGATACTATATATGTGGGGTTTGTGTTATAATTTAGACTTTTTTGCACATTAAATGTGTCTTTATAGGTTATGCTTATTTCTATTGATTTATTGATTTATTTTTTATTGAATAACATTTTTTTTGCACTTTTTATTTCTTCCACCATGGGACATGAACAAGCAATCATCTAATTGCTTGCTCAAGATAATACCCTACAATACAGGAACGATCAGCGCCCCCGGAAGAAGGTGGGGGAGATCATGGCGGAAAGACCCCCCAAAGGCAGTTTAAATGCCGAGGCCATGCTGACTGTGGCATTTAACGGGTTAAAAATCGGAGCCTACTCCGACCACAGGTGTTACACTGGGGTGTCGGCTGTTAGTTACAGCTGGCACCCCGTGTATCCCGATGCCGTTTCGGCTCAGATCTTGAGCTGAGCCGGCTTCAACTCTGCATCTGATATATTGGACGCTTAGCGTTAAGTCACTGCACTCAGTGTCTGATATATCGGACGCAGATCGCTTACAGGTTAAAGTCAAAGTTTACAGTGAGTTAAGGTTAAGACACCTGCTTCTTCTCAGCCACCAAAAAGCTGAGTAAAGGGGAGAGGGCATAGTCCTAGGGCATGTTCACAGATAGGGTTTTGGTTGCGTTTTCATTCTGTTTTGAAACAACACCTGAGGATTGTTAATGATGCGTTTACGATGCATTCTGTAAATGCAAATGTTAACAGTAATGTAATTAGGAAAATTGCCTCTCCTCAGCTCTTGTAATGCATTTTAAAACGCAATGAAAACGCAACCAAAACACAATGGAGGGGGGGGGGGGGTTAACAATGTGTCTCAGGTTTTGCCAATTTCTACCTGGAAAGCACTAGTCTTTTGCTGCGCCAGATTTATCCCTATGATGATAAATTCTAGTGCTGTAAAAGACTTTCAGTTCCTACTTTAGACCTACATTTAGTTTGTCTAAAAGTGCGCCAAAATTTTAGGCGCACTGGCAATTTCCCACAAGCCACGCCCCTTTCCCATGAGGCCACGTTTACCTCCTGAAGACCACACCCCTTAATCAGACGAGTTGGGAAAGGGCCAAAAAAAGGTCTAAAAGACTGTAAAAGGTCTAAAAGACAGGTTTTTGGTGCAAAACCACCAGAATTGTGGCGCAAGTGCATTTTAAATCCCGACCAATGTGTGAACATGGACCTATTCTTCTTTACCTCACCGTCAAAAAAGGCATAGTCTCTCAGGTGGCTGAAGATCAGCTTGTGATAGACAGATTGGGGCACATTTACTTACCCGGTCCCTGCGCGATCCCTGAGGTGCATTGTCCGACGAAGGTGAAGTCTGTCGCGATTCAACAAGATCAAGCGCCTGATATCCTGCATGTATCGGTTCCCTGATGTCCGCCGGAGTTCACCTTCTTTTTCCCGGTGTATGTGAATGCATGTCTTACGACACAATTTGAATTTTAAATCCTGTGCTTAGTCCGAATCAGTCGGGTTGTCCGACTGTCAGTGCCGATGCACCAAAAACCGATCGCGTGTGCCAAAAAACCCTTCTAAATGCTGCACACAGCGGAAATCATTGGATATACCAATGATAGTGTGGTCCGCGGACCCTTAGTAAATGAGCCCCATTGTCTTTGTCCCAAGTGAGGCGTCTCCTTGCATACCAGATAGCATCCTTATAACAGGTCATAGCCCCATCAATATGTGAACTTGGGGTTATGGTGTCCCTGGGGCATATTTATCAGGACCTTCTTGATATAACCCGGTGCGAATATGCAGCGGCGGGGCAATCATACGCTGGCGCACAGGTTGCGGGCATACATGAAAGACTGGAGGTGCAGACCTCTCTGATTGGCCATTCATGACAAACCCTGGTGCTTGTTGATCGGTCTGTCACACTGCACATTAATCCAAACAGTCTCCTGGGTGACAAAATTTAAATATAATGTAAAATACAAAATCAGTAATTGTGAAGTTTCATTTTCAGTATCATTTACAGATAGTTTTCCAACCAGACATGTACTGAGGCAGAGGTGATGAGGGAGAGACCAGCGATCACATGTGTTACTTCAGTTAGAGTACTCCCCTGGGTTGTGGATGTGACACATCTGGATGTTTCTGTTAGTAGAACAATGCTTTATTAAGGACAGATTGAACTATGTCGTAGATAACAATATTGTGCACATTTTTTTGTATATAAAAACATTATTCTAGTGATTTTTCATCTATTACTGTAAGAAATGTATGGCCCTTGTGTATTTGTATGAAAGTAATGATGTATGAAGCGCTTTTTTGTTAGTCAAAGCAGCTTGCCTTCCCAGCCTCCTGTGGGTTAATTCCAAGTTTAAGTGCCAGTTCTCCGAAGCATACTTAGTATGTAAAACACATTTTTGTTAATGAGTATTGTACCTGTCATCTTTGCTCTCTTGAAGAGCAGTGAGAATGTGAAATAACCTAGCCACCGGGTGCTCTCTTGCTCTGCTTGAGTTCAACTAACAGATGATATAGCTGGCAGGAAAACATACCCTCTGAGGAAAAACTGTCTGACCACACACATTGGGTGGCTAATTGACAACTCAGTTTTAAGTGTGCTGACAGCTCAGACGGTGGCTTTTCATTTGCTGTGACAAGTATTCCAAAAGCCTGTCACAGCCACAGACTTCTTCTGAAGTTGACATTGCCTGATAAAGAATTGCATCCCTTACAAAATAAGAATCATGAAATCCCAATCATCAAAGCTTCGAGTGATTCATAAATCCATAGAGCCTAAGAAGGATCCTGAGGATAATGTGGACATTTTGGGAGATGTGTGTTTGTTCATGTCTGTGTGTGGTAAACTGGTAGAATGATTTAGCCTGGATGTGGTCACCATGGATACAAATGATTTGTTCCGGTCTTTCCCTTAAAGTGCTTTCTGCACTGAAAAGGGCTGCTCTTGTAAGATTCTACCTTGAGCTTCAGACTGTTAGTCTTCCTTAATAGCTCTAAACTCTATGTAGCAAATGTGCGGTACTGGTTATCAGCGCTTATGTTGCATTGAGAGATAACGCTTCCAATGGCTGGATATAACTCTGGTATAATTTGTTCTCTGAGAAATTATACTTTCTTTCTAATCAGAAGCAAAACATGATAGGAGACATTCTGCCATGGCCCCAATAAATAGTCAATTAATTCTGGCAATGGTACATTTGCAGGAAATAACACCTTTGAGTAACAGAAGGCAACAATGGATGGGATGGAAACATGATATGAAAAACATGACGTACAAATAATTTTCAGGACTATTGTACTCCAACAGAAATACTGTATATATACAAATACCATATATACTCGAGTATAAGCCTAGTTTTTCAGCACAAAAAATGTGCTGAAAACCCCCAACTCGGCTTATACTCGAGTCAAGGAAAAAGTCAAGTGAACTCACCTTCTGACGCTCTCGGCATCCATCGCGGCTCCTGGTCCGCTCCGGGTCCTGGTCCGTCACAGTCTTCGTGACGTCAGCCGCATCGGCACACACTATGATGTCAGCTTGCGGCTGACGTCATGGTGCCGGTCCGGGAGGGGCTGGCAGGCTATGTACTCGAGTGGGCAGGCAGGCAGGCTATATACTTGAGGGGGCAGACAGGAAGTCTATATCTGTAATACCTTACCCATCTATTTGCTGCACACAATGTCCCAGGTGTCTCCCAATAGATGTGAGTGTCCGTATTAAGACTCTCACAGTATATGCTCTGCGGAGGGTGGATGCCATACAGTTGCTTCCATCCCTGATAGCTTCTAATGGCCCCAGCTGAGCATATAATGCGCTCTCCAGCAGGATGCAAAAACGTGGCCTGTGCATTTTTTCATTTAGTGTTCCTACTGGATGTGGCATATGATAAGCAGATAGAGGCTATGGACATGTTCAGTGAAGTTGCTGGGAGCTTTCCTGGTGTATATGCTGAATGTGTCCTACAATCAAGATGTGAATGTAGCCTTATTACAATTATTATGAAAGCCTTGTTCTAATATATAGATACAATTTGAATAATGTCAACAGTGATAAAATGTCATACCTTAACCCCTTAAAGGGAACATGTCACCACATTTTCGCAAATACGGCTAGTGACATCTTTCTATAGAGCCCTATTAACTTACTGACACCCTTCTTTTAGCTAAAAATTGTTTCCCTTACATCCACATAAATCAACTTTATCTTATATTATGCATCAGAGGGGGCAAGTCTCATGCCTTATGCCTCCTTCCTATTCAGCAGTTCATATCATGAACTTTGATGTTATCAAAGGTCCTATACCCATTACATTTGCTAAATGTACCCCATATCTGATGACATGAACTCACAGCTGCCTCCATGGACTTCTACTCCTCTCCATCCTCCATGGAGGCATGCTGTGATTTCATGTCATTAGATACAAACATGGAGTACAGTTTGGTAATGTTAAGATGCTAAAGGACCTAAGATGATGTCACTCTGGTCACATGACATGAATGTAACACAAGTAACTGTGTAAAAAATGTATACAATATTTGCTAAATAGAGCTTTATATGTCTAAAGACAGACCCTCAATACAAGAAGGCATGGCAGTGATTTGAAGAGACACAGAGCTGCCAGTCAAAATAAGTGGGCATGGTTCACTGACAGCCTGGGAAAGGAGAAGAGTCAAAGCCAGGAGATGTGAGTTAGGAAAGCTAATTTGCATATCAGAAAAATATCTGTAACTAAGATACAGTGCTTCACTGTAATTTTAAGTCATATTGTGGATACTAACCCCTAGTAATCCTTTATCTGCATACATTGACAGGCAGGGTGGTAAAAACCTAGTGACAGGTCTTCTTTATCCCCTTAGTGACCAAGCTCATTTGTACTTCAAGTTAGTGGGAAATTTTGGTTCATATATTTAGCATTTATTTATGAAAAAAGTGAATTTGGTAAACATTTTGAAAAAAATTTGCTATTTTCAAACTTCAAAATGTTCTGTTTTTCAAACTGATAGTCATACTACCCAAATAAGTAACATTTACCATGTCTCAGCTTTGTGTTGGCCCCGCTTTATAAGTGTACTTTTGTTTTATTATGACACTAGAAAGATCACAAATCAAAAAGCATTCTCTCAAATTTTTAAGTAAATTTTAGAATTAATTATTTTAAGGACCATTTCATTTCTATAGCGGTTTTGAAAGTTCTGTTAATAGAAACCACCCACATATCACCTCATTCTATTAACTTCCCCTCAAAGTATTCAGAACAGCAGGTAGGAAGCTTGTATTTTTCAGAACAAAATGAAGGTTTGATTTAAAATTTACTAATATTAACCATTAATAAGTTCATTTAGTTCTAAATGCCGGGCGTGGAATGGAAGGAGCGCCATTGAGCTTTTGTAGGGCAGAATAGTTTTCAGTTGCTTGTAGAAATGTGTTTGTAGAACCCCTGAGGCCGCATTCACAAGTGGCATTTTGACTACGTTTTGAAACGCAATCTAAATGCTTCACCTACCATCGGACGTTGAGGTAAGATTGCATTTAGTTCGCTTTTAGTTAACATGTTGGAAACATGTTACCAAAATATGTAATTACAAGTATAGCCTTTGGATGCCACGTGTGAATGTGGCCTCAGGCACCACAAACGTTTATCCCAGAGATTTTGCAAACTTTTTATCATGTGGTATAGGGGACATTTTAACCCCTTGCCACTGATGGGCTTTTTCCATTTTACTTTTTATTGCTCCCGCTTTCAAAAATCAACAACTTTTTATATTTTTCCGTGTACAGAGCTGTAAGCTGGCTTATTTTCTGCATAACAAATTGTACTTTCTAGTGACTATATTTTATATTCCATTCTGTGTACTGGGTAGTGGTAATAAAATTCAAAATGTGGTAAGGTTGAGAAGGACCAGCATTTGTGCCATTTTTTTGTGGGCTCTATTTTTACATTCCAAATGGCATCTCTAATAGATTCTTTGGTTCGTTACGATGGTGCCGGAGCTTATTTTAGTTAGTGTTTTAAACTGCGGTATCGCGGTTTAAAACACTAACTAAAATAAGCTCCGGCACCAGCTCACCCTGAGCTGGTGCCCGGTATTGCCATCGGAAACCTGCCACTACAAGTGGTAGGTTTCCTTTAAGCTAGACGTAACAGTGTGGTCAACTTTTAGGTTTCTATAGAAGTCTTGAAATAAGCCATGTGTAATACAAGCTTATTATGAAAAAAATGTACATTTTATTGCAATACAGATGGTCTCCTACTTAAGTACACTCAACTTACAGACGACCCCTAGTTACAAACGGACCTCAGGTAATTGGTAGTTTACTGTACTTTATCCCTAGGCTACAATAAACAGCTCTAACAGTAATCTGTGTCTGTAAAGAAGATTTATTGTTAATCCTGGTGTCACGGTTACACCCACGATCCTCGGTATGGATTGCGGGTGTAACCGTGACACTAGGATTAACAAGAAGCAGGAGCACGGCCTCAGATGTGTGGGACCGGTGTGGGACCAGGACGGGACTGTCACGGAATCCGGAGCCAGGTGAGGTGAGACAGTCCCATCCTGGTCCCACACCAGTCCCACACATCTAAGGCCGTGCTCCTGCTTCTTGCTGAGGCCGACTATCCAGGAATTTAAAGGGCCAGCATTCTACTTATTAGCGCTGGCATCCCGGCTCTGCTATATAGCCTGCTATATCCCCTGCCGGAACTTCAGGTCATTCTGCTGAAGTGAAAGCCTCCTGATCGTTTCCAGACACCTCAGAGTTTCCTGAGCGTTTCCAGACGCCTCCGTGATTCCTGTGGTGTTCCTGTGGTGTTCCCATGTGGTGGTCCTGTTATCCTGTGGTGGTCCTGTTATCCTGTGGCGGCCCTTTAATCCTGTGGCGGCCCTTTAATCCTGTGGTGGTCCGATTTCCCAGTGGTCTTCCCGAGGTCCTGCCAGCCGTCCTTCCGGGGTTCTGCCAGCCGTCCTTCCGAGGTTCTGCCAGCCGTCCTTCCGAGGTTCTGCCAGCCGTCCTTCCGAGGTCCTGCCAGCCGTCCTTCCGAGGTCCTGCCAGCCGTCCTTCCGAGGTCCTGCCAGCCGTCCTTCCGAGGTCCTGCCAGCCGTCCTTCTGAGGTCCTGCCAGCCCCAGGTCCTGCCTTCCATGGTCCTGCCTTCCTGTGGTCCTGCCTTCCCATGTCCCTACCTTGACTGCCACCACGGGCCAAGTCGCACCCGTGGAGCAACCTGGTGGCTCCTCGCCGCAGCATGACCATCCTGCTTTGTGGCGGGCTCTGGCGAAGACCAGGAGTCCACTTAGACTTCTGGTCTAACATTTTTAAAATCCAATTGTTACAGAGACCAAAAAAAATGTATCTGGAGCTACAATTATAAAATATACAGTTCTGACTTACATAAAAATTCAACTTAAGAACAAACCTACAGAACGTATCTTGTACGTAACCTAGGGACTGCCTGTAAATACAAACTAAATAATATACAATATAAAAACAATTAAGGTGAAAAAATACAAAAATACAAGGCAAAAAGGCCTACTAATGAATGTGAACAATTGCTCATGTATTACAAGCGAAAACTGCAGGGATACTACCTGTACCGGTAGTGGTATGTTTACTGCTGCGCCAACCTTGGTACACAGGTCTGTATCCCTGCGGCCCACATCCATTTAAGAGTTTATACCGTTATACCATTATATCTTAGTTTATACCATTCAAAAAAGACACATGTCCATTATGCTCCCTCCAGCCAGCCCTTGTTTTCGTGATATTTGTGGTTTTACTTTTTTCGTGATTACTGCTGTCTTTTACAGTTCTGTCCTATATTTTCCCCGTGTATGGAGCGGTATGGTGCCACACGTGGGCAGCACCATATCGCTCTGCGCGCCCGTTGTCGGCCTATGTGGGACTATGTACATCTCCCTACGGTCGTGTGAATGTAGTTTAAGTATGTATGACACAAGTTTCTTTATTAAATTCAATGGTTACCTATTTCATGTGTTTGGCGCTTTGGCTATAGAATCGTGTTATTATCTTACTGGGGTCGGACCTATTTTCTTGTCATGTCACCTCTTGCACATCACCAATAACATTTTTCAGAAATCACTTCTCTTGTATCCATGTTTACTAAGCAGCCGTGTAGGATTCTGAAAGGGAAATTTAATCAGTGCTTTTGCGGAGGCTATGTTTTTTTAAATATATCCTCAAGCTGTAAACAAAACTAATACATTTTACAGAAAGATTTTCAAAGTGTTAATTAATGTGACAAAAATCTTTGTGTGAATAATTAATTTTGCTAATAGCGCATGTGTTTACATATATATCATACTGTAATAAGAAAGTAATAAAGTTACAAACAGAAATGTAGTTTTAGAAAACATGAACATAATTTATTTGATATAAAGGCTACAATCCTGCTAATAATTTTTGTGAATCTGACAGGTCATTGAAGTACTATATGGGTAGCTTTAGGTCAAAGCTAGTTTATTGTCAGGATGTAGTCTATTATATTGCATCTAAGGACAAGTGTCAGGTGTGAAAAGAACTTGAGTTGTTCTTTGGAACGAGGAAGTTAACTGGCTGCTGTGAAGCCAGAATCTCCAGATGTAATTAATTGCAACTTTGTAGGAGAATGGACTGTGCAAGGGCATTTTATTTATTGCCAATACACTTTTCATGCTGCAAGAATGCAGACTGCGCAGCACACCATGAGATCTCCAGTACTGGCGACGCTGTTCAATAATGTCTCTAACCTAAGTCTGCACATAGTAGTCAATACTCGTAATCCTGTAATTTATCTCTGGGAGATATTTTTATTTTCATTGGTTTTGTTAAATTATCACTGGGTAACCTGTGGTTTTACTATGCATTTCAATGCTCATAACTTATGGGTTAGGGGTTAATCCTAGTAATAGGTAATAGTATGGGTTCTGTAATTACTGTTCTAGCTACCACGCATCTAAAGCTGCCTTAAAATCGAGCAAAATAACCTTTCACAGCATTTATGCAGTAGAAGCTGTCCAGCTAGTACTGTGGATCAGATATGACATATGACTATGATAAAATTTAATTAAGAAAAGACATTGAAGAACAGTGAAGAATACAATTAAAACAGTGAACACAGGATCATTTAAGTGAAGAACACAGTGAAGAACAGAGTGAAGAACACATTGCAGATGTTCCGAACATCTGCTAACTTAGCCGAAGACATGAGTGCCAACGCTGGATCAGGCATGCAGGAGCGGAGGCTGAAGTGGAGCGGAGCGGGGGCTGGAGCAGGCATGGAGGAGCGGGGCTGGAGCGGGCATGGAGGAGCGGAGCGGGGCTGGAGCGGGGCTGGAGCGGGCATGGAGGAGCGGAGCGGGCATCACGGAGCGGGCATCACGGAGCGGGCATGGAGAAGCGGGGCGGGGGCTGAAGCGGGCATCACAGAGCGGGCATGGAGGAGCGGTGCGGGGGCTGAAGCGGGCATCACGGAGCAGGCATGGAGGAGTGGGGCTGGAGTGGGCATGGAGGAGCGGAGCGGGCATCACTCCGTGGGAATGGAGGAGTGGATCGGGCATCACAGAGTGGCATGGAGGAGCGGACATCACGGAGTGGGCATGGAGGAGCGGAATGGGGGCTGGAGTGAAACGGAGCGGGCATGGAGGAGAGGAGCGGTGGCTGAAGTGGAGGCTGGAGCGGAGCGGGCTGGAGCAGGACCAACAGTCCGACCCAGTGAAGAACACATTGTAGATGTTCCGAACATCTGCTACTTTATCGGAAGACACAATGTGAAGAACATTATGTGTGAAGAACACATTGCAGATGTATGGAAACATCTGCGATGTATTCTTCACACATATTGTTCTTCACATACTAATGTGAAGAACACCGCTCGGCACGCATCTGCAATGTGTTCTTCACTATGTTCTTTCAATGTGTTCTTTCAGGGAAAACATCTGCAATGTGTTCTTCTTTAGTGTTCTTTCAATGTGTTCTTTCAGTGAAAAATGCTCGAGTCTCCCATTGACTTCAATGGGTTTCGTTATTCGATACAAGCACTCGAGCATCGGGAAAAGTTCAACCCGAGTAACGAACACTCGAGCATTTTAGTGCTCGCTCATCTCTAGTTACAACCAATGGTAAGAATGAGTGTTTAAATCATTGACTTATAATTCTGGGTTGACAATACCTTCCAGTGAAGTCACTGTGAAGTTTGTTTATGTCCAAATTAAAAGATTAGTTAATGGATTCTTTGTAATCGCCACAAATTTTCCAACCTATTCTCAAAAACAGCAGTGTGCTTCTTTAAACTAACACTGATAACCTGTCATACCCTCTTTATAATTTTTTACCCTCTTTCTCCTTGTTGTGCAGTTCCCCGAGGAGCTACTATACTGCTGAGCAAAATATCCAGTAAGGGGAGAGTACAGCCCCTTGATGGGCTCCTACACTGTGGTTCTTGGACTACTATGCATCACTTTTGCTAAGATAATGATTTAAGCCCAAATCTGAATATGTACAGGGCTCCACAACTGGGATGACTCTGCCTCTGTTTAAAGTCGTGCAGTAATTACATCCTGTTATCACAGGCAGATTGACACACTGATGGCATGTTGTGCAGTTTGCTTCACAGCATATAAAACACATTGGGGGAATGTAATATACATTTACTAAGGGCTTTGCGCCACTTCTATGTCATATTTTGCATGTTCTTTTCAGTGCAAACTGTTAGCACAGGTATTTAAGAATTTCTTAATTCTAGCACATGTGACACAATTGTGGCTCACACAACACAGTGTGGCGCATGATGCACTATACCCGATTCAAAACAAATTTCTGCACTGAAGGGGATATTCCAGTGCTCAGTCGGACCTTGCACCAGGACATGTCCTATCTTTTCACGGGGTATGGAGCGGTACGGTGCCACACTTGTAGAGCTCCCATAGGGCGCCGTGCGCCCATTGCTGTCTATGGGGGATGTTTATAGGCCGTATATACAACGGCTGTAAATATGCCCCCATACGGCAATGTGAATGCAGCCTAAGTCTTTTTTTCAGGTAATCCCGGCGTGTCAAGATTAGTGAAGACTATTGCTGGGATTGGAATGAAGAGGAGTGTAGATGAGTTTTTTTTTTACTTTATAAGTGGTATATTTCAGTTAATTAGCATTTTATTGCATGAAATAAGTATTTTATACCATAGAAAAACAGAGTGTAATATTTGGTAGAGAAAAAATAACAGGTCAGATGCTTCTTGTATATTTTGACCAAGTTTGCACACACTGAAGCAGAGATTTTGGGCCATTCCTGCATGCAGATCTTCTCTAGATCTTTCAGGTTTCAAGGTCTTGAGACTGGCTAGACCACTTCAGGACATTGAAATACTTCATACAGAGTTTTTCCTTAGTTTCCCTAGCTATGTGTTTTGGGACATTGGAACACCCAATCTCTACCTCTACCCAATGATGTTTTTATCCAAAATCTTGTGATACATGACCCCATCCATCCCTCTTTAATATGCTGCAGTTGTCATGTGCCATTTGCATAACATTTGGGATGGTGATCTTAGGGTTGTACTTTTCCTTCTTCTTTCACCAATCAAAGCAAGTGGAGTAGATACTGTAAAGTTCTATTTTGGTCTCATTTGACCACATAACCTTCTCCCATTCATCCTCTGGATCATCCAGATGGTCAGTGGGGAACTTCAAACATGCATGGGCATGTGCTGGCATGAACAGGGAGCCCTTGCAAGCCATGCATTATTTTAATACATGACTGCATAGTGTGTTACTAACAGTAATATTTGAAACTGTGTTCCCAGCTGGCTTCAGGTCATTGACCAGGTCCTCCTGCATAGGGATGATTCCTGACCTTTCTCAGAATAATCTTTTCCCCATGTGGTGAGATCTTGCATCGAGCCCTAGACATAGGAAGACTAACGGTCATCGAGTGTGTAGCCCATACAATCCTTGTGCAGATTGAGTGTGTGTACAGGTGTCTTTTATACAGGATACCGTAATGGTTTACAAGGAAGCAGGAAACCGTATATAGAAAGCAAAAACCAGGGAAATAGGGAAGGGAAAAGTGTCCCTTAATCTGAGGCTAAGCTAGTCCCTGCCTGCGTCTTATGGTCAGCTTACTCGGGCTAGCTCCGGACCCAACAACTTCTCTCTATCTGAACATGAAGTCCTTTCCAGATAGTTAGGAAAAGGAAAAGGATACTAGGATCTGGTATACTTAATTTTGGTTCCCCTAACAAAACAATTGCTGCTAGTAAACACTTGACAAATAAGCAATTTCTGCATGCACACAAACATATAACCAAGATTGAATGCAGGAAGAAGGGCAATAGAATGGACAGGAATAATGCGTAACAACCAGAGCAGGTCCAAATACCCTCACTACAAAAGGAACACAGATAGGAAAGTGGTGAATGAATACAAGAGAACTGACAAACTGCCAGAATCTCTCACAACAGTCAAAGAAACAAGCTACTTAGTAATTATAACTATTCTTACAGAACAGAGCCAGAGATAAACTGCAGATACAACAATACCTAGCAAATACTGAATGACAAAACCAGCCCAACTACTCCTAATAGGATAATGCAAATTACCACAGCTTAGACTAAAAAACAGGCACAAACAATCAGGCTACATAGCACAGTGGTAGTGAACCAACTAGAAAGGACGCCAGTTCAAATCCTGACAGATACAAGTTGTAACAGGTACAATTGATACAGATAATGAATGCAGAGTAGGAGGAGCTTCATAAAGGAAAACTGCACTGAGAGAGACAGAATTCTTGCTTGTTTATTATGGATTCAAACACTTCTTTCATGCAATAAAATGCTAATTAATTATCTAAACATCATACAATTTGATTTTCTGGATACTTTTTTAGATTCTGTCTCTAGTAAGAGGGAATACAATATGCAATACAATAGAGATTACTGACCTCCCCATTCTATGTAGGTGGGAAAAAGTGCAGAATTGGCCTGGGTTCAAATACTTATTTCCTACACTATACATTTAGTTGAATATGCCTCCTGTATTCATTATTCAAAAGTATTATTGGTCTGTTAATAAATTTGTCTCAGCACAAATAGCCACAACGTTCCTCTATAACAGGGGTAGGGAACCTATGGCTCGGGAGCCATATGTGGCTCTTTTGATGGCAGCATCTGGCTCTCAGACAAATCTAAGACACACACAGCGATGATCACTGGATGCAGGGAGGGATGTTACCACTGCCAGCGTCCTTTGTCTGACCAAGGTGCCATCGCCACCCCATTGCTTAGATGACAGCACTTGTATCATAGAGTAGAGAATCATCCACTCTTCCCTATGACCAAGGCGCCATTGCCAAAGCAATGATGGCAGCGGCGCCTGGGTAAAGAGAAGAGCGCAGGAGTGATGAGAAGCCACTGAAGGGAGAGCAGATATGTGAGTATTCCCTTTTTTTCTCTGACTAACTATCTACTGTGGGCATGTGCTAGAGCTACCTGGGGGCATGTGATGGGGCTACCGATCTACTGGGGGCATTTGCTATGATTACCTATCTACCTTAGGCATGTGCTGTGACTACCTAACTAATGGGGAGCATGTGCTGTGACTACCTATGTACTGGGGAGCATGTGCTGTGACTACCTAAGTACTGGGGTAATGTGCTATGACTACCTATCTAATGGGGGCATGTGGCTACCTATTTACTAGCAGGCATGTGATGATGCTACCTATCTACTGGGGGGGATGTGCTGTGATTACCAATATACTGGGGGGGGGGCTGTTCTGTGGCTACCTATCTACTTGGGGGCATGTGCTGGGGATAGTTGTCTATTTGGGTGCATGTGCTGTGGCTACCTATTTACTGGGTGTCATGTGATGTGGCTACCTATCTACTGGGGGCGTGTACTGGGGCTACCTGTCTACTGGGGGTATGTGCGGTGGCTACCTAGTTACTGGGAGCCAGGTGATGTGGCTAGCTATCTACTGGGGTACCTACTGGGGCTACCTATTTACTGGGGTCCATGTACTGGGGCTACCTACCTACTGGGGGACATGTGCTGTGGCTACTTATCTACTGGAAGGCATGTGCATATGGTACGGCTCTCACAGAATTACATTTTAAAATATGTGGTGTTCATGGCTCTCTCAGCCAAAAAGGTTCCTGACCCCTGCTCTATAAGCTCAATGCCTTTAATTTTAACCTTTCTTTTTAATAGATTTTATTATTTGTAGTTGAAAAAATATATCTATTTCAATCAGATTCCATAGCTTATAAAATAAAATCAGCAAAGTGCAATATGTAATGCTGAGAAAAATACTTTGTTCTCATTTTATCCTCAGGCTAAAATTGTATTTTTTCATTAGCGTGCAGGTAAAAAGAGTATATTAATCATTGATTGAAGTGCCATTTAGCACGCACAGGATTTTAACAGGGCTTAAGCCTGTTTTGATTGTATTTGAGAAATCTAACTGTTGTTGGGGGATGTTATTAGGAGCAATATATGTATACATGATTTTATTAAATCAATAGAAATGCAATCTTGAAAATGAACAATATCGTAATAATATCATCTTATCTAAATGCATTGGCAGAAAATGTGAAAACTGAGCAAAGATTAAAACCTCCCATTTGATATTATCACTTCTGTTATTTATAGACCCAATGACATAAAATAATTAAGCTCATAGGCAGGCTGAAGTCTTTGAGGTACTATTGACCAGTAAAATAGCTATGCGGCTTGCTGGTGTAATGATGCCCTTAAGCCAGAGGGTCCACAGGCCAACTTCACCTTTTTGTCTACAAGGCGCTAATGCCAATGTTAAAAAAGCAATGGGTGTGACCAGAATGGACCATTCCAGTATATTCATCTGAACACTTGATCAATTGCATCTGTGTGTTGTACAGTGAAGATACAATTTAAACTGAAAGCAAACATGCAAGAATTGAATTATAAAATACTGACCCAATGGTACAGGACACCAGCAAAGTTACACAAAATGTTTCCCTCCATCCCAGACGCTTGCTGGCGCTGTGGCAGTGAAATAGGCTCCATGCTCCACATTTGGTGGGAGTGTAGACCCATACGGGAGCTCTGGTGAGCTATCTTTGAACTCTTCAACATAGTCCATAGGAAAAATCTGGTACCAACTCCGGAGCTGGCGCTTCTGTCCATGTTCTCTGGAACCATTGCGAAATACAAAAAGAGTCCATTGCACCACTTTCTTATGGCCATGCGACAAATTATCCCTAGACGATGGAGATCAGCTGAGGCTCCCACCAGACTGCAATGGATAGAGGCGCTAGACTCAATTAGGCATATGGAAGAATTAAAAGCAAGTGATGAGGGAAGATATGAACAATTCCATAATATATGGTCCTCCTGGATAGAACATAGGTCTACCTCCATTGTCCGTGATTGGTTGTCCGCAGGCGGCGACTTTCACGTGCCTTAAGTACAGACAGGAGATAGGATGTGCATGGTCTATTCCTATTTCCTCATAACCCCCTATCCCCCCTTTCCCCTTCCTAACCCTGTTACCCTGTTGTATGTTGTCTTGTTTTTTATTTGTACAATATCCGCAACAGTCCCCAGTTGATTTGTTAAATTGTTAATGTTTAAAGTTAACCTATTATTTTATATGCAATGCATACCATGCTTTAAGAGTGTTTACCTAAATCCTTTAAGTGTATTACCATGCCTAATCGTTGCGTATTTCATGACGCGTCACGAACTCCTGTATTACCAATAAGCAACAATTAATAAAGCTTGATGTTGAACCATAAACTGAAAGCAAAACATACCTGACACCATCTAGGTGTCAAACATATTTTCCCGGGAGGCAACATCTGCCTTGCGGTTGCCTTAAAGGGGCAAACTTTCTTTTAATTACTGTATAAGTGAATTTACTCGAGCTATTCAGTAGTTACATTATAGAGTATTAGCTAATTCAGGGCAACCACAAAGTTAGATTGTTAAATGACCTGAGACACTGGGTAAGTGTGCCCCCAAAAAACAGCCAATACCCACAGCAGCCACAGTACCCCTACAGATGCTACAGTGCCCCGGTAGCCATATGTCCCCCACAGATGCCAAAGTCTGCCCCATAGCTACTGTGAGTTTACCCACAGCAGCTACAGTGCCCGCGACAGCTGCCATTGCCCCCCACAGATTCCACAGTGCCCACATTGTTGCCACAGTGCCCCTTACAGCTTCCACAGTGTCCCCATAGCTGCCAAATTGCCTCCACAGTAGTCACATGGCCTCCCACTAAAGCCACAGTGTCCCCACAGCTGCCACAGTGCACCCCATAGATACCACAGTGCCCCCCATAAAAGTCAGTGCCCACAGAGCTGCCACAGTGCCGCCACAGTAGTCACAGTGCAACCACAGTTCCCTCATAGTAGTCACAGGGCCCCCACAGCTGCCATAGTGCACCCCATAGATGCCACAGTGCACCCCACAGTAGCCACCGTGCCCCCATGGTAGTCCCTGTGCACCCCATAGTAGTCACTGTGCACCCATAGTAGTCACCGTGCACCCTATAGTAGCCACTGTGCACCCTGTAGTAGTCACAGTGCACCCCATAGTAGTCACAGTGCCCCCACAGCAGCCACACTGTCCCCTGCAGCTGCCACACTTCCCACCTTAGCTGATGGTGCCCCCCCTGCAGCTGTCACAGTGCCCAGTGCAGCTGTCACAGTGCCCCCTGCAGCTGTCACAGTGCCTCACTGCAGTTGTCACAATGCCCCCTTGCATCTGTCACAGTTCCCCCCGCAGTTATCACAGTGCCCTCAGCAACTGTCTCAGTGCCCCCTGCTGCTCCCACAGTACCCACCACAGCTGTCACAGTGCTCCCCGCAGCTGTCACAGTGCCCCCCTGCAGCTGTCCCAGTTCCCCCCACAGTTGTCACAGTGCCCTCAGGAACTGTCTCAGTCCCCCTGCTGCTGCCACAGTACCCACCACAGCTGTCACAGTGCTCCCCGCAGCTGTCACAATGCCCCGCTGCAGCTGTCTCAGTGCTCACCACAGCACAACTGTCACAGAGCCCCCCAGAGCGCAGCTGTCCCAGTGCCACACGCAGCTGTCAGTAGCCTCCGCTCCTCTCTCAATGCATGTCCCTCTGTGTAAAAAATAAATAAAACTATACTCGCCTTTCCCCGCCCTCTGATGCAGGGCACCTGTCATTTTCTTTACTCCAGTGAATGACGGCTGTATGTGGCAGCTCTGAAGCTGGTACTTAAAGCCATCGTTCACTGGAGTTAAGAAGGTGAGTATAGAAGTTACCTTGCCCCTATCCTGGGCTCCTGATTAGCGCAGCCTAGGGGCAGGATAACACAAGGCCATGGGCCAGATTTGGCCCGCGGGCCTTGTGTTTGACACCCGTTATCTAGGTATTGCACTGTAGGCCAGAAGAGGCCAAAATCTTTAATCATAGTTGTACTACTATAAACTTAATTTGAATAGGCATTAAATTCAATAGAAGTAATTTGGAAGCCTTGTATAAAATAATTAAGATGTTATTTTGGATAGAAAATAATTAATGGTGGGCACAACATATGACCAGTACCTTCTGACTACTAACTTTTTAAAAACCACTGGAATAATTTATAATTTTTAATAATCCAGATCTGTGTTTAAGAAAAAGCGCAAACTTGCTTGATTGACTGCTGAAGCAGCCAATGAAGCAGCTTCCAACCCTTTAGCAACCACATAGCTTGCTGCTCAACATAGGGTCAGTCATCTAGGCAGGGTCTTGTGAAACAGCAGCAATTGCCTGTCCAGGGTACTGAGGTGTGTAGAAGAGATTCCTATAATTAGGAAAAGGTGAAAATTTTAAATAATTCCCGTTATAATGGCACTCTGAAGAATTACATCAATGCTGGGATATTCTTATTGATTATAGAGGATTGTACAGCAAAACTTGCAAAGACCAGACAGGATAATTAGTATTTACTGCATCATCCAGCAAGAGAAAAGTAGTGTTGTCACAGAATATTGTACATGAATACGTGCACCAAAAAAGTAGTGTTGTCAGAGAATAGCGCACATGAATACGTGCACCAGAAAAGTAGTGTTGTCACAGAATAGTGCACACTAATACATGCATCAGAAAAGCATCCAGTAATACCTTACTACGGTATGGGGTTGTCCAGTTCTACAATCATTCTGGTTTGAGTTCATTTATCTATTGTCATCTGTGCTGATCTCCCCCGTGCCTTTAAAGAGAACCTGACATTGAAATTAACCCACCCAAAATAAATACTTAATTAAAAACTATGATTAAAAAGCACTTCCATTATCCCTAAATGGTTCCTTTCCATTTTTACAGTGCCATTTTTAGGGCTGCAATTTTAAGTATCAGTTTGTAAACCTATATGCAGCTTACCTGATATGAGTCCAATCACACAAAGTGAGTCCAATGAAAAGCTGACGTCATCGGCTTGGGAAAGCGCCTGTGAGCGCGAAACCGCTCTGTTGTCCTAGAATGTACTTTCCCTGCATTGATCACTGATAATAAAGAATCTACTTTTGCATACTCATCGGTGAGTGCCGCAATTCTAATTGTACGCTCCAATTAATTGTGAGTCCAATGAAGTTCTGCGTATTCAGTGGTTACTTGCATTGCCCTGCCTCTTTGTTCCTGATTGACAGGTCTCACTGCTACAGAACATGCTGCTGTGTGGAATATTGAGAGAGAGCTCTGTTACATCATAGGCTACTTTAAATCATGTGACCATGGTGATATCATCTAAGGTCCTCTTACATCTGCAAACGTCTACCCCATGTATGTATCTGATCACATGAAATCACAGCATGCCTCCATGGAGGATGGAAAGGAGAAGAAGTACATATAGGATGAGCGGGAGTAGAAGTACATGGGGTAGACATTGCATATGTAACAGGACCTTAGATGACATTAACCTGGTCATAAGACATGCTGAGAAGAGGCATGGGAAATGGGGCGGAGTAGGTGGGAGGGGTCAGCTGAGCAGGACACGTCCCATCTAATGCCAGGTAATATAACATACAGTTGATTTATAAGGATGTAAGGGAAATTTTTTGGGATAAAACAAGGGTTTCAGACAGAACAAATCAAATAAAAATAGAGAATGCTGGTGTACTGCTAATTTAAATTATAATGTACAAATTTCTCCCTCTGTGATGGAACTTTTGTTCTTTTTGATGTATCTTGACTGTAATTTACGATTTTTTAAACCCCACTGTATACACCTTGATTGTACCATGTAACTTTTTTTCATATGTCATCTTCTCATTATTTCATGTCTTCAAATGATGACAAGGTGTATTGTTTTAATGTTTGTTTTACACAATTAAACAAGTTTAAAAAAAAAGAATAAAGGGGTTAAAAACAATATGACATTTTAGTTGATCCTCTAGGATCCTTAACAATCAACGATCTGCTATTTTATACTTCTTACATATTTCCCTAATTTGTGCCAGCAATTCACATTAACAACATTTTCCATCACAAAATACTCATCCTGCCATCAAATGGAATAAAAAAATGAAGGTTTTGTTTAGTTCTCATCTTATCTTTGGGTTCCTGTATCTGTTCCTTCTTTCCTTCTTATCATCGCTGGATAGTTTTCCACTGTAATTCTGTAGCACCTGTAACTGAGCATGCCAACCTCAACTCTTCTTATCCTTCTTTTTATCTCAGAGATTCATCTCAGGCTGTTTCCTCTTAATCATCCTTTGGATGAAATCCAAGTGCCTCCAGCAGAGCTCCCACATTCTGTTCTCTTTGACTTGTTTTATTTCACTTCACTGCTTTTGTAAAAGGCATATCCCACACAATAGCTGAAGAAGGCAAAAAATGCTGTGCCATTTTTATTGACCAGAAGTTACTTTTTACTTAACTTGCTGCTTCTTGAATTATCCACAGAATGCCCCAAGCTCACATGTAAACACTGAATATTGCTGTATTCTCAGCCATCCATAGTAAAACAGCAGCCAACAGCATTTTTACTTCTCAGATGGTAAAATGGGTTACTAGGTATAAGTTTCTTTTTGTTTTTATCATGTCTCTAGTGGAAAAGAACAGAGTACAGAAAGTAAATGAACAATATATAGTTATACTATTTAAAAAAGAGGGGGCAATGGAATTATTTTTTTAATTAAAATTCATAAGAAGTGATAACCAACTCAGAATTTATGGTCATATTATTATGTTTAGCTGCCACTATCAAATCAGTTAAGAAAATAACTTAAATAGCATTGCCTAAGCATGGTATCTCAGCTGCGCAACTTTGATAATTTGCTTAATAACCTACACTACTTTTCCTATTTTGTCTATTTCCCTCACTAGTGTTCACCACCAAAATGATGGAAATAAAATAAATAGATAAATAAAGTGAAGTGACCTATTTTGATTTTTTTTCATATGTTTCAGCTGAGGATACCAACTAGGGCTGGATTATGGAGAGGGCTCCTAGATACAGATGTGCGAACTGTAACTTTCCGCTTGGGTACAGGTGCATCCCACGTGACCCAGACATATTGCTAGATTGGCTGGGCAGCCAATCTGAAAAATTGACGCCTCTGGCCAACTGGCTGTTATTGACCAGGGGGACACCTCTAGCGCCTGACTCAGGGGCCCCCATCACTTTACCCTTAAGAGACCCCCCCCAAAATTTTGTTATTTTACTGAGGGATGGCTGTATCCATTACCAGGGGTCTGGCTGTATCTATTATTGGGGCTGGCCATATCCATTACTAGGGGCTGTGTATATTCATTACTAGGGAACTGGCTATATCCATTACTGGAGAGCTGTCTGTATCCATCATTGGGGAGCTGACTGTATTCATTACTGGGGGACTGGTTGTATTCATTAGTTTGGTGCTGTCTAAATTCATTACTGGGGTTCTGTCTATATCTATTACTGGTGGGCTGTATTCATTGCTGGGACGGTAACTGTATCCATTACCAGGGATCTATCTGTATCCATTTCTGGGGGGCTGGCTATATCTATTACTGGGGTCTAGCTGTATTCATCACTTGGGGTGTGGATATATTCACTACTGAGAGGCTAGATATATTTATTAGTGGGTCCAAGATATAAATAACCGTATGTGGGGTTGCTGAAGATCTTTGCTTTATACTATGTTTTTATTAATAAGTGGTATTTATTATATTAGATAGTTATGGGTATGCAGTGAATAAATTAAGTTATAAGTTAGGATGTATGTGGTTGTGTGGGCATTGTATATTATAAAATAGATTTAGGGTGCTGTTTATTATTAATTTAGTTGGACTATAGAATGAAGACTGGAAGGGGGCTGTACTCTCCATACAGACAAGGGCCCATGGAAGTCTTAATCCACTACAGTCTATAAATTATGATTTTAATTCAGTATCAATTCTGTTATCTGGAATCTCTGGAAAAGCAATATTATTTATGGGGGGCAACATTTACTTAATTTATAAAGATTTTGGTAAGGGCACCCACCAGTTTGCACCCAGATGCCTCCACCACCCATAATCCAGCACTGACACCAACCATTCAATATATAGTATATAAGGCAATGTCTTCATTGTAATTGTGGGGACCTGCTCTGGCCCTAATCCCTAATCCCTAATCCATCTAACTAGAGTTCGGGTGCTTTCTTAGCTCTGGGTGACATTACCACTAGCAATGTGACAAGCCCTCTATTTTTATGAGGGGTTAAAACTTGTTGGTAATGCTATTCCCACTTCTAAGATCTGGTTAAGTGATGTCACCGCTAGTAGTCCTGTATGCTGCGAGGATCACAATAACCTAGTTCCTATATGTTTAAGAGGATTGCGTCTTCCTTCTTCAAAGGTGAGTTTGAGCATCAGGGCTGCAGCATTAGGTTAATGACATGGCAGCAACAAGCTGCATTATTATTGTTTTAATATTATTAGTTCATATAGCCAATATTGATTTCTGTGTACTTATTCATTTTTAAGTCTTTAAGCCTTCCCAGCAGGCAAGTGAGAATGCATATATTATAGGATTAGTATCTAATGTCAGCATTATTTTGGAATTATTGTAACTAATATGAATACAGAATGGATTTTTGATCAATTGACTGTGACTCGGTTCCCCATATAAATTTAGTTGCATACATAATCATTTGTATTATTTTCATCCTTAATTTTGCATCAGGAGTAAATCTTGCTAGTTATTATGTCAGAGTTTACTTTATTTGTATATAATTCTACTTTTTGCAGTTTAATATTTCAGCGACTCATTTGACTGGGTTGTCCTGTATTTGCATATCTTTTACATGGTGTAAGCTCTTCATTGAAATATAGAGCCATAAAATATGACTATAAACCTGTACAGTAGCTACGCAGTTGCTTAGCAACCCGAGGACAAGTCTTGTACAAATTTAAGTACCAGGTGCAGGTTAGGCATCTTGAAATTAACATTATGTACCTTGAAGCTGGAGATTTCTAGGCGAGGAGAGGTTAAAATGGCTTTTACTTGAAGTTCACCTTTTTGGAAAATGACGGTAATAAATGCATATCACCTATTTGTGAGTTTTATGCAAAAGTTAAATGGCAAATGCTTTTATAAGTTACAACACAATGTAAAGTAATGAGTTATAATCTTCTATTTTAAGGATGTACAGTTTCCTTTTCTGTTCCAAGTTAACATTAAGGCTATTTGTACACCAGCTATTTTGTTCCAACAAACTCATAGAATTTTTGTTTTGACTCGTTAAAGCCAGATAAAATAATTTTTCACTTTTTTGGTTTTTGTTTATGTTTTTGAATTCTAGATTTTTAGTCCATGATTATGGACAAACGTTAATCTTCCTTGAGTTCTAGTAGCAACATTTAGGTATATGCTTTACAGCAGCAAAATTGCCATCATTGGCCAGAAATGGTCTTTAGCTGACTAATTGAGCTCTATGGAGAGTTATCTAGGCATGCTTCACAGATAGAAAGTTTAAATAATCTGAGCCAGAACCTTGAACACCAACCTGATCCAGGATCCTGAACCTGTACATATACAGGCGGTCCCCTACTTAAGGACACCCGACTTACAGACAACCCATAGTTACAGACGGACCCCTCTGCCCACTGTGACCTCTGGTGAAGCTCTCTGGATGCTTTAAAATAGTCCCAGATTGCAATAATCAGCTTAAAATTGTCTGCAATGAAGCTTTATTGATAATTCTTGGTCCTATTACAGCAAAAAAATTTGAAACTCCAATTGTCACTGGGGCAAAAAAAAAAAATTGTCGGGAACTACAATGATAAAATATACAGTTTCGACTTACATACAAATTCAACTTAAGAACAAACCTACAGTCCCTATCTTGTATGTAACCCGGGGACTGCCTGTATTCACTGAAAGGGGGTAAAGAGAGTATACTGTATATAATAGTTAAAACTTAACCTTTAATAAATACGTCTTAAAAGTAAAAAATAATAAAGATGACGATAACTGTGCAGTCCACAGTGACAACCCTACACCAATAAGGGGTATATAAAAAAAATATATTACTCTGACCCCAACTATAGCATGATGATCGCTGGTAAGATCAGTCAATATGTAAAGGAGGCTGATTGCTTATAGGATGAATAGATAGAGTGTGCTACCTCCCTGTCAGTCCACGAATATATTCTCATGTAGACTGTATTGTATAGCACATGGATCAAAACTATCCCCAGCTAGCTCACCTAAAAGTTTAATGATCCTACGGGGATCTAATATTCATAACTGATATTTGGTATTTTTAGAAAACCGATGTGAGAGATTCATAGTAGGTTGACAACCTGTACCTAAGTCTGGATCCAGAACCTTGACCCCCCAATGTGAAACAGAACCCAGAACTTGTAAATAAGCCTGTATACTGCCTGATTAGGAACCCTGAACCCCAACCTGATCCATAATACTATATCCTGCCTTATCCAGAACCCCAGCCTAATCCAGAACCTTCTATCTTGCCTGATCTGGGATCATGAACGTCAACCTGATTCGAAACCCGAAAACCTGTACCTGAGCCTGCATCTAGTCTAAAACTTGAACTCATACCTGAGCCTGAACCTAGCCTAGACCCCATCCGTTAGCTGCTTCCCTGATTCTTTTGTATTTGTGTATTTATCTGTCTGTCTCTCTGTTCATCTTTCTTCTCTTCTGAGCTCATAATTAGAGAAGGGATTGTTGACCAGTGGTCCCTTTCCACTAGGATTTGCAATACTCCTAGGTAGGTAATTGGGGCTGTTTGTACTGGACCTGCACCCATTTCTTTAATGCATATACAACAATTCAATTTTTTAAATTAAATATAGATAGTGAAATGAAAAGTGTCTTAGAGACAAACCTTTATCATGTCAAATTTCACGTATTTTCTAAGTTCATATTAGATAAAATTGATAGAAATTGAAACAAAAATGAAAGCTTTGGGTGTACAAAACCCTTGAATTAGATTCTTAAGATTATTTTCCCATGCAGTACTGAAAAAGAGCTCCAATAAAAAAAATAGAAAAGATTTGTATGACCACTTGATGTCCTAGACTATAGTCCACCAATTTTCACAGTTTTGGGAATATGCAAACTTAAGATTATTGTTGGTGGCAAAACAGTACAATGCAACAATTCTGACATATAGATTTTTCTTTTCAGACACAACTAAGTTTGTTATTTATGCAAATTAAATAACATTATTATATTTTAATTAAAGAGCATTTTCACGGGTGCTCCTGCGACCCATTGCAGGTCGCGGGCTCACCCATGCCCTCAGTCCCCGCTGGCGTGGCACCCGTTACCTGTCCCCGCTCCGGACCCCGTCCGTGGCCCGCGTGCGTTCCCGTTTCCAAGGCGCGCGCTTGCTTCAGGAAATTTAATGCCTCTCCCATCACACCCTGCTGGATCTTCGTGCCTTGTGCCTTAGAGAAAGCTTTGTCTGATGCCCTGCGCTGTATTTGTGATTTCCTGTTGTGACCCCGGTTCCGTTCCTGACTATGGTCCTCTGCTGTCTGCCTTGACCTATTGCTATGACTCCGACTCTGATTCCGTGTTGCCCGCCCTGACCCTCTGCCTGTCCCCAACTATGAGATTGCCTGCCCTTCCCGTACCTCAGCCTTGGCTGCCACCGTGCCTGTGGAACGACCTGATGGTACCACGGTGCAACAAGACCATCCTGCTTTGCGGCGGTCCCAGGTGTCGACTTGTGTCATCGTCTGGGTGGTTCAGAGGATCCACTACCTCTGATCCTGACAAACAGTTTTTAAAACTTATTTTCTAGACTCCTAGTCTGCAATACATATGCAATAGCAGTCAATTTTAAAAATACACATTTTTACTATTGATCCTTGCCCAAGGCATTGTATAATAGTAATTGGTTATAAGAATGTTGAGCTGACTTCTGACTTCTGTGGCAGCTGAATGGTTCCATCAAACACACGATATGAACATAACTTTTCAAATACTGTACTCCCGTTGATCCACATCTCATCTATGGTCATAATTGGATTTGTCTTATAACAGATAACAATAAATAAATATGTAATGTCCTATATTTCTGCTGCTCAATGGCTAAGGGTTAACAGCAGCAAAGTTTGATGGGAACTTTATACCCCGTTCAACTACAAATTTGTCTTAGATGCATTAGATTCTGGAGGTGTCACTTCAGATTCCCCATAATAATTATTCGGTGTCTACACATTTAGTTATATTATTCACTGATTATGGAACATAGAAGTCAGAGGAGTTGTAGGCCAGTTATATGTGGACTGGAATGTTAGCAACAATTAGATGTGGCTTGGACATTAGAATGGCCACATTGAGATGGAAGATGGTCATGTTCACAATGATGGCAAGTTTGGGTTGGCTGTATGAGCTAGTAAAGCTTCTTAATGTACAGAAGGAAAGTGATAGGTCATGAATTTGTTTCTTGTCTATAGATTTTCACAGTAGCGAATAGATAGAAAATAGATTATATGTTGGCCCCTCACAATTCCTCCCCGTGTCCTATGCCTTTACTCAGCAAGTCATGTGACCAGGGTGATGTCATCTAAGGTCCATTACCCATTTGCAATGTCTACCCCATGTGAATCACAGCATGCCTCCATGGAGGCACGGGGAGGAATAGAAGTCCATGTAGGTATTCTGTGGTTTCATGTGATAAGATACATACATGTGTAATGTTGCAAATGAAACAGGACCTTAGATGACATCAACCTGGTCACATGATATTAATTGCCCAATGATGTAACAGAGCCCTCTCTCAATGTTCAACACAGTAGCATATCATAGTAGTGAGACCTTTCAATCAGGAAAAAGGAAACAGGGCAATGCAAGTAAAATTTACTATGCAGGATTTACTTAGTGTCATTGAAATCACAGCAGATTACTTGCATATAAGTTTAACATTGCAGCCATGAAAGGGAACCCTTAAGGGATAAGGGCAGTGCTTTTAACCATAGTTTTATTGAAGTATTTATTTTGGGTGGATGAATTTTAATAGCAGGTTCTCTTTCATTCCAATTGTTATTTTAGGATTTCACTTTCATTGGCCACTTGTGTGTACTACATGCAGCAGAGCTGCGTTAACATAAATGTAATAAGATCTGAATTATACTGTTTGTCAGTATTTAATAAAGAAGTTAGTAACTACCTTTTTTTCGTAAATGGATTATTATAATTTTAAGACCCCTTTATCTTGACTAGGCTCAGGGAGTAGAAAACCCTGTGCCACACATATTTTCTTATTATTATTTTTATTATTGATTATTAAAGAATCATGGTGATACCTTTGCATTGTGTCAGGATTGAAATCAACAATGAATTTAAAAAGCATTGGAGTAATAATGAGTGAGATAAAAGTGAGGTAAAAAGTACAATTTTGCATACCGATGTTTCAATGGTTAGGATTCACCTATATTTTTACTGCTACTTAAAGAAGACCTTTCACCACCTCACACATGTAGAGATTATAATACCATCCTGTAGGGGCGGCTACACAGATTCAGGCACACTTTGAATTTTCCTTCTAGCCCCCGCGGTTGCGGAGATAACATTCCCAGTGTTTGACCATTGTAATCTGTGTTTGGTCAGAGAGGAGGAGCTGGGGCTGGAGCTGGAGGTGTGTGTTATGCTAATCTTCTCTCATGCTGTCCAATCAGTGGCAAGCAATGTCAGAGAAGCTGTTATGAATATTGAGCTGTGAGCTGTTTTTTCTATGTTCATCTGATAGCTGTGTTCATACACTTTCTGCTCATATTCTCCTGACATTGTGTTAACATAATCACAATGTTTTGTCAGTTTTGCTTGCGGTTGCATTTACGTGGCGTTTGCTTTGTGCTTACACTGCGTTTGTGCCACGGTTAGGCTTATGCGGCTTTTGGGACACAGTTACTTTTACGTGTTGTTTGAATTACGTTTACTTTTACACAACGTTTGTGTAACATTTACGCTTACACAGCATTTGTGTCACGTTTACACAGCATTTGCATCACGTTTATGCGCCGTTTGCATCATGTTTACGAGGCGTTTGCATCACATTTGCGCTTATTCGGCGTTTGCGTCACGTTAGCGCTTATGTGGCCTTTGCGTCATGGATATGCTTACACAGCATTTGCGTCACGTTTACGCAGCATTTGCATCACGTTTGCGTGCTGTTTGCATCACGTTATTATGAGGCGTTTGCGTCACATTTACGCTTACACGCCGCTTGCGTCACGTTTGTGCTCACACGCCGCCTGTTACACTTACGCAGCGCTTGCAGCACGGTTACACTTACACAGCCCTTGCGGCATGGTTACGCGCCGTTTGTATCACGGTTACACTTACGCGGCCCTTGCGGCACGCCTACACTTATTCCGCATTCGCATCATGTTTACACTTACGCCATGATTGCATCACGTTTACACTTATGTGGTGTTTGAATTACGTTTACTTTTACACGTTTGTGTCATGTTTACGCTTACGCAGTGTTTGTGTCACGTTCAGGCTTACGCAGCATTTGCATCACATTTACGCTCACGCAGCTTTTGCATCACATTTATGAGGCCTTTAGATACTCATAGAGAGATTACATCTCACCACTGACAGTATGAGAGAAGATTAGCAAAACACACGCCTCCAGCTCCTCCTCTCTGACCAAATACTGATTACAATGGTCACATCTCGGGACTAATAACTCTGCAACCGCGAGGGCTAGAAGGAAAATTCAAAGTGCCTGTGAATCTATGTAGCACCCCCCTACAGAATGGTATGCTAATCTCCATATAAGTGAGGTGGTGAAAGGTCCTCTTTAAGATAAATTTGAAAATAAAACATATTTAAAAATAAGTACAGACACTAATATGTCTGTAAAAGGTCTTTAGCCTTTAATACAACTTTGCATAAATCATCGGTAAATTATGCATACTTAATAAATATGCCTATTTCTGCCCACAATTATCAAGTTGTACAGCATGCATCTAATCACATGAAATCGCAGCATGCCTGCATGGAGTCATGGAGAGTAGTAGAAGTAATACTGTGATTTTATGTGCTTAGATGTATGCATAGCCTACAGTTTGCTAATATTAGGAGGCTAAAGGACCTGAAATGTTGTCATCCTGGTCACATGACATTACTGTTGCAAGATGAGAAAGCATGGAGGTAAGCAAGAGAAGGCCACATTCTCCTTCATCTTGCTACAAATGTCCTCGGATAGCAAGTAAAAGTGATTATATGGGCATCTGATGGAAACAATTTTTAGCTAAAAGATGGGTGTCCGTTAGTTAAAGGAAACCTACCAGTTCAAATGGTAGGGGTAAGCTGTAAATACCGAGCACCAGCTCAGGGTGAGCTGGTGTCAGTGCTTACTTTCGTTAGTGTTATTAAATGCTGTATCGCGGTTTTAACACTTTTTAAAGTTTATAGCTATAGCTGCTTCGGCACTGCGTGCGCACGACCGTGCACGCGCCTACATAGGAAATGCCGGAGAAGTCGCGTGCAGCGCCGAAGCAGCTTCAGCTATAAACCCTGAGCTGGTGCTCGGTATTTACAGCTTACCCCTACTATTTGCACTGGTAGGTTTCCTTTAATAGGGCTGTATGGGAACCTGCCACTAGCTGTATATGTGAAAAATGTTTCCCTTTAATAAACTTGTAGATTGCAAATATGACCAACTGCATGATCTAGATAGCATTGTAGCTATGTAGCATTGTAGATCTCTTCTATAGAAAGCAAACATTTGAAAATGGCAGCGCCCCAAAGTAGTGAAAAAATCAGTTCAGTGTTTATTCCACCTCCAGCAACATTTTGGCTGCGTTCCCAGCCTTTGTCAAGCCAATTGTGTTAAGACACATACAGATATATATACTCACAGTGTTGTGACATCACAAACAAAGTAAACATTGCCACAATGTACTATACAAACAATGTTGTGCTTCATTTAGTATATTTACAATGATCAAACAGCAGTGCATAAGTTTATCAATAAATTACATACATAAGCATGTGTGATCGAGTGATCGATTAGTTAGAAAAACATAATTTACTGAACCTTACTGTAATCATCCACCTGTGCAGGAACCACCTCCTCGCCATGTTCGTCATAGTCATACGCTAATCGCGGCTCAAGGACGCTATTGCGTATGTCAGTGTAAAGTAATGGAGTGCCACGCATGCGCACAACCATCTCTGGCTACTGAAGAAGCCATCTTGGAAAAGGGTGATGCTTTGTAATCTTTACTACAGCGTGCTAGTCTATCTGAACTATGACGCACGTGCACAAGGAACCTGGACATCTGGGCTGCCATCTTCGGTAAGGGAAAATAAATACCCATAATCCCATTATATTCACTGTAATTTAGAAATAACAGACTACCGCGGTCTTATAACAAATAGGGGCAAGCATTCCAATAATAGAGACCTATAGGATGTAACAACCGGAACTGGATATTATAATTATATAGTGGTAAGATCTCAGAGCTCGCTACAGAATACTGTCCTGTATATGGTATTAATTGTATCAGATACCAACGAAAATTGGCAACAAACTAACCACAAATTGTGGGCTAGATAAACTCTAGACAGAGACCAAAGCTAATGTGTCCCAAATGATGTGGGTAACCCACATGGGGTACATTCAAAAGGATGCACGCCATGTAAGAAAGGAGAAACACCCCAGATCCACAGTGGAAATGTCCAACTGTAGTCCTAGTTGTGCTCTCCCCAACAAGTTGCACGGGCACGGGCACAACAATCGGAGTTATATGGATGTGTAAATTTGTCTCCTTTTAACATCATTGTGCAGTTGACGCAGTGTCTACAGGGGAAACTACCTTTATTTAATGGAGCAAGAAAGGTCTGTTTATCTTTTTTCATAGAGCCTACATCGGCCCTTACTAGCTTGCCTCTAAGATTAGGTGTACGTCGATAGGATAGAAGGGTTGGAGCTTTAAATTTTGAGGCGGTCGAGAATGCATCAGCAAGAATATGCCAGTTCTTATTAATAATTTTTCCTATCTCTCCACTTATTTCTGTAACTTCCCCTTTGTCAGCGGGTTTGATTGTGAGGTTGCCGTCATGGATAAGTTCTTGAAGTGCATGCCATTCCTGGCTAGTGATGTTCGGATGCTTGAATAGACTCTCCGTGTTTTTTTCTTTCAATTTTTTGACCCCGATTTTGATCTCTTGTATGAAGGAATCATAATCAAACCCGCTGACAAAGCGGGTGCGGTCATTGTCATGGATACACAACTGGATGAGGTAGAAAAACAACCGGCAGACACTTTAGTTTACAAGAAAGTTAACTGTGATCCCAAATTTGAGTTTGGTCAGAAAATTAAGAGAGTTCTTGATGGAGCCAGAGAGTCCAATCTTATTGATGAAGCACTATATAATTACCTAAAAGTTGATCACCCAGTGACACCTTTTACTTACTGCCTAAGATCCACAATAGTTTAATGTATCCACCAGGGAGGCCCATTGCCATTTTCTTGGATAGGTTTTTGAGACCCTTTGCTGTTAACACTCGTTCATTCATAAGAGATACGTCTGATTTTCTGCATAAATTGGAGGAAGTCATGTAACAATAGCCATGTAACAAGGCAGGGCCTGTAATGATTTCAACAAGGCAGGGAGAAGAGCCTCCTGGTACCTAAACTTCCACAGGAAACCCATCTGGTTCAACTGCTTTCCCCCTGGCCATGTCTTTCAACTTATCAAAAGTCATGGGGACGTCTAGCTTCTCATGCTGGAAGGGGTGGGGGAAGGATAGATCTGCTCAGTACACACCAATATTCTGGCCCATTTTATTTAGCGTTTTTTTTTCACTGATAAAACTGAGGATGTTTCCACTGCCAACATGAACAGCACCCTCTGGCATTCTAATTTTCAGCACGAAGGATAGGCGTTATTTTGGTGAATTAAATGTGCAAGCAGAGAACTTGACTCATTGGATAGCACAAAATACCTCTGCTGTGCAAAGAAAGTCCTTCTCTTTTGGTTATCATGCAGACAATGCAAATATTGCCTACCCCCCCAGTAACCATGCTGCCCTGTTTTCTTCTATGGGATTGGCAATAAATGATACCTCTAGCTGGGTCATAAGGGCAGCAAGGTTAGATTCCTGTTGGGAGGATAGTAGCACTGTGGAGTGTGCAGAGTGTGCCAGATTAATCAAAATTATTGCATGGTCTTCATTAATCTGGAACACCCTACAAAGCTCTGGAAGTGTGGACCATTTGTTTTGATGCACTTTGTTCCCCCTGCAGTATTGTGACGCAGATAGAATTGTGGCGCACGTCAGTACTAACACGCCCCTTGGTGCACATTTTTTCTGTCTTGTCGGACACAGTGCAGCCAAGACACAAAACTGGCGCCTACAATTTATGAATACACGTGCAAGCAGTTTGCACATTCTTTTCAGATCCAAATGACATGAATGAACACTATATTCACAAAGCAATTGTGCATATTGAATAAATTTTATTAGTTTTCACAAAAAATAGTAATTGCAAACTTACATAAAAGGCAGTTGTATAATGGGAACACTAAGTTAAAACATGATAGCCACATGCTGAATAAGTAATACCAAGAAAAGAGAAACCCAGTATGGAATGCATAACTAGTAACTTAAAATAAGGAACAGCTGAATATAAGCCTTAGCTTTAAAATAGGCAGCTTCAATAAGTACTAAAAATCGTTACAATACTAGGATGCAAGGTGTGCACTATGCAGCCCCCGACACGTGTTTCTGAAGGGGAGTGTCAGATGCAGGTGAGTCATGGGTTATAATAAATATCGCATATCATCAATAAACATAAGTGTAAGGGGATATGAGTCCCTGTGTATACCTATTGAGTATATATTAAGATGTGTAAAACATATAAAATAGTTTGAAGGAATTTTTTTGTATGTTAAAAATGTGATGTAGTGTACAGTATAAATAGCAGCAATCATGATTGTGATATGATTGATGATATGCGATATGTCTTAAATTTTATCCACATGGCCAGTTAGGCATAGGCTCTTTACAATGTCTTGCAGCAGCGGTTTCTATTGAATCCGCCCCCTCCAGTCACTTTGTATACACACTACTCTCTTGCGCAGGTACACTTGCCCTCTACGATCGGCTTCGCGATGTAAATTCTCGCGATAGCCGTGATCTTGTTCGGGCATTGTGCGCATGCGCAATGCCTCCTCCGGCTTTTGTCCGCGCATGCGCGGTGCAGTTCTACCCGATCCCCAGGAGTCTCCTTCTGCTGCTGGGCGCATGCGCGAGGCCCCCGCTGATAGTTGCGGCCGGTGTGTGTAACTGGGGTCCAATCAGCTGCTAGGCAACTTACTTTCCCCTTGTGTGTCGTCACCTCCACAAGGTACTTCGGTCCAATAACTCTTTAGTTCCTTATTGGTTCACAGCGATATATAACCCATGACTCAATAATTGAAGCAGTAACTGGTGCATATGATCCGAAGGTATTAATATTAGAGATGAGCGAACATACTCGTCCGAGCTTGATGCTCGATCGAGCATTAGTGTACTCGTAACTGCTCGTTGCTCGGACGAGTATTTCGCCCGCTCGAGAAAATGGCAGCTCCCGCCGTTTTGCTTTTTGGCGGCCAGAAACAGAGCCAATCACAAGCCAGGAGACTCTGCACTCCACCCAGCATGACGTGGTACCCTTACACGTAGATAGCAGTGGTTGGCTGGCCAGATCAGGTGACCCTGGGATAGACTAGCCGCTGCCCGCGCTGCTCGGATCATTCTCTGTCTGGATGCCGCTAGGGAGAGAGCTGCTGCTGGTCAGGGAAAGCGTTAGGGTGTTCTATTAGCTTACTGTTAGGCAGGAGTGATTCTAAAAGAACCCAACAGCCCTTCTTAGGGCTACAATAACGTTATAATTTTTTTTTTTTTTTTATTTGCAGCTAGTACCATATTGTGAGGAATTAGCAGGGGGACTTGCTACCGTTGTGTTTAGCTCTTAGTGACACACATATCCACCTCAAACACCAAAGTGGGAAAATTTATTAGGGGTTTGAGTAGAATTAGGCACAACATCATCTGACACTCCCCTTTAGAAGCCAGTGGGCGAAACACGTTTCGGGGCTTTGCATGTCACACCTTGAATCCTAGTATTGTAACGATTTTTAGTACTTTTGAACGCTATTTTATAGTCTAGCCTATATTCACTGTCCTATTTTAAGTACTATGTTATGCATTCCCTACTGAGTTTCTCTTTTCTTGCCAACACCCTACTTTATTCTCTGTGCTAGGCATGTTTTTACCTTCGTGTTCCCTTATACAACTACCTTTTTATGTTAATGTTGCTATTACTAGTTTTTTTGTGAAAACTAATAAAATTTATTCAATATTCCTCATTTGCTTTGTGAATAAGTGTTCAATTCATGTCATTTGGATTTGATATTAGGAGCATATTGTGAAGGTATTGAATAGTGGCATTCGAATTTGTTGCCCTATCCTCATTCCCTTACCAGTTGTATAAGAACATTCTTTTCAGGCAAAGTCAAAGAGAAAATGTGGGCCCACTCTCTTGACCCCACATGGAGGAGATGGGGAGAAATAGATACCCTTTTTGTAACCAAAACACAAAAGGGTTAAACTTTCAGAAACCAATAGGGGGATCATCATCCCTAAATTCGGCTGGTGCTGGTACTGATGAGGGATCAGAAAGTGCCCTGGGGAGATGGGAAATGGGCAGCATTAGCAGTAGTATTACTGCTTATAAAATCAATTCGGGATAAGGTATGGTATTTGACAAGTAAACTGTGATGTCATGGGGTGTGCATGTATGCCACAGGTCACACCAGCCCATTTTGGAGAGAAGCGCAAGCTATTTGGAGCTGCCGAGAAGCCCTCCGTTCCAATAATTGCATCGCGTGGAATTTGTTAAAATCCCAACCATCAGAGCACCTGGCACCACAAATTGTCTGCTCATACAAGACATCCAGGAATCGAAGAAGGATTATAAGCCATCGGTACATACTGGTTTGTCATAGGTCATCCAGGCAGTAATAAAACGTCTTACCTCTGTGGCACCTCACAGACATATGCACTAAAATGGACACCCCACTCGAGTAATAAGTCTGGGTGGAGTGGTGAGTCCACTGTTTCCAAGGCTTAGTAGATTATTTTGTCCAGGTGTGAATGTGGGATCTCTTGGAGACCTATGAGATTGGGGTGAATGTCTACTATGTATGCAATATGTTTCCTGGAGGGCCTCTGAACCTGAATGTTCCATGAAAGTAATAGCATAGGCATACTAGGAGTCCTGTAGCCCCTCTGGTACAAAAGTAAAAAACAGAAGAAAATAGAAATGAACATAATAAACAACTGTGGCACCTCCACATGCGTGCACATTGCGCCCTCGAACAGGGAGAAGTGTTAAACGTTGCGAATACATGGGGTGAGTCCTGACTAGTTCTATTGTATTAGACTATTGCTACACAGTGCTGACACCCGGGACTGAATTTTATAGAACTTACCCGTCTATTTTTACTGGTGAGAAGGTGGTCGATTCTGGAGGCCAGAAGCATCTGCTGGTACACCTCACGTTGTTTTGCTCATTGCCATTGTCCTCAGGGAGGGGGCTGCTCCGGATCTATGTGCGCTGAGCAGTTGGTGTTTTGCCCGTGGATGGATGGAGCACCATTACTGTCAGTTCGCAAAGGCCTTATCTACTGGCAGCTAGGAGTTTCTGGGTCTTGGTGCATACCGTCGGCACACCATGACCGCATAGTGTCTGGACCGCGAAAAGTTTGATGACCGAGCTGATACGACAAGATTAATACACTCCCCGATTCCCGAAAGAGGCCTGCTCAGAAGCGTTCGCTCTGTTTCCCGCTGACCTCGTTAAGCAAATTGAGTAGACCATTTCATAAATACATGGAGTAGCTGAGTAAGGATACGATATTTGTCTATTGAAATTCAGTTCCTACATGTCGAGACATTCCCAACTCACCTTTCCTGGATCAAATAGTGTTTAATCGGACCAAATGGTGGCCCACCACGAAGAGGAACCAACTAGAAGTTCTTTTTTCTAATGTTCCTTGGTGGCTATTTTGGTCATAATAACTGAAATCAGATATTGCCTGGCCAGTCAAGTGAATGCATATATTTAGTGCATTATTGGGACAGGTTTTACAGACCGTGGGCTAAGACTATTCAGAAACAATTCTTATGAGATAAGTTTTAGTATTTGTCCCCTTGAAAAACAGTTAATATTACTTAACTACATGAAAGTAGGCTGTATAAGACGGCACTAATTAAAAATGTCAGGGAAGCAATATCATTGTAACTCAACAGCCACATCAAAGAGACTTTTCGTCAGTAGCTTTCAAAATGGTCTTTTCCTATCAGATCTGATTGCGTTCTTCTTGAAGTGCTCTCCTCCCGGTAGATTTACTGTTACATCAGGCACTTTTAGTCCCTGGGCCTCAGAGGCTTCGAATTTGCACAACAATCCATCACCGGTTTATCCTCACGCCGACACTGTCTGTCTGATTTTATTGTAACTTTAAGAATCATCTTCAGCAAAGCATGGTCTTTCTGCCCATCCGTAGCTTCAACTTTTATCATTCATTTGATGCATCCTTCCATCCTTGAACAGAGAGCCCTATAGCCACTCATGAAATGCTTACGGGCTACTAATCCTTTTATCTTTAGTCTGTATTTGTTTGACAAGTCATTTTTGGGTTACATAAATATACATATTCTCTTGGATAAGAAAAAAAGGGAAAAAATTAAAGAGAATATATAACGTTGCAGCTTTATCGACATGAAGTGTAACAACAGCTCCTTTAGTAAAACACGGGGGATATAAGATTTTGATTAGATTCAATAGGGAACAAATGCTCCCAGTTTGCTTCTTGCCAGGAAGTGTAATAGAAGATATTCTTTGAGGCAGCAGTGGCGCCACTATTGTTCATCTTGGATTGAATTTTATGATGCACAACTACATATTGAAATGTCTGATTACAAAATGTCATGAAAATTTACTACTACATTAAAAATATCTAAAGTAACTACAATAATATACATTTCCTGCAAGTAGATTAATCCTAGGGGCAAAAGGAAGTGAAAATAATCAAGCTGTTGCTAAAAGGGGTTCTCCAGCCACTGGGTCAAGTTTATTTACAGCTATAGCTAGCAACATGTTTAGCAATTGTTATATATAACAGTCCGTTTGGGTTAGGACTTCGCCTGTGCGTTTATAGTTTATAAGCATACCTTTTTCCTCTTTGTTTGGCAGCCCTTTAAAGAGAAGATGGCTACACCACGCCTCCCGGGACTTCAGTTCCAACCTATCCTTGGTGTTGTCCCATGAGCCTTTGGCGTGTTGACAAATGCGCGCTCACTGATTTCGGATGCACAACATCCTGCGCGCATACAGCACTGCATGAGAGGGCCTACGTGCAGATCAGTGGGGGTCTCAGTGTGAGGCCCCTACAGGATCGTGAAACGAGTGGTCTTACCGACCCCTTGTTCTCTCCTTAAGTAATGGAGCAGATGGCCACGCATGACGTTCTGTTCCATTAATATCTGTGAGACTGGTGAGATCTTTGAGCGCAGCTCTAAAAACAATGGAGCAGACATGTCCAACTGGCCGTCGGCTCGATCAGTCCGATAACGGCGAGGGTTCCGTCGGGCCCCTCATTTTCGGGATCTGCGGGTGGTCTCAGCACTGAGACCCCCACTGATCTGCAAGTTAGGCCCCCATCCCTTGATAAGGCCTACGTCTTCCCAGACAATCCCTCCCTACATTTGACGTAATACGACTGCATCGCTGGAGGTGCGTCCCGTAAAATGCAGTACTATTAGTCTGCTTTCTGGCACGGCTCCTGAACAGAGCCGTGGCCGAAGCTTGTGGTGGTCAGCTATATTTAATTTCCGACACCCGCCTCTAACACCTGCGATTGGAGATTTCGCAAGGGGCATTGAGAAGAACTCGCACCCCCCCGGGCTGCGCGTCCGCTTCGTGCGCCGGGTCCCTTCTCTGGCAAACCCGCTTACCACACGGAACATGCGCTCAGTGGTTAAAGTCCCTAAACACAATATTCCCTATCACAGGCAATAAAGTGGAAAAAACCACAAAATCTCCAAAAAAACCCCAGATTTGGTATCGTTGCATCGGTAACAACCGTACAATAACTCAGAAACATTATGGGACTGCCCATGACGCCGTAAAAACAAATCCCAAAAACACGCCAAATGTACATTTTTTCATAATCTCTACCAAAATGTTCCAAAAAGTGATTAAAAAAGTTATGTGCGCCAAAAAAAAAAAAAAAAAAAAAACAAAAAATGTTACCACTGAAAAGACACTCAACACGTAAAAATAAGCCTAAACCAGCTTTGTCAACCAAAATATTAAAAGTTACGTCTCCTAAAAGAGCGATGCCAATGAGATTTCCTCTATAGTATTTTTATCCAGTAAAATTGTCAAAATAAAATGAAAAACGAGATAAATGATGTATCACCATAATCGTAGTGCCTAGAAATAAAGATAGTATGTATTTTTAGTGTACGGTGTACGACCCCTCAAACAATATACGGAAAAGAAAGGATTTGACAATTTTTCTTTTTTACCCATACATTCAATAGTGAAGAAAAAAGAAGGATTTAATAAAATCTCATCAATAAGCTAATGACCCACTAAAATTGAAATAGGTGTAAATTGTCATCTCATATCGCAGAAAAAAAAAAAAAAACAAACAAAAAAAAAAAAAAAAAAAAAAAAAAAAAAAAAAAACCAAACAAAAACAAAAAAAAAACAAAAAAAAAAAAAAAAAAAAAATAAGCCCTCCTAGTCCAACTTGCCAAAAAATTAAGATTGCCTACTCTGCTCGAATGGCACATCGTCCCTTCGTCCCTGGCGTGTGCCCATCACCGCATTTTACCACCACATATGGGGTGTTGTTCTACGCAGGATTGATTGGGTTCACTTTTGTGGAGTGTTTTGGTATTTTATCCACTGATAATTTTTACATTTTTTAAAAACACTTAATTTGTCCCAAAAATTTTACGTTCAAAATTGGGCATCCGATTTTGTTTTAATCGCTGTAAAACAATAGACGGGTTAACAAACTTCATAAAAGTTGTTTCACGTACTTGAGGGGTGTAGTTCTATAATGGGTAATGTATGGGTTTTTACTTTTTATTTATGTTCTCAAAATGAACTTTTTCAACCTGAAGCAGGTCTCATACTGATTGTGCTTTTTTTATGAAATGTGAAAACTCTTACCTCGTTCAAGCCCCATACACTTCTACAAAAATAAGAGTATGCATAAAAAACCATTTCCACATAAAGAAGACATTTAGTGATGTTAGTTATGATATTTTGTGGTTTATGGATTATGTAGGTAAAAGTAAACTTATGAGTTCGAAATCAAGAATTTTGTTCCAACTTTTCACCAAATATCTTGATTCTCATAATAATGCAAAACAAACCACCAAATTTTTTCAACTAACTGAAGTACAAAAGTGTCACCAGAAATTTTTTTTTAGAATCACGTGGATATGTTAAAGCAATGCGAAGTTCTAAACCACTTGTAGTGAAAAAAGGCCGTGTCAGTAAGGTGAAAGTGGCTTTGGCGTTAAGGGGTTCAAGCCAAGCCCCATTTTTTTTAATGACCCCGACCTGCATGCTTGTATATGGTTACAACTTTTAACACTGTTTACTTAGACTGTTTTTTTCTTTACATTTTGTACGTCATTTTAGCGGTAAATTTTTGACTTGGTAAGGCTTTTGTTTATTGATAAAAAAGGAAATTTGATTTTAAAATATAAAATCCCTCTTGTTTGCAGGCAAATAGTTTTACCATCGAACTAAGTTCCTGAGAACACTTCCATATGTCTGCTTTTCATGTTCAGACTTTGGGAAGGTTTTAATTCTGGATGATTATTTTGATGTCACGGTCTACAAATCGAATCTTTTTTGCTGTATTTTTTCAGAATTGACAATTTTGGGGATAATTGATGTTTTTAAAGAAATTTATTTTTTATATATATGAAACCCCCCCAATATATCAAGTAGGTCGCACCATGGGACCTCCTGCGGACAGCGTCGGATTTTAATGGGTGTTACACTGGGATGTTTGCTGTAGTTACGCTGACACCCATGGTTCCAATGCCGCCCAGTGCCCAATCTTGACCTGACCGGATAATCTCTTGTCCCCCATATTTCGGACGCTGAATGCTAAGTCAATGCACTCAGGGTCCGATATATCGGACACAGAGTGTGAACCAGTTAATAGAAAGTAAAATTGCTAGATCATAATATTTTTTTCCACAATCCACATGATCTTCAGTATCCACAACTTGACCTCATTCATTCAGATAGAAGTTCTTTCTCAGTAGATGACTGCACTTGGACGTAATTGTAGAAATGCCCTATGGTTAACAAATGTTTGCCCTACAACGGTTTTTACATATGCTATGGAGTTAGCGATGTAATTAATTACACCCCCCTTTTTGTTTACTAAGTTATGTGGAGGTTCTGTTTTTTGTGGGATCATGTTCTAAGACACGCAGTATTTAATATTCATACAATGTATGAAAAGCTGGATATAAATCCAAATGTTGTTAAAAGTAAACACCGTGTAACCTTTTTGGACTCCTGATTTTATGCTGTCAACATCTTTTAGCTTTATTTTGTGGTTTGTAAAATTCTGAAGATAACAATTTAGTAGCTTTTTATGTTAACTAACTAAAAAAAAAACTAATCTTCAGAAAATAAATCTCCTTACCGTATTTTACCTACATTTGCATGCCATTTTGCATTAAGGAAACTATACCACTGCTCGCATGACGCAATTGTGCAACACACACCCTGTTGTTGCTATTTAAACCTGATGCGGCACAATACTTTGGTTAGGCACCGCACAGTTAGTTTAGCTAAAAAAATATTAATCACATATGTAAATTAGCACTCTGGTGCGACCCCCATGTCATCACTGGCTGTCAATGGCTTCCGCTTGTTAATTATTCACTCCTCCTTCTTTCTACTTGTCACTTTCGGCAAGTTGGCTGTGCAGAGTTAGTGTTGCGATGCACGATAGTGCGAAGCTCGGTCATGTCACTGGTAGTAAGAGGGAGGCCGTGAATGGATTAACCGACGGACGTAGGCTGATGACGTAGGGTGTAGCCTGGAGGGCTAATTACATAAGTGAGTTATCGTTTTTTAAAGCTAAACTTAAAATTGCTGTGCCTAACCAAAACTATGTACCGCAATCAAGATTAAAGACCCTCATCCGGCTGGTGTGCTTGCCTGATTTTCAGCATTCGAGCAGTGGTAGGTTTGCTTCCAGGGGGTAAAAGTTATGGGTTTTTTTTATGTTTATTTTGGCAGCACTTAGGGGTACAGCAGTATGTAATATGTTTATGATTTAGGGCTATGTTTTTAATTAAATTTTTTTAGAATTTTCTTAACCTTTTTAAGGCTGGCACAGGTATCCATCTAGTTTTTCACACAACACCACCTTTTTACCCTCATTACCTTTCCACATGCTATGTGTCTTTTTCAGTTGGCTTCCCGGCACTACATAATCGTTATTTTCATCCCCGGGATCACATACATTAATGTATGAGTATGCAGGTTGCTAGTAATCTGCCTCACCCTCATCCAGCCACACCCCTTCGCTCCTACTCCAGTATAAAATACTGCATTCAGTGATAGGAGAGAGGCTGTAGCACTATGCCATGCCATGCAAGTCTTTTCAAATGCACATGTGCATATGGAGATCTGTTAGAACGCTAAAGAGGCTGCTATCATCGAGGTTAGCACAGGGAGTGTCGACTGCAGCTTCATGAATACACAGACCGCTCTCCCTGCATAGCATGGATTGGACCCTTTAGCATGACATCACCTACTTTACTCTTCATAAGAATCCTTTAGCGAACTTATCTATGTATGCAGTTTGGGATGGCAACCGAATAATACACACAGGGATTTGGATAGGTAATGAAGAGTAAAAAGGTGGTGTGCTGCGAATTAGTTGGAATAACCAGGTTACAGGTATCCTTTAAACTCCCTTGCCACAAACCAACATATTTTATGTCGGCGGGCAGCAAGGGTGTATAGTGAGGGCTCACGTGCTGAGCCCCCTCATACAGACTGGTTTAGCTTCATTGCCAATATAAAGGTACGGATAAGTAAAAAAGATAGGGAATAGGTTTATATTAAACATACTTTATTGATATAAAATAAAGGTTAGCACTACAGCCTTTGCAGTGCTGGGTCCTGTTCAAGTCTCATCAAGGCACATGTGGAAAGAGTAAGATCTCCTCAGTTTTTGTGCATGGGGTTTCATCGTGTCCTCCGGTTTCCGCCAACACTCCAACACCCACTGGTATGTTGATTAGATTGTGAGCCCCATGGGAAGGAAAGGGACAGGGACTGATTTGGCAAGCTTGTGTAGCATGCGTAATCTGTGAGCATCCTTTTAAATATAAAAAAGGAATCATTATAAAGGCATTATTAAGATGGAGTATAGATGTGTTTGACACTAAAAATAATAATGGTTCCATTGTGTTCACGGTTTATTTTTATGACAAGTTATAACTTAGAGTAGTCCCCTTAACGTATATGCACCTCCTCTGTTATCGAATCCCTGATTTATGAGGATTCAGTAAGTGTATTGAACCTATTCCCATGCATGCAAACATAGTCCGGTCTCTGGGTTTTAAGACGATGTGCACTACAAGCAGGTGAACTCCAATCTTAAAAAAAAAGAACTCATTTAGACACAGTTGGTGGTCATTTACTAAGGGCCGCGAATCACGTTTTTCCTTCGCGTTACCCGATATTACACGTTTTGCGTCCGATTTTTCCCTGAATTGCCCCAGGATTTGGGCGCACACTATCGGATTGGTGGCGCATCAGCGCCTGTCATGCACGTGACGAAATCGGGGGCGTGGCCATAAGAAAACCCGACGGATTCGAAAAAAATGCCTGCATTTTTTAAAAAAAAAAGTGTCGCTTGACACCGCTACCTGCCCCAGCATAGGACGGTGAACTTCAGTGACTCCGACGGAATTCAGCGGGCAGCGCAACACCTGGTGGACATCGGGCGTACTACCTTAGTGAATCGCCGGAAGACCGATCCTCCCACAGAACGCACCGCTGGTCGCGACAGTACGGGTAAGTAAAACTTCCATTGTTCAGCGGATAAGCACTATAGCCTGGCTTGCTTGATATAGAGAGACATTATTGGGCAGTAGTTTAGAAATCACCTTGGCGAGTAAAACTCCTTATGTTGGAAGCTGCCATTACGCTTTCAATTCAACACACTATCCTGTGTAGTCAGCTGTCGCCGCTGTATGAAAGTGAGACCATGCACAGTATAAGTACAGCGGTCCCCTACTTAAAACACCGACTTAACAGCTCCACTAGTGTACGACCCACCGGACCTCTGATGAAGCTCTCCTGTATGTTACTTTAGTCCGCAGGCTGGCAATATCAGCTGTAAGGTGTCTGTAATTAAGTTTTTTTCGATAGCCCTGTCCCATTGCACTAAAACTTTGAAAATCTAATTGTCACTGGGAAAACATTTGTGTGGGGAGCTACAATGATAAAATATACAGTTTCGCCACTTACATCCAAATCATCTTAAGAACAAACAGCTGGGTGGACCATATCTTGTACTTAACCCAGGACCGCCTGTACTGATTGTCCCTCAAATTAATATCCACTAATCACCTGTCCCAACTGTCCCACTTCATTTGGGCCAAAGCTAGGCTTCATCAGGGCCTGACATATGTTTCGCCAAAAAGTTTGGGGCTGCATGGACAGGTCCTCCTCTCAAGGTTTTATATTCATTTTGTAATTTATTGACAGGCCGGTAAGCCCTTAGACGAAATTATTGTCATCGGGGATGTTCCGTTATTTACCCTGTAATGAAGATAAATCTTGAAACATACACGATTTTAGTCTCATGTTCTAGTCAGCATAATGTCATTAACATTGTTATCTATGTGCTAGTATAATTCCAATACACGCTATGAGAAAAAGGGCACTATCTGTACTTCTTGGATAACGCTTGTTTCCAGAGTTGACTTGATAGAGACAAGTGTGGGTGTTCTCACATTCATAAAAAAGATCATCATAATGCGATAAAAGAGAGGGAAAACAGCGCACTCACCCGGACAACGTATCTCAAGAAAGCTTTATTTCATGTAGTAAAAGTACATTTGGCAATATGCCAACATGGGGTAAGAGAGGGAAGCGGGTAAATACAAAGCGACAGCCGTTTCGCGCCGTCCGACGCTTTCTCTAGCCTTTAATAGAAATATTCAAGTATGACTCATTTAGGTATTGCTTTTTATTGCTACTTACAGAAAATGTAATAAGAGGGACCATTTAATACACTTAATTGTCAAACTGGAACATCTTCAGCAACGTCTAATAGATGTTCTCTTGGTAGTTAATTTGTTCAGTAATGAATGCTCGTCGATCTATTTTTTACAGGGGGCCCACCCTTGTTGTATGTTCTGCTGATCATCCATAACTCCTGCGTAGCAGGACATCCATGACTGCTCTCTGCTTCAAAAATTTGTTAAGATAAATTAAGGTCACAGATCTAAACCTCAATTGTTTCACCTGTCAAGACCTCATGTATCTGTTCACTCATCTGTCGGACTATTTTTATCCTCTTCCGGTTCCCCAGTTGCTTTTGCTTTTGAATATATTGTGATGCCAGAAGACTCTACTTTCAAATTAAAAAGAAACTCAATTTTAACACGCATTTCCCAGTATTACGCTGGAGGTTTTTTTTCCCCCTTCCATCGTCCTGCTAGATGTGTGCTAACAGACCAAATAGTGAAGATGCGAGAACCAATCGTTCTTTTATTAAAGAGATTTTCTTTTCTTTTTTTTTCTTGCCGTTTGCTGTTCCCCGTAGGTTTTCGTCATAAACCAATGGAAGGAGAAACTTGAGATTTGTTCAGAATGTTTCAGATAGTGGATAATGGCTCATTTAAGCATAAAGAACCTCGAAGGGAACACAGTGCTGCATATGCAAACGCGATAAAAATAAACAATCATTTGAAATATATATATTTTTGATTCTTGAGGGAGAACTATGTAGAATCTTAAAGTGTGGCAAAACCATAGATTCCTATTATCGCTGCTAGTGAGATAGTTTACATGACGGTGACTCTGCCCTTGAAAGATTTTCTTTGACTAATGTTAAATCATAAAAAGACATTCAGATATCAGTGAGATTACAGCATGTGAGTAGTTACAACAGGGAGGATCATTTTTACGTAACTAATTTAAAGTCTATTTAATCTACATCAAGGAACGACACAAACTTGGTGGATGATAAAGGAATTATGGCATTTTATTAAATCTAACAATAAAATTGTATGCACACTACACATTCATGTTGTTACTTTATAGGATGTTCCTTGCCACGCAGAAGCCAACATACTGCACCTGTATACTTTGTGTTTAAGTTCATCTCATAGGCTCTCATTGAGCTCAGAGTTTACCTGAAAATAAGCGGTTGAACAAATTTTTTTATAACATTTGAGATTCATACTTTCTTTCTCCTTGTATGACAATGACAAACAAAAGTTAGGACCTTGGCTTGAATGCCAATCAATGCAGGAATCATTTGGCGAAATTGCAGAGCTAAAACATTTTATGAAAGTGTGTATGTATGTTTTCTGCCGTGGGGGATCATCTTCTAAATCAGCTCCTGTTTTCCCTGAATAAATGCTGCCTCATGTTTTGCATTATTTTCTAATGCGTCTACTGTTATTGGTAACATGCACTGACTGAAAAAAAGTAAATTAATTCAGAAGAAGTATGCATATCGGTTATGTAAATTAGGTATATATGTAAAAAATGGTTGCTAAAAGAATAGTCAAATTTGTCTTTGTACGTTGTAGCATTAAAATTCGTCTTGAATGAACTAAAGTGACTAGGCAATCCCTACCAATCAACCCAGTCGTATTTCCCTCCTCCACCAAACCTTACATTTAGGCGGCAAACATTACCTAACATTCCTGAAACCCTAATCATTTTATAAACTGTCAGACAGCATAGCATGAAATGTTCCTTGACTTAATAGATTTCCACTCCTCCATAATCTAGTGGTATGGCTTTAGATTGCTACATCTGACCTTAGGGTTCATTTACTTTAGTCTAGGCTATATATGAGTCGACCCCAGGTTCTTGTTCAGTTGCACCCACCGACCCCGACAGAGTACTAAATTGGTCTGTAGCGATATTAATTCCCTAGCTACCAGCCCATGGCGTGATGGCCAAGGGACCCTCTGCCAATTAAGAAGCCATGGCTACTTGCGACGGGCGTAATATGCTGTATGGGCTGTGCCGTGGGCCAATTCGGAGGGCATTATCACACATTTGTGAACCTGAACCCTGGACCTCCGAATGGTAAGTGTCTTTTATGCTTTTTCTGTGTACTGAAATCATGTATACCTTGTTGGTTATTGGTTCCTTTTTTTAAAAAAAGGCCTGACACATTTTTACTAAGTCTTCTACAACTCCTTTAAACATTTTCCTATGCGGGTTGGTGTTTATTTTGCCCACAATTGTGCCATTTTTGCGCGGTTTGCTTCAAAATGCAACTGTCACGTTGAGGAAATGGAGGCACAACACTAAAAATCTTGGAGCATCTAACTTGCAAAAATTTGCGAACAAAAAGAGAAAAGCCAAAGATAAATGATCCCCTTAGTATTTTATTTTGGTTATGTAAAGCGAGCATGCTTTTGGTTTATGGAAACTATGCCCCAAGATTCATATTGATGAGTTTTGTGCTGCTGTTAGTTTTTGTATCATGGAGAATTGGCAACTTTTCTTATGCACATGTTCCCGGGGCGACCCGTCTCTGTAACTTGTGACTTTGGTTAATGTTTCTACTTTTTCTTGTCAGCACTCACAGTTTATTAGGACTATCCATAACAGAAGACACTTCCTCTTCACTGACTTCTTAAACTACGGTATCCATTAAAGGTACATAATTTATTAAGTGTTTTCCCATTCATTCAGAATGTTCGGCAAAGTGCTTGGTTAGGGAATTGTACAAATGTATTCACTGGCGCCATTGGTTTTTTTTTTTTTTGTTCTGCATTTCGTGAAATATAGTAAATGTTAGATAGATGCCAATAGTATACATAGACCCAATGTTACCCTGAAAAGGGTCCCCAATAGTTCTGGATGATTGCAACTCAAAAAACAAGAGAGCCTAGTTTTTTGGTCATCCTCCATACCTTTTGATGCACCTGTAAAGCAACTCCCCCTTTCTTGATAACAGTCAGATCTTGGAGAGGTAAGTTCCACACAGGTCCGTTTTATATAGTATACTAAAATCACAAACAATAGATAATAATGTAGCACCAAACAAACCTATTTTAAATACTAAATATACATTCTGTTGGCCCTGAAAAATATGGGGCCCATTTTACAAGGGCTTTGCGACATTTTCTGTCAACGGTGCGTTTTTTCCGATGAAACGCTTGCACAAGTATTTAAAAAGTTCTGCACCCAACTGTATCAACATTAGGAGGCGTTGCTGGTGCCCTTGTGGAATGTACGCCAGATTTAATATGCAACGTATGTTTGCACGCCCTAATGTTTAAGGTGCCACCACAAAAAAAGTGTAAACCTCATCTGCCAGGCAGGGAAGCACCGATTCATGAAGCTTGTAGCTAGAACAGGCCTCTAACCTTAAGGTCAGCTTGACTAGAATCATGTTCACTTGGCCACCATTCCGTTGGGGGGGGGGCGTAAGATTAAAGGGCTCATTCTCCTGTGGAGTTTTCAGTTTGCCTCTGTTACGTGCTACTAGGAATTTGTTACCCCTTGGACCAACGCAGATTTGCTTTATCGAACGTCAAAGCGAGTAACTTCTATCCATTCCAAAGAGTGTATGTTGGACAGACGACACAGGAGTGAGGAAAAGCATCCTCAGCAATATTCGTTGTATTAACAACGCCCACTTACACTTTTCCACAAGGCAATTATTTCCTCGGTGGCCACACACTTTCGGATACTCAGGGGGTTTCTTCCAAGTTGTGTTCATTGACAAATTTAACCCAAGATTATGGGAGGAATGTCCATACCTGAACTACTACGTTGGGAGTCCTCAATGGATTTATACACTTGAAGTGCCTTTCACACAGGTCTCAACAAAGAGCGTCTCTTCACAGTTTTCTACAAGCAAGTAAATTTGACAGATGGGGACGTCACTTGGCTATGCGCTTTGTGTATAACCTTGCATATGTTGGTTGGCCTTGGTACAACTCATATCTTGCTGGAAGGCCTGACAGAAAAGAAAAAAAAAAAAAAAAAAAAGAATCCTTTTCTACAATAGAGCCTCGAAGTAGCAATTGTCAATATCTTCTAATTATAAATAGGAGTACAATTTTTATTTATTTATTTTTAGTTATTAACATTTTTTTAACACTTTATACGAACCTAGTGTATTTATGATATCATTTCATTTACCTACCTCGTTCATGCATGTTTTGCAACTCCAGGATAGACCAGTTTTTATTGGTCACAACCGAGTATTTTGGTTTTTTATGTCCCTTGTATCAGGATCCCATGCCCTGAAGTTGTTCACATATTGCACCCCACCTTTCTTTACCCTTCTCTTTTCTTTCCACTTTTTTTAATTTTTTTTCATTTTTGTACATAGATATAGAGACAGGCGGTCCCCCTACTTAGACAACTCGACTTACATACGACCCCTAGTTACAACTGACCTCGGATGTTGGTAATTTAATGTATTTTTGCCTTAGGCTACAAAACCAGCTATAACAGTTATCCAGGGTCTGTAATGAACCTTTAGTTTCATCCTGGTTTCGTAGTACCATCCAACTTTTTAAAATCCAATTGTCAAGGAAAAAAATTTTTTGATGGGGCTACAATTGTAAATAGACAGTTGCCGCTTATTACAAATTCAACTAATAACAACTACAGACCCTAGCTTGTACGTCACCGGGGACTGCCTTATATAAATATTTGGAATTCTCAGGGATATTGGGCTAAATGGCTTACACATATTCTTCCTCTTTTGCGTCATGTTAGTTGAAGTGCGCTGAGCACGGGGCATTTGGAGGAATTTTCATAGTTTTGTATGTATCTGGACTCCTTGGACAGAGATTATTTAAATGGAATTCAGACAGATGAGTGATGATCCCTAATTGATGTATGTACAGGTATGGGCTCCACTTTAATTACAGCACCTACCGTTACTGGCTCAGTCGCACTGTATATCTAAATGCCCACAACATGAACCTATGGTTATAGGTAGGTCGTTATAATATTATCACTGGTGTTTTTTGTTTTTTTTTTTTTTTGGTACACCTTTTTATATATATGTTTTGTATTTATATTTTTGTATTTGTAGTTTGACTGTAATCTAAGGTGATCCATCCATTACAGGGCGACTTACTCCCTGAGGAAGTTTTCTTTGATGAAGATAACGTGTGGTGGAGCCGTCCATCCCTGTTCACTAAGTGTTGCTCCCATCTGTATGCCATCCATTAGGTTTTTTATTCATGTTACCTGTATTGCATTACTCAATATTTATCCTGGCCTGGACTATACCGCTTTGTTACAACGGGGAGCTATTGGCAACATACGGGTCCTCAAACTTAGCCATAATATCTGGGACTATACTTTTGTACTTACCGGTTGTTGTTGACTTCATTTTTGAATTCTTCATAAGTTTACCGATTATCGGCTATTTGAATGAGTTGGTAACCTAAAATTAACTTTAGTGGATGGACCATGATCATTAATTAACCCTAAGGACACAGGGTTTTTTTCGCGTCATTTCTCGCTCTCCACCTTCAAAAATCCATAACGTTGTTCATTTTTAAGGGGTACGATCTGTGTTAGACTGATTGTGGCGACAAATTTTATTTCCCGGAATGTTATTTTATTTTTAACATGCCAATGTACTGTGAACTGAAAAAAAAATTCCAATGTGGAAAAATTGAAAAAACCGCATTTCTTGTGTGCTCAGTTTTGGCGACTCACTCGCACTCCAAATAACAGATTTCTACTTTATTCTTTGTTCGTTGCGATCGCGTTATACCAAATTTATATAGGTGTTATTGTTTTTAATACATTTCAAAATTCACGAATGTGGACAAAAATGAACAATTTTTTTTTGTTTTTTTGCCATTCTTCCTGACGCTAATAAGCTTTTCATACTTTGGGTAGAGCTGGGGGAGTATCATATTTTTGTCGAAATAAGTCGACGTTTTCATTGCTACCATTTGAAGTCTGTCAAGATTTTGTAATTTTTTTAGTCCTTTTTTATGTGATTGTACCATGTGTAAAGTCGGACATTTGGGCGGCCATTTCCCGTCTTGGAGTCCCGGCCGGCCATAAAAGTTTATTTTGATAGATCAGGCATTTTGAGATGCGGCGATACCTGATGTGTCTGTGATGTTCTAGAGAGGGTGATTTGAACTGTTAATAGGGTAGAAATTTTTTTTATTTTTTACGTTTTTTTTTCTTTTGTTTTCCCTATTTCTTAACCATCTAGGGTACATTAACTCTAGATGGTCAGATCGCTCCTACCATTAGACTGCAATACTACTGTAATTGCAATATATGGCATTTGCAGCTCATTCATTACATGACCCTGGCTCCTTGGTAAACAACATCTGCAGTAAGCCATATAGCCTTGGAACAAACGAAGACCCTAGGCTACCAGCAACCGTCGCTGCCCCCGCTGACGTTTCAGGGGAGCGCGATCGTAATAAAGTGGCGGCACCCACGCGCTGCCTCTTTTAAATGCCGCCGTGCGACTTTGCCGGCGGCAATGAAAGGGTTAGGAGCCGCAATCAGTCAGCATCAACAGCGGTTATTAGAGGTGGGGTTTTGCTGCATATCAACAACCCCCACCCTGTATAAGAGGACTCAGCCAGTGACCCCTATTCATACATTCCCTGTACCTCTGCGCTGTTAGAGCTACGGCCCGAGCGTTAAGGGGTTAATGAGTGCACAGGTGGTTTTATACAGCTGACCTACCTTGTTCCACGGGTTAATTGTATGTATCAATATAGTTTTAGAGTTTTTTAACTGTGTGTATTGTTTTTTTCTGGCTGAATTAATAAAGCTGTTGTAACTACTTACTTACGCTTTGGTGCGGGCTTTCGCCTTTTCTCTGTATTATCTTTACTAGGGCACCACTCGTTATACATTTGGTTGTGCTGACCATGTCCCAGGTTTGCGAATATTCATTGAGCACGTTCTGAATGAACTGGCGCACCAAGCAGTATACCGGCCAGAGCACTGTTATGTCATATCTATTTCAGATCGAATAGTTGTTAACTCTCTGAGGCTTTTTTAATAGCCTCTCAATATATCGTATTATTGTCAACTTCGCCCCTTTTCGCACAACCTCATGTTCTCTAATGGTGTAATAAAATCCACAAGTGAGCTCCAAAATATCACACCAAGACAGAAGTATGTTAAAATATCTACAATCCTGTGTAGCACTGATGTTATGCAAGGCTAGGCAAGATGCATATGCTTTATTGTTCACAAAGGATTATACAAAACTTTCAGTGGAGCAGGACCTGGCTTGGTTAGTTAAGATAAAAAAGTAATGTCCATAGTTTCATTTGTTATAATTATCACATGTGCATGGGCAGAAACAAAGACGTCGCTTTTTTCTAGAATAGGAGTAGATCACCCATTGTAGATCAGCCCATGGAGTCGGACAGTATTCATCACAGGATGTTTTATCACATTGTTAATTCATCTTCATCCACAGCTGAGCGTCCTCTTACATTTAGCAAGCATATAAAAAGTAACGTAGCTTGAATTGACGTTCTTTCCCTTATATTTTTTGTAATGGATTTCAATAAACGGAAATCCCCGAAGTTAGTGTGGAATCACCGAATTTATAAAAGTGCAATTTATGAATTTGTAATAAAATTATTCACTAGATGGAAAGAGGACCGTTTACCCTAAAACACACATGACTGCCTTTACCAAGTAGCACACCTTAGCGCTATCCCATTTGGGCAGTGATAACTAAAGCTTTTATCGGAACCCTCAATATAACAAGAGAATGCCGTGGTACAATAGGAATGCACTTCAGCTTCCCTTGGAACGCTCTCACCACTCCATAGCGGGCGGTGACTGCCGGCCTCGATCAAGTCACCCCCGTCTTAATCCCGCCCACTCATGTTCGCTATTGTACTGCATGGCAGTGTCTGCTATTGAATTCCTTTTTATGGTCCACGGTCACCTTTAAGTATACACCATCAGAATTTGTCACATCAGATCCATGACAACCATGCAGTAACAAGACGTATTGTTACTGCCAAGATTAAATGGGTAACACAATGGCTACAAATAAATTATACCAGATAGGGATACATTGTGCTAACTAGTAATATCTTAGAAGTCACTTGGATGACCAGCATGTGAGTTTAAACTATTTGACCTCAAACAATAAGCCACTATATCTATGCTCATTCCGAGGGCTGTTAAATTTCATCATAAGATATGCATGAGACTGTTTGGTTTTGATAGTAAAGGGTAATGAATGCAAAACAACTATAGAACCCCCAGAAACTGATTTTAAATTTTTGTATTTCGTAATTACTTTGAATTAACAATCTCACCATTTTTACTTAAATGGTTTCCCACATAGACAGATTCGTACATATACTAGGATAACAAAAATAACAGTTCTGTAATTCTCTGTTATTACAAAAGACGATTTCACAGATAAAATAATTTTTTGTTACAACCTGTTTTCGATATTGATGTTTACAATTTGGTTGGCCCCTGATCGACCGAAATCTTCTGGACTTATGGTCCGATACTTCTCATAAATAGCCCTCTTATCTTGCACACTGAATGCTCCCTGCCTCCTGCCTCTTCCTCCAATACAAGACCAGCGTAGACAGACGAAAACACAGGCACTTCCTCCAGAAAGCAGCAGTGTTCAGAGACTTACTCTACAACTACGATAGATGGGTCTTTATCATTGGCAGTTGGAGGAGGCATATAGCAGAAGCTGATCTGTGTACTTAATAGGGCGTTAGCAAAGCTGATGTCCATTGTTTTCATATCCATCTCATCCTTAATATTCCTCTCATCTCGATCTGTCTCATCTCTCTTTGGTCTGTGTCAATTTACTATTAAAATGTTCAAAACTAAAATCTAATTGTATCTAAATCTGTACCTTATAATTTACACACATGTGTCATTTCAGAGAACTAAATGGATCATAAGTTGTCTGCTTAGAGAGGCCTCGTCCTACTCAGCAATGCACAGCAATAAACTGTGTAATATTGGTAAGTAAGGAGGTTAAAAATATCTTATTGTGTAAACTCACAAGGGAGTCAAATTTAAGAACTTTCTTTCATGGGGAAAACCTTTTATGGTGATATGTGCTATCATTGCGTATAATTTATATTTTAACGTCTGATGACATATCAATTATTATCATAAAGAAATAATCGAATATTTTTATCCATCACATCACAGATGCCACTATGTGACCAATGCTTAACCTCTTTTGTATTCAACACAGCACTATTCACTAGTCTTTATCTGATTAGCTAAATATTTATAAGCCTCAGTTTCCATCTTTAAGATGGTATATAACTGTGTAATCAGAAGCACAACGGCTGTTCAAATAATATATTTCTATTTTTCTATCACTAATCTTCGAAGGTTACATGTCTTGTTTCCAAACTGGGATTTTTTGTTTATTTATAAATATATTTTTAATTTATTATTGGCACTACTATACTATTATTAAGTAGAAGGCATTTAAAATATGTTGTGTTTTAAGATTTTTACCTATTTCATTTAGTCTGCTACGTATCAATCAATCATGACTGCGACTTGTACGAGTCTTCCCCCTAAGGATTGGACCCGGGTGTCACAACCAGGGTCTGATCCCCTTCAGGGGAGCCCCGAGGTCTGCCAAGTGCCCCGGTCCTGTCCTATATTCGTCTGCAGTCAGACCCCATGCCATATAACTGATCTGCTCTTACAATACCTAATTATAATATATACACCTCACCGGCCCACTTTCTTCGGTACACCATCTATTAACAGGTTGGACCCCCTTTTGCCTAGGGGAAGAATAAAAAAAAAAAAAAAAAAAAAAAAAAGAAAAAAAAAAAAAGCATAACTTGCCTCAATGCTTTGTGCTGCTTCAACAAGTGGCCTGGAAGCATTCCTCAGGATTTTGGTCCATATTGACATGATGGCACACACATTTGCCGCAGATTTGTCGGCTGCACATCCAGATGCTAAGCCCCCGTTCCCCATCCCAAAGATGCTCTAGTGTATTGAGATCTGGTAACTGGAGGCCCATTTGGGAGTATCAGTTAACACTTGTCCATTTCAAGAACCATTCTGAGATGATTCCAGCTTTATGACGTATGTCTCATTATCCTGCTGAAAGACATCAGATGTTGGTTACATTGTGGTCCATAAAGGGATGGACATGGTCATCAACAATACTCATGTAGGCTGTGGCGGTGCAATGATGCTCATGTTGGTAACCAAGGGGCCCAAGATGCCCAAAAATATTCCCCAGCACCATGACACCACACCATCCTGGACGGTTGATACAAGGCAGGAGGGACCCATGCTTTCATGTGTTGACGCCAATCTGACCCTACATCTGAATGTCGCAAGCAGAAATCGAGACTCACAGACCATGCCAAGCGTTTTTCCAGAGCTTCTACTGTGTCAATTTCTATGAGCTTGGTGAAAATTGTAGCCTCAGTTTTCCTGTTCTTAGCGAAGGAGGGCACCCGTGGGTCTTCTGCTGCTGTCAGCCCCTCTCTCTAAAAGTTTCGACGTACTGTGCGTTCGAGAGCTCTTCGGCCTACCTTGGTTGTACCGGTGGCGATTTTAGGCACTGTTGCCTTTCGATCAGCTCGACAGTCTGCCCCTTCTCCTCTGACCTCTGGTCACACAAGCATTACGCCCACAGAACTGCCGCTCACCTGGATGTTTTTTCTTCTCGACCATTCTCGTAAACCCTAAGATGGTTTGCGGAAAATCCCAGTAGATCGCAGTTTCTAATCTTAGACCAGCCCTGCTGGCACCAACAACCATGCCACGTTTCAAGTCACTCAAATCACCTTTCACTTCCCCATACTGATGCTCGGGTTGAACTGCAGGAGTTGTCTTGACATGTCTACATGCTAAATCACTGAGTTCCTACTGTGATTGGCTGATTAGAAATTAAGTGTTAACGAGCAGTTTGGACAGTGTACCTATAAAGTTGCCGTGAGTGAGTAACATTAGTATTGTTAGTGTGGTGGTCGTGGACTTGAACCACGTCAAGTTTTTATCTCAGTGAAAAAAGGAAAAAAAGTTTAAAAATTTAAATAAATAAAAATAAACAAATAAATATACCCGCTAAAATGTCATGTTCTGATACACCTAAATAAGTAGAAAAAACACAATAAAAACCAAAAACCCCACATATTTTGGTATTAGGGTGTGCCGTAATATGTATAACAAAACAGAAATTGTATGGACCGTTTTGTGAATGTGGTAAAACCCTGTAAAAATTTTTGAAAAAAAGATAATTTGTAATACCCTTAAAAATGTTATAAACGTACTAAGACACTTGTAAGACAAACATTTGTAGCAAAAAATAAGCCATTACCATATGTCATGTCTCTGAAAGATGGTGCTACCAAAAATTGATGATTTTCATTTCTTCCCCCAACAAGAGCTACTAAAATCTTATCATTATCTATAATAGCTCCAAAATTAGGTCCATAAAATTGCATTTAGTGGCAAAATAGCCCCTATAGATCCATCTTAATAAAAAGAACTCAGGACCAGTTCGTAAAGGACACTGTCCTGCACGACCAAAAGCAAATAGTCATTCAACAGCATATGGATGATAGAATAGAGAATAGAACAAACGGCTGCCTGAATCTTTCCAGTCTGCATCTCGTTTTCCACCGTTACTGAAATTCTAAAACATCCTTGGGTCGGACTCCCATAGGTATATTGAAATTGACAGAGTCCTATGCCTTCCGTGCAACACAAAAAATCCCAGAGAGGCATAGTATGCCTGATTTATTTCTAATCTCTTAAAGAACAATCTTTCGAACTAAGAAATCAAAAACAGATCCTGTACCAAGATTCTGCCAAATTCTCTCCTTTCACGCTGCCCAATTTGCTGCTGCAGACCTTCTTCTTGGACATACTGCGAGAGCATAACCTGCCGACAGATGGGTTGTACTCTTGCCCTCCACCTCTGTTCTTGAGGAAAAGATTGTTTCCTGCTATCCCGATCACTGTTCCCCTGGCCCTACACTACCCCTTCTCATTGGGCCACTGGCCCCATAACTTCCTTGCTCTGGCTCTCCTGCAATACCTCTTCGCTAACTTCACCCACTAGGCATTCCTAGGAGGGACCCCTGAAGCGCCAGATGCTCATGGAAGTGTGGAGCACGAGAAGCCCTAACTAATGCCAATTTGGTTTCCCTACGTAAGCTCTGCTACACGGCACTGGTCCTCTTTGGGCTAGTCGCAGATTGGCCTATTGATGCTGATCCACCGTTTCCTTCATACTCTAAGAATTGTCCTCATATTTGTTGTAGAAGTAACACATTTCCCTGTATGATGCATATTGCCAAATATCTCCTCCATGTGCTTGAGTATTGGAATGGTGCACAGGACTCTACCGTTATCACAGCCCCAGGAAGTTAAGGGATCGCGGACACCACATTGTTAAGCCCTACACCCTTTTAGCTTTGGTTGATATTTTCACTGGGCCGTTCTTTAGGAGTTGCTGATTTGTTTTCTCTGTAATATCTTTTTTTTTTTCTTCCCCTACCTCACAATTCCCGGGATGTATTCCCAGGTATCCAAAGGATATGTTGCATGTACTTTATTTTGGCGGCATGCGACAGAAATTGGGGGTCGGCCGTCAGGTCGACTGATTCTGACTGAGCGTGGGGATTTAACATTTAAATGATCAATGCACTTAAAAAACACCAGGAAGAAGATGTTGACTCCGGCGTACCGACTGAGGAAGCGACCATGCATGCCATTCGGGCTCAAAGAATGTTAGTGTAATCGTGGCACAGTGCATTGGCCAATTCACATCGGTTAACTCCCAGGGATGGGTAGGGGGAAAGTGCCGCAATGTTATCGCTTCTTTCTGGCAGTATGCCCCCCCCGATGATTCGATTTCCCTTCACCGCCATCTGGTGGTAGTAAAGTACCTGGGAATTAAACTTCGCAAAGCCTTGATGCTTACTTACTGACAATTTTAATCGCCGATAAATAGGTTTGGATAGGATTTGGCTTCTTTCAAAAGAAGGAATTTTTCTCGGTTGGGTGACTTAATATCCTCAAGATGACCATACTTTCCCCACTACTCTTTCTTGTACAGACTATCCCAAACTGGCCACCTGGTGGCATTAAATACCTGGGAATTTTAAAAATTTGCTTACTTACCGACAATTTTATCCCCTTTACAACTACATTTTGATTGGATTTGGCTCTTTCAAAGAAGGAATTTCTCGGTTTTGGTGACTTAATATCCTCAAGATGACCATCGTCCCCCGACTACTCTTGCGTGTACGACTATCCCAAACTGGCCACCTGGTGCATTAAATACCTGGGAATTAAAGTTGCTTACTTTACCGACAATTTAGCCCCTTACAACTACAGTGTTGATTGATTTGGCTTCTTGGAAAAAGAAGGAATTTTTCTTGGTTTGTGAACTTCGTATCTTCAATATGACCCTACGGAACCGGACGCTCTACCTTGGACAAGACTCATCTTTACATCTCTTTCCTTCTGGTTGAAAGTCCAAAAAATGCTTTGGGTTCGTTCCTCTGGTCCCCACACCGCCCAGGAACCTGAAGGGAAAACTCTGTGTGTCCCAATACGGATTGGTCTACCTGACTGCCACCCCTTCCTACTCCATCCTTCTGGCCTGCTTTGATTGAAGACCTCTAAGACATGGGTACCTCTCCATGAAAGAAAATGAGAGAAGAACAAGACTGAAAGCGAGGGAACGTAGGAAGATAATGAAAAAAACCCCACCTCCCTGTCCTTTCTTGCGGCCCATACTGTAAATATTATCTAGTATATTTGGACCAGTCCCAGATAGCATCCCACCATTGTTTATTTGATTTTGGCCCAGACTGTACTAACCCTGAGAGGGTGGGACCGATTTCTCCCTGTTGACCTGTTAAGGGTCCAGAAAACAGGGGTCCTTTTCCTTGCTCACTCCCGCAATAACCAATCTCCTTCTCTCAGAGCGCTTCCAAGACTGTAATCCCATGAGATGGTGCTCAAATCGTAATTTTGGAGTGGTTGGCAGAAGTTGCCGCCCTCATAGACTGGAGGGCTTATTGCACATAGCTTGCATTGTTATTCTCCCCTCATATCGTCACTCACGGAGTAAGTGTCTGTGGGAGTGGGTGGACCCAATCGGACTCCTCGTGTGCCAACGGCTTTGCTCCCTCCCCTTCCCCTCTTTCACTCCATCCCTCGCGCCCCCACGGCCTTGGGGGCGTTGGGAGGGATAAGAGATTTTTTCCTCTTCTTTATTTGCGTTCTCCTTAGAAGGGTTTTTCTTTTCATTTCTTATTCATTGCCTACCCAAAGTTATGAGTATGACCATACAACTTAACAGCCTTATTCTGTATTGTCACTTACACTACTTCTGTAGACATTACCCTTATATGGCAATTGGTTCATTTTTAGCCTAAATGCCCGGGGCAACATTGCTAAGACCATGCCCCACAATTCCGGATTTCTGGGCACATCTTTTTTAAATCACCTTTATTATGGGAATGCCGCACAATTCTGTCATCCTTTGCATGATCAATCTGGTGCGGGTTCGACTGAGCACCATAAGCTCCCTGATTTGTGTTTCATGATGTCGAGTTCAGCTGTGCCCCAAAAGGGTTTGTGTGGCGACCGTTGTGGTGTCCGACCCTTCTTAAAGACCTGTGCAAGCAGTTGGCAAAAGAACATGCAAGTCTGGCGAAAACTGAGGCACTACCTGAGTTAATGGGCCCCCTGTGTTTGGTTGTCATAATACTGTCATGACATTAGTACTGTATCCCAGTTGTTATTCAATAAAATGGCAAAGCATAACAAGACTTACAGTTTTAGGTTTGAGATAAACAAAACATTACAAATAATGGTAAGGTCTAGGTAATACTACCCAATAAAAGAAAAAGTTGCCTCCAGCACGCGAACGGATAGTAAAGTAAAAATTCTTCTTTATTCAGTTATATAAAAAATCATGGTGCATACAGCATGTACCCTCAAACGGGGGGCCGCCCGTTTCGATTATATACATATTGTGGAAAAGCCACTTGCTTTGTCTGCAGTAACCCAAGGTTAATGAAGACTGTGGTAGCAGGAGTATCTGTTTGTTCTTGTTTGGCTTCGCTAGCATAGACACCTTTTAATGTCCGTACTGGGCCTGCTTTCTATGGGGAGGGGTAGGCTTTTATTTGGACCCTACTCCATCTGGGCGTCGGTCCTGGTTTTCTGTATAGTCCACAGGTGCAGGTCACACCTGCTTTGGGGGGGGGGAAATCCATGCACACTCTTATGGTTAGGGCAAGAAACAGCTGAGTTTGTGGACTTGTGTTTAGGTTTGATACTAAATTAGAGCTTTAATATTTTTTCACTCTCATCAGGTATAAAATACATATTGTACTAAGATATTGCTGGCAATGTTTTGTTTTTAATTAGACCCAGTTGGCCTTTACTAACTATTGATGCCACTGTATGGAGCAAAGGTGTTTACCTAAGAGATTATTAATACTGTTTCTTGGAGGATATCTTCATTTCACCAACCCCTGGTGTTACAAATGATCAAGCTTTATAGGGACTTTTTTTAACTGGTGGTATTAATCAATGTTCAGAGAGATGTCACTAAATCTTTAGGGCTGATCGGCTTTGAGTCTGAAATTAATTGTCGGGATGGGGGAAAGTGGACCACATGGAAGGAATGGCTTAGCTGAGCGTGAAGTAATTCCCGTTGGGAAACTAACTGTTTTTAGGTTTTACATGTGAAAGCCCTATTAGTCAATTCAACCATATACCAATGACTAGCATCCTGTGTCACAAGAGCTTTCAATTATTTTTCATAGTTTTAATTGTACAAAATAAATGAATTAACCACAGATGGCATGAATCCATACACTGAATGTAACACCACAAAAGCCATTTCATTTTTAAATTAGGCGAAGCCTGTTTTAACCCTGTGACCAAGGTACCATGAATAGAAATGATAGGAGGATAAATTTGGATGGTAAGATCATTATGTAGAGGAGCCTCTAATCCATTGAATAAATTGTGAGCAATTGATTCGTAATTTGACTTTTATAGCAGTATACTTATTTGTGGAATGCTACTTTAAATTGGGTGTTTTACTATTCTTTCTTATATTTTTTTTTCACTAACTACCGTAAAGGGGACTACAGGCCAAGCAAGGGGATGCTAAACACACCCAAAGGTCGAGTGACCCATGTAATGGACATATACATATTGACCTTCAAATATGTCATGCCACTTGGATACTATTATTGTTCCTCACTAGCATCTTCTGACAGAGAAAGCTGACGAGTGTTTAGTTTGGGGGGACACATTTTTTTTTGACGCAGAACTTGTATTGAACATTTTTTCATTTTAGACAAACATTTCCCCCTTCCCCCCCATTGGTAGACAATACTTCCCCCCCCTCCCAACAATAGGACAGTTTTGCATCCAAATACCTTCCAGGATCTTAGCTAATACACAGGTACAACGGATACAACTGGTTCTTGACATAGATTACCATAGTTTAACAAATAGTTTACATTATACAGTTAACTCATAAAACGCTGTAAGTGGGTTACGAAGTGAATGCGGGGACGTAGTCCGGTGTATCCCCCCCCCCTATACCATGGACCCCTGACGCGCAATTTTGTATTTGCCTTTCTTTGAAAAATAACACTGTTTTTTTCCATGCTGAAACGTTGTTCAGTTTATTTATATATACCTCTAGCTCTGGAGCAGTAGGGCCAGCCAGTCCCTGGCTATTAACTTCCCGAGCTTATATAACATCCTGCTGACCCCCAACATGGCACCGTCGCTAAGTTGTCATCATCTCATTGCCAACAGGCAACCATGGAGTAGCTTGTAGGGCATTCCATACACCGTGTAATAGGTTTATAACTCGTTCCAAAAGGGTCTGTAGTCTCGGACACTCCACAGCATGTCATTAATGCGCTCCGCTCTACCACACTTGGGACAGCAGTCATCCCCACGAGCCCCACCTTAGTAGAGAGTGCCGCGTCATAAACTCTGTGCAGTAGGTAAGCTTGTGACATTCGATGGTCCCTCAGACAGTTGTTAACTCTGGGACCTCTCCAGCTATCAAGTCACTGCTCTTCCGGATTGGCCTAGGTCTTCCTCCCATTTATTCTGGATGGTAAGTCGATTTTGTTTATGGCACTCTTCCACATGGTGGTATTTTGGGGGTACACATAGTGGGCATAGTGGCCTTTATTTGTTCTCCATTTTGAAGCTCTATTAGTATATAGGATTTTAATTTTATTTTGCTCTGCTTAAATTAATGGTTACTTACCCCATTTATTAAATTTCTTACCAGCTCCGTTTCTAGATGTTTCTATTGGCATTATATTTTTGGATAGAATTGCAAATGTTACTAAGGCCAGGACAATGGACAGGATGTTAACCAGTGCAAATTCCAAGTCCTGCTTTTAATAAGACATACAGAGCTCCACAACCACACTTTTTGAGAATTCATTCCGAGAGTGTTTGTTAGAAGGGAAATTGTTGCCCTGGGTTATTGATTTTTGGTTTTGATTGGTCATTTTATTCTCAGCACATTCTGGTTTCTTGAATTTTTAATATTCCAATGACCTCTACCGACCGGATAAAGTTTGTAAGTATTTACAATAATAAATGTTTACTATATAGGTCCATCATATTCATTACCACGCATACGGGGGGCCACATTTACTTACCCTGTCTGCTGAGTTCACCAAAAGTGCATGTCCTACATAATACACCATGCCAGGATTCCCCCCCCCCCCCACTAAGATTGTAAGCCTGATAGCCTGCATGTGTCCCCTTCCCGCCGCTTAGTTCCACCGAGTTCACCATCTTTTAGAGGTGCATCTAAAGGCTTGGTTTTGACCCAATTTGAATTTAAACCCTTGCTTAGTACGAATCAGACGGATCAGCCGAAGGATTCAGCCAATGGCCACAAAACTATTCATGTGTGACTAAGCAGATCCGTTTAAGACCTAGCCACTTGAAAAAGGCGCACCGTCCGATGAAAGTGTGATTCGCAACCCTAAGTAAAATGAGGCCGCAATGGTTATCTTTACAGAAAAGAAGAAAACGAGTAAAAACATCCTAATAAAACAATAATAGTGGATGCCCGCTCTCAAGAGCATAGTTCTTAAATTGTTGTCTGTGTCCATTAATGTCCATATTGTTGTTTTGCCACTCCTGTGTTTTATAATTTCGGCTGCTCCACCAGTTTTTTGTGATGCTATGGGGGCATTAAATACAGGGCTATTTATAGGAGCCCGTGGGGCCCACCATTTTTAGTTTGCATTAATAGTGCAGTGTGTCAGGTATTATCTCCATAGGGTATATGTATCACAATTATTGTCTTCATTACAACATAATTTTAGGGTAACCTTTTATGGTGGGTAGTAGATTTTGTGATTATGTAAAGAAGTAGTATCGCTCCAAACGTGAAATGGGACCATAGTTGGGAATTAACCGTTTGATCTATATAGGGTACGATAATACAGCTTCTTAGGGAATGGAAATGCGTCCTTGTGCCTGCTTCAATCAGCGGTTTCAGGACCGTTAGAGGACTTTCAACGGTCGCTTAAATGGCTCTTGTGGGCAGGGGTAATTGAGAGCAGGAACCGATGTACAAGGAGGGAGCATGGGTGAAGGCCCTTCCAGTCTAAAAATCAGTGGGTAGTTTGGGTGGGCCATTGCCACTAGAAAGCATGGCTCTGACACTCTGACCAACCGCCTATGTTACAAGACCGACAGAGTTTGATCCTTTATAAGGAATGAAAGAGAAATCTTCATGTGTCATTTTAACATCGTAGCCCTGTTATGTAAAATAGTACTTGTGAGTCCCCATCACACGGCCTCATAGCCGGGTAGTGACTGGTTTACCTCTTAACTCGCAATGACCTATACCGCTGACTCCTATGGCTCTGTCCCCCGGGATTGGGGGACGTGTGTTTTTAGATTTCCTGTAGTGTTTCCTTTATTATCTGCTACTTTTGAATACGGCTGTTATATTGTTATTCATGCACACAAACATTTCTGCTATAGGGCTTATTATCATGTTACTTTGGAGAATTACTCTGGAAGGTGAAGCACTCCCTGAAAGAAAGAATTGGGCATAAGAATTAGATTTTGTCAATGAACTACAGCTTCCAACCTTATTTTGACTGAACCACCGAAATGTCCACAGAGTCTTACTTTAATGAGTTCATTGTAGTCTGAACACATAGATACGGTAATCCTTTGAATTGGTACGCATGCTGCATTCTAAACCTCTTGTCTAAGAGGTATAAAGACATTTTAATAGGTGTTTACCCATATTTCACAAAATTAACAAATGAAGCCTCTTCGAGTTTAAAGAATAAAAAGGAGCGCTGAAGACTCCTAGACTCCAAGCCAAAGTCACAGGTGAATAGCAGTGGGTAAGAGTAATTGACACAGAACAATACGCTAAATGGACTTGGCACTAGGGCGTTAGACTGAGCATTTACTGTGACTGGAGAATTCAGGTTGAGAGTAAAACAGCTTAAAACCGTCCCAGACTGAGCCTTTTGTGCTTGTATGTCTTACAGCCTTTAAAAGAATAATTCTGAATTATTTCAACTTAATAGTCTTAAAGATACAAGCTAGGGGTTTGAAAACCATTTCAGTGCCTGTTTTTACTTGCTTTTAGACATGTGGGGCAAGGTGATGGTTTTATGTCCCCTTTTCATCTAAATCAAAGAAGAGATCTTTTTTTTTAAATATATGTACGGTCATGCTTATAAGAATAAGCTGCCATAGGCATTAAAAGGGAACCAAGGCACACATTTTCACAAATCAAGCAGGCCAGTCCCATAGACCCTATTAACTAACGAACGCCCTTCTTTAGTTTATAAATGTTTTCCTTCCATCCGATAATCAACTTTATGTCAATATAACTGGCCTCAGAGGGGGTGGGTCCTGCTGACTGCCGCCCTTCCATTTAACTCTTTAGTTCCTTATTGGTTCACAGCGATATATAACCCATGACTCACCTGCATCTGACACTCCCCTTGAGAAAGCCAGTGGGCGAAACACGTGTCGGGGGCTGCATAGTGCACACCTTGAGCCAGTGGGCGAAACACGTGTCGGGGGCTGCATAGTGCACACCTTGAATCCTAGTATTGTAACGATTTTTAGTACTTATTGAAGCTGCCTATTTCGTTACAATACTAGGATTCAAGGTGTGACATGCAAAGCCCCGAAACGTGTTTCGCCCACTGGCTTCTAAAGGGGAGTGTCAGATGATGTGAGTCATGGGTTTTATATCGCTGTGAACCAATAAGGAAACTAAGAGTATTGGACCGAAAGTACCTTGTGGAGGTGACGAACAAAGGGGAAAGTAAGTTTCATAGCCAGACTGATGGACCCCAGTTACAACACGGCCGCACTATAGCGGGGGCTAGCGCATTACGCCCAGACAGCAGCCCCATGTACATTTCGGCTCGTGTCGCCCCCACCCCCTTGACGTGTGTGGAGGACTCATGTTGGGATTCTCTCGTGTTTAGCAATGTGTCACCTCGTGGCAGCGTAGCTTGTGAGTTCAAAACGGCGACGTATATCTCTGCGCGGCGGCATGCCTGCCTGCGAGTATCATCCCCATGCTCCCCCTTCTTTCCTTTTCTTTTTCTTTGTCCCGAACAAAGGTCTACGGCTATTCGTTCAGCCACGATTTACATGCGATGTTCGATCGCTGTAGAGGGCAATTGTGTACACCTCGCCGCACGCGATGTAGTGGTCTATACACAGTGACTGGCGGGGGCGGATTCAACTAGAAACCGTGTTGCAAGACATTGTAAAGGGACTATGCCTAACTGGCCATGTGGAGAAAATTTAAGGACATATGATATCATCAATCATATCACAATCATGAGTGCCTTGCTGCTTATTTTAATGTACCTAATAACATTTGTAACAGTACAACAAAATTCCTTCAAACATTTTAATGTTTACACATCTTCATATATATCAATAGGTATAAACAGGGACTCATATCCCTTACACTTATGCTTTATTGATGATATGCGATATTTATTATAACCCATACTCACCTGCATCTGACACTCCCTTCAGAAACACGTGTCGGGGGCTGGCATAGTGCACACCTTGCATCCTAGTATTCTAACGATTTTGTTAGTACTTATTGAAGATGCCTATTTTTAAAAGGCTAAGGCTTATATTCAGCTGTTCCGTATTTTAAGGTACTATGTTATGCATCCATACTGAGTTTCTCTTTTTCTTGGTATTTATTATTCGCTGTGGCTATTGCACTGTTTAACCTTGTAGTGTTCCCATTATACAACTGCCGTTGATGTAAAGTTGGATTACTATTTTTGTGAAAAACTATAAAATTTATTCAATATGCACAATTGCGAGATGCTGAATATATAGGGTTCATTTCATGTCATTTGGATCTTGAAAGAAGGTGTGCAAACTGCTTGCACGGTGTATTCATCAATTGTAGGCGCCAGTTTTGTGTCTTGGCCTGCCTGGTCCGGACAAGACAGAAAAATGTTGCACCAAGGGGCGTGTTAGACTGACATGCGCAACCAATTATATCATGCCGGCACAATACTCAGGGGGGACAAAGTGCATCACAAAAACAAATGGTCCACACTTCCAGAGCTTTGCAGGGTGCACCAGATAAATAAAGACCATGCAATAATTTTGCTTAATCGGGAACCACTATGGCACACTACACCGTGACTTGCTAATCTCCCAACGGAAACAGGATCTGCCTTGCTGGCCCTTAGACCAGCTAGAGTATCATTTATTGCCAATCACCTAGAAGGAAAACAGGGGCAGTGGCGGGGTACGGCAATATTGCATTGTTCTGCATGATAACGAAAAGAGAAGACTTCTTTGCACAGCCGAGGTATTCTGTGCTATCAATGCACAGTCAAGTTCTCTGCTTGCCCATTTAATAACAAAATAACGCCTATCCTTAGTTGCTGAAAAATTAGAATGCCAGAGGGTTGCTGTTTCCATGTGGCAGTGGAGGGAACAACATCATTCAGGTTTATCAGTGAAAAAAAAAACGCCTAAATAAAATGGGCCCAGAACTTGGTGTGTACTGAGCAGATCTATTCATTTCCCCACCCCCTTCCGCATGGAAGCAGAAGTCACCATGACTTTCTGATAAGTTGAAAGACATGGGGGGGGGGGGGGGGGGGCCCCCCCCAAAGGGGAAAGAGTTGAACCAGATGGGTTCCTGTGGAAGGTTAGGTACCAAGGCGGTCTTCTCCTGCCTTGTTGACCTCAGTACAGCCCTGGCCTTGTGTACATGGCTATGAGAAGTGTTACAGAACTCACCACGAAAAATGAGCCAGAATACATGGTAATTGAAGGTGGTAAAATCAAACTTCTCCACATTTTTGCAGAAAATCAGAGTATTTTATGACACATGCACGAGTGTGCAGTTGGTACACAGCAAAGGGTCTCAAAAACATTCCAAGAAATGCAACAATGCACAATGCCTGTTAAAAAGGAGACAAATTTACACATCCATATAACTCCATTAGTCATTATTTGTTTAAATGTCCCGTGCAACTGTTGGGGAGGTGCACAACTAGGACTACAGTTGGAGATGGGGACTTTCAACTGTGGGATATGGGGTGTTTCTCCTTTCTTACATGGCGTGCATCCTTTTGAATGTACCCCATCAGTTTGGGACACAGCTAGCTGTTGTCTCTGTCTAGAAGTTATCTATAACCCACCAATTTGTGGTTAGTTTGTTGCCAATTTAGTTGGGATCTGATATATTAATACCATATATTACAGGACAGTATTCTGTAGCAAGCTCTGAGGATCTTACCACTCTATAATGCTAATATCCAGTTCCTGGTTGTACAATCTTATAGGTCTTCATTATTGGAAATGCTGCCACGTACTGGTTATAAGACGCGGTTGTTAGTGCCGTAGTCTTTCTTCTAAATTACAGTGAATATAATGGGATTATGGTATTATTTTCCCTTACCGAAGAAGATGGCCAGCCCCCAGATGCCAGGTTCCTGTGCACGTGGTGTATAGTTCAGATTTAGACTCGCAAGATGTAGTAAGATTACAAAGCATCACCCTTTCCAAGATGCTTCTTCAGTAGCACGATTGGCGGTTGTGCGCATGCGTGGCACTCCATTACTTTTACCAACGACATGCGCAATAGCCGTCCTTGAGCCGCGATTAGCGTAGACTATGACAAAACATGGCCAGGAGGTGGTTCCCGCACAGTGGATGATCACTAAGGTTCAGTAAATATGTTTTTTCTAACTAATCGAATTACTCGATCACAAATGCTTATGTATGTAATTCTTGATAAACTTATGCACTGCTGTTTGATCATTGTAATTACTAAATGAAGCACAACATTGTTGTATAGTAATTGTGGCAATGTTTACTTTGTTTGTGGCGTCACAACACTGTGAGTATATATATATGTATGGTCTAAACAAAAATTGGATTGACCAAAGGCTGGGAACGCAGCCAAAATGTTGCTGGAGGTGGCAATAAACACGAACTGAATTTTTTCACTAATTTGGGGGGCTGCCATTTTTCAAAGTTTGCTGTCTATAGAAGAGATCTACAAATGCTACATAGCTACAATTTTTTTTTGCTATCTAGATCATGCGTTGGTCATATTTGCAATCTACAAGTTTATTAAAGGGAAACATTTTTACATATAAGCTAGTGGCAGGTTCCCATACAGCCCGATTAAAGCGAAAACTACCAGTGCAAATAGTAGGGGTAAGCTGTAAAATTACCGAGCACCAGCTCAGGGTTTATAGCTGAAGCTGCTTCGGCGCTGCAGCGAATTCTCCGCATTTCCTATGTAGGCGCGGTGACGGTCGTGCGCACGCAGTGCAGAAGCAGCTATAGCTATAACTGTACAAAGTGTTAAAACGAGGGGACACAGCATGTAATAACACTTAACGAAAGTAAGCACGGACACCAGCTCACACTGAGCTGGTGCTCGGTATTTAAGCTTAACCCTACCATTGAACTGGTAGGTTTCCTTTAACTAGGAACCCATCTTTTACGCTACTAAAAATGTTTCCTCAGATGCCCAATAATCATTTTACTTGCTATCCGAGGACATTTGTAGCAAGATGAAGGAGAATGTGGCTTCTCGTGATACCTCCATGGGCGTCTACATCATGCAACAGTACTGTCATGTGACCAGGGATGACAACATTTCAGGTCCCTTTAGCCTCTAATATTAGCAAAAACTGTAGGCTATGCATACAGCTACGACACATAAAATCACAGTATTACTTCTACTACTCTCCAGACTCCATGCAGGCATGCTGCGATTTCATGTGAAGATGCACTGTACCAACTGTAAGTGTGGCCCAGAACTAGGATATTTATCACGTATGCATGATTACCCGATGATTTATGACAAAAGTGTATTAAAGGCTCTAAAGACCCTTTACAGACAGATTAGGGTCTGACTTATTTTAAATAGTTTATTTTCAAATGATCTGAAAGAGGACCTTTCACCACATCACTTATATGGAGATTAGCATTTGCCATTCTGTAGGGGGGTGCTAATAGCTTCAACGGGCACTTTGATTTCCTCTAGCCCTCACGGTTGCAGAGTTATTAGTCCCGAGAGTGCCATTGTATCAGAATTTGGTCAGAGCGGCGGAGTGGATGGCGTGTGTTTTGCTAAATCTTCTCTCATTACTGTAAGGTGGGGAGATGTAATCTCTCTATGAGTATTAAAGGCCTCATAAAGTGATGCAAAAAGATGAGGTGAGCGTATAAAGTGATGCACAGGCTGCGTAAGCCTGAACGTGAACACAAATGCTGCGGTGAGGGAAACAATGGACACACCGTGTAACAGTAAAACGAATTCAAACACCACATAAGTGTAAAAGGGAGTGCAATCACGGCGGAAGTGTAAACATGATCAGACATGCGGGAATAAGTGTAGGCGTGCCGCCGGGCAGCGTAAGTGTAACCGTGGTGATCCAAACGGCACGTAACCTGCCGCGAGGCTTGTGTAAGTGTAAGTGCTGCAAAGCGTGCTTGTAAGTGTAACCAGCGGCGTGCAGAGCACAAAAACGTGACGCAAGCGGCGTGAAGCGTAAATGTGACGCAAACACCTCAATACGTGATTGCAACAGCCCGCAACGTGAGCAAATGCTGCGTAAATGTGACGCAAATGCTGTGTTAAGCATATCCATGACGCAAAGGCCAATAAGCGCTAACGTGCCGCAAACGCAGAATAGCGCAAAGTGATGCCAAAAACCGTCGTAAACATGATGCAAACGGCGCTTAACGTGATGCAAATGCTGTGTAAACGGACAACTGCTGTGTAAGGTAAAATGTTACACAAACGTTGTGTAAAAGTAAACGTATCAAACAACACGTAAAGTAACTGTGTCCAAAAGCGGCATAAGCTAACCAGTGGCACAAAACGCAGGTTTTGTTGTCGCCCAAAAGCAACCGCCACGTAAAATGCAACCGCAAGCAAAACTGACAACAAAATTGTGAGTATGTTACCACTTGTCAGGAGAATATGCGCAGAAAAGTGTTGTGAACCGTATCAGATGAACATAGAAAAAAACAGTCACAGTCAATATTCATAACAGCTTCTCTGACATGCATTGCCACTGCTTGGACAGCATGAGAGAAGATTTAGAATAAACACACACCGCAGCTCGCCCAGCTCCTCCTCTCTGACCAAACCACAGATACAATGGTCAACCACTGGGAATGTTATCTCCGCAACGCGGGGGCTAGAAGGAAATCAAAGTGTGCCTGAATCTGTGTAGCCGCCCCACGGATGGTATTATATCTCTACATGGTGAGGTGGTGAAAGGTCTTCTTAATTAAGCAGTAAAAATATGGTGAATCCTAACAATTGAAAACCTCGGTATGCAAAATTGTACTTTTTATCTCACTTTATCTAACTCATGATTACTCCAGCTTTTTAGATTCAATTGTGGATTTCAATCCTGACACAATGCAAAGGTATCACCATGATCTTTAATAATCATAATAAAAATAAGAATAAGACTATGTGTGGCCCAGGGTTTTCTACGCCCTGAGACTCGTCAGATAAAGGGGTCTTAAAATTATAATAATCCATTTACGAAAAAAAAAGGTAGTAGTTACTAACTTCTTTAGTAATACTGACAAACAGTTATAATCAGATCTTATTACATTTTAGTTAACGCAGCTCGCTGAATTGTAGTACAAACAAGTGGCCAATGAAAGTGAATCCCTAAAAAAACAATTGGACTGAAAGAGCACCTGCTATAAAATTCATCCACCAAAAATAAATACTTCATAAACACTATGGTTAAAAGCAATGCCCTTTATCCCTAAGGGTTTCACTTTCATGGCTGCCCAAGGTTAAACTTATATGCCAGTCATCTGCTGTGATTTCAATGACACTAAGTAAATCATGCATAGTAAATTTTACTTGCAGTGCCTGTTCCTTTTTCCTGATTGAAAGGTCTCACTACTATGATATGCTAACTGTGTTGAACATTGAGGAGAGGGCTCTGTACTCATTGGGCATTAATATCATGTGCCCCGGATTTGATGTCATCTAAGGTCCTGTTTCATTGCAACATTACACATGTATGTATCTTATTACATGACAACCACAGAATAATCCATGGACTTTATTTTCCCCGCCTCGCTTTTTCTGCTTGCTCTTTTTTCCCGTTCACTACTTAATCTTTATGTTTTTTCGTCTTTACATTTCCCTGCCTCCTACTTTAATTACCTCCTCTTTTACTTAGCTTACTCCATTTGTCTTCCTGTTCCACATCCACCACCAGTGCCTCATGGAGGCATGCTGTGATTCACATGGGGGAGACATTGCAAATGGGTAATGGACCTAGATGAATCAACCCTGGTCACATGACTTGCTGAGTAAAAGGCATAGGCACGGGGGGGAAGGAATTGTGAGGGGCCAACATATAATTATTTTATATCTATTCGCTACTGTGAAAATCTATAGACAGAAAACAATTCAGACCTATCATTTATTCTGTCCAACGACGCTTTACTAGCTCATACAGCCAACCCAAACTTGCCATCATTGTGAACATGACCAGATTCCATCTAAAAGTGGGGCCCTTCTAATGTCCAAGCCACATTCTTATTGTTGCTAACATTCAGTCCACATATAACTGGCCTCCAACTCCTCTGACTTCTATGTTCCATAATCAGTGAATAAATTAACTAAATGGGTAGGACACGAATAATCTATTGGGGAATCTGAAGTGACACCTCCAGAATCTAATGCATCTAAGACAAATTTGACCCTTCTCTGCTCATTTTCACATGATATTTTTTTATAAGAGAAGGTTGACGTTTCACATAAAAGAGATGGTTCTTGAAATGACATTTTTTACCCTACTTGAGGAAGATAGTAGTTGAACGGGGTATAAAGTTCCCATCAAACTTTGCTGCTGTTAACCCTTAGCCTTGAGAAGAAGAAATATAGGACATACATATTTATTTATTGTATTTGTTATAAGACAAATCCAAATTTGACCATAGATAAGAGGGGCAGAAACGGGGAGTAGGGAGGTACTGGAGTAAAGTAGAAGTAGTAAAGTCAAAAGGAAAACAAAGACGTATAAGTAGAAGAGTACAGTATTGAAAAGGTATGGTCAATAATCGTGTGTGTTTGATGGAACCAATCAGTGCCACAGAAGGTAAGAAGTCAGCCCTCAACATTCGTATAACCAATACTATTATACAATGCTTGGGGCAAGGATCAATAGTAAAATGTGTATTTTAAAATTGACTGCTATTGCATATGTAATGGTATGTATTTGCAGACTAGGCGTCTAGAAAATAAGTTTTAAAAATGTTTGTCAGGCTCAGAGGATGTGGACCTCGAACCACCAGACGATGACACAAGGTCTTGACACAATGTCGACGCACGGGGACCGCCGCCCAAAGCAGGATGAGGATGGTCTTGTTGCACCGTGGTTGGTACCATAAGGGTCGTTCCAACGGCACGGGGTGGCAGGCCCAAGGCTGAGGTATACGGGAGGCAGGCACAATCTCATAGTTGGGGACAGGCAGAGGGTCAGGTGCGGGAAACACGGAATCAGAGTCGGAAGCTCCTTAGCCATAGGTCAAGGCAGACAGCAGAGGGACCTAGCGGAACGGAACCTGGGGTCGGTCCCAACAGCCGGAAATCACAACTAAAAAGCGCAGGGCATCAGACAAAGCTTCTCTAAGGCACAAGGCACGAAGAATCCAGCAGGGTGTGATGGAGAGGCATTAAATTTCCTGAAAGCACGCGCGCGCCTTGGAAACGGGGAACGCACGCGGGGCCACGGAGGACAGGTAAAGGGTGCAACGCAGCGGGGACTGGGGCATGGGTGAGACCGCGGACTGATATGGTCGAAGGAGCACCCGTGAAAATGCTCTTAATAAAATATAAAATGTTGATTTAATTTGCAGAAAAGAAATAACAAACTTAGTTGTGTCTGAAAAGAAAAATATAGTCAAAATTGTTGCATTGTATTGTTTTGCCACCAACATATTTTAAGTTTTGCATCATTCCCAAAACTGTGAAAATGGAGGTTGGATGGATTGGATTGGATATAGTCTAGGACATCAAAGTGGTATACAAATCTTTTCTTTTTTTTATGGAGATCTTTCGTAATGCATTGGAAAATAAATCTTAAGAATCTAATTCAAGGTTGTGTTACACCCAAAGCTTTCAGTTTTGTTTCAATTTCATCAATTTTATCTAATATGAACTTAGAAAATAGGTGAAAGTTGACATGATCAAGGTTTGTCTCTAAGACACTTTTCATTCCTATCTCTATAATTTTAAAAAAGGAAATTGTCTTGTATATGCATTAAAGAAAGGGGTGGCAGGTCCAGTACAAACAGCCCAATTACTACCTAGGAGGTATTGCCAAATCCTAGTGGAAAAGGGCAATGGTCAACAACCCTTATCTAATTATGAGCTCGAAGGAGCGAAAGAAAGATGAACAGAGAGACAGACAGATAAATCACAAATACAACACGAACCGGGAAGAGCTAACGGATGGGGTCTAGGCTAGGTTCAGGCTCAGGTATGAGTCAAGTTTTAGACTAGATGCAGGCTCAGGTACAGGTTTTCGGGTTTCGAATCAGGTGACGTCATTGATCCCAGATCAGGCAAGATAGAAGGTTCTGGATTAGTGGGGTTGGATAAGGCAGGATATAGTATTCAGGATCAGGTGGCGGTTTCAGGTCCTAATCAGGCAGAGACAGGCTAGTTACAAGTTCTGGTTTCTGTTCACATTGGGGGGTCAAGGTTCTGGATCAGACTTAGGTACAGGTTGTCAACCTTAATATGAATCTCTCAAGCGGTTTTCTAAAAATACCAAATATCAGTTATGAATATGTAGATCCCCGTTAGGATCATTAAAACTTTCCGGTAGGTGAAGCTAGCGGGGATAGTTTTGATCCATGTGCTATCAATACAGTCTACATGAGAATATATGTGGACTGACAGGGAGGTAGCACACTTATCTATTCATCTATAAGCAAATCGCCTTCCTTACATATTGACCGATCTTACCAGCGATCAGCATGCTATAGTTGGGGTCAGAGTACGATATTTTTTTATATACCCCTTATGGTGTCGGGTTGTCACTGTGGACTGCCACAGGTTATCGTCATTCTTATTATTTTTACTTTAAGAGTAGTATTAAAGGTTAAGTTTTAACTATTATATACAGTCTACTCTCGTTACCCCCTTCAGTGATCTTAGGTACAGGTTCAGGATCATGGATCCGGTTGGTGTTCAAGGTTCTGGCTCAGATTATTTAAACTTCTATCTGTGAAGAATTGCCTAGATAACTCTCCATAGAGTCAACTTAGTCAGCTAAGACCAGTTCTGGCCAAGGATGGCAATTTGCTGCTGTAAGCATATAACCTAAATGTTGCTACTAGACCTCAAGGAAGATTACCGTTGTCCATAAGCATGGATCTAAAAATCTAGAATTCAAAACTAAACAAAAAACCAAAAAGAGTGAAATTTATCTGGCTTTACGAGTCGTCAAAACAAAAATTCTATGATGAGTTTGTTGGAACAAAATAGCTGGTGTACAATAAGCCTTATGTTACTGGGAACAGAAAAGGAAACTGTACATCCTTAAAATCGAAGATTATAACCATTACTTTACAATTGTGTTGTAAATTATAAAAGCAGTTGCCATTAAACTTTGGATAAAACTCACAACTAGGTGATAGCATTTATTACCGTCATTTCCAAAAGGGGAACTTCAAGTAAAGCATTTAACCTCTCTCGACTAGAAATCTCCAGCTTCAAGGTACATAATTTAATTTAAGTGCCTAACCTGCCACCTGGTACTTACATTGTACAAAGAATTGTCCTCGGGTTGTAAGCAATGCGTAGCTACTGACCGGTTTATGTCTATTGATGGCTCTAATTCAATGAAGCGGCTACACAATGTAAAAAAGATATGCAAATACAGGACAACCCAGTCAAATGAGTCGAGAAATATTAAACTGCAAAAGTAGATTAATACAAAAAAGTAAACTATGAATAATAAACTAGCAAGCACTTTACTCCTGATGCAAAATTAAGGATAAAAATAATACAAATGATCTGTATGCACCTAAATTTAGATGGGGAACCGCGCACAGTCAATTGATAAAAAATCCATTATGTAGTCATATAGTTACATATTCCAAAATAATGATGACCATTAGATACTCATCCATAATATATGCATTCTCACTTGTGCCCTACCAATCCCCCCCTGCTGGGAAGGAGTTTAAAGACTTAAAAAACATGAATAAGTACACCAGAATCACTATTGGTATATGGAAATAATAATATTTTAAAAAATAATAATGCAGCTGTTGCTGCCATGTCATTAACCTAATGCTGCAGCCCCCTGAGCTCAAACTCCCCTTTGAGAAGACGACGCATCTTTTAAACATATAGGAACTAGGTTATTGTGATCTCGCAGCATACAGGACGACTAGCGGGGGACATCACTTAAACCAGATCTTAGCAAGTGGATAGCATTACCAACAAGTTTTAAAAACCCCTCATAAAAATAGAGGGCTTGTACATGCTAGTGGTAATGTCACCCAGAGCTAAGAAAAGCCACCAAACTCTTAGTTAGATGATTAGGGATTAGGGATTAGGGCCAGAGCAGGTCCCCACAATACAAGGAAGAATTGCCTTCTATCCAATATATTGAATGGTTGGTGTCAGTGCTGATTATGGGTGGTGGAGGCATTGGGTGCAAACGGGTGGGTTGCCCTTACCAAAATCTTTATAAAGTCTAAGTAAATGTTGCACCAATAATATATGCTTTTCCAGAGATTACAGATTAACAGAATTGATACGTGAATTAAATTAAAATCTTAATTATAGACCGTAGTGGATTAAGACTTACATGCCCTTACTTGTTTTCTGTATGGAGAGAAGCCCCCTTCCAGTCTTCATTAGATAGTCCAACTAAATTAATAATAACAAGCACCCCTAAATTTATTTTATAATATACAATGCCAACACAACCACAACTTCCAACTAAACTTAATTTATTCCCGGCATAAACTAACTATTAATATCATAAATCCCATTATAATTAAAAACATAGTATAAAGCAACGATCTTCAGCAACCCCGCATACGGTTATTTATATCATGGACCCACTAATAAATATATCTAGCCCTAGTAGTGAATATATCCACACCCCAAGTGAGAATACAGCTCTGACCCCAGTAAGTAAAGTATAGATATAGCCAGCCCACAGAAATGGATACAGATAGATCCTGGTAATGATACAGTTAGCGTGCCCAGCATGAATTACAGCCCCCAGTAATAGATATAGCAGACCTGGTAACCCCCAAGTAATAGATAACGACAGAACCCAGTAATGAATTTAGACGCACCAACTAAGAATTAAACAGATCCCCCATGTAGAATACAGTCAGCTCCCAAATGCTGGATACAGACAGCTCTCAGTAATGGATATAGCCAGTTCCCTAGTAATGAATATAACACAGCCCCTAGTAATGGATATGGCCAGCCCCAATAATAGATCCAGCCAGACCCCTGGTAATGGATACAGCCATCCCTCAGTAAAATAACAAAATTTTGGGGGGTGGTCTCCTAAGGGTAAGTGATGGGGGACCATGAGGTCAGTCGTAGAGGGTCCCCTGGTCACTAACAGCCAGTTGGCCAGAGCGTCCATTTTCAGATTGGCTGCCAGCCAATAAGCAATATGTTGGGTCAAGTGGGATGCACCGTACCAAGCGGAAAGTTTTACAGTTCGCACATCTGTATCTAGGAGCCCTCTCCATAATCAGCCCTCGTTGGATCCTCAGGACACATATGAAAACAAATCAAAATATGGTCACTGCACTTTTATCTATTTATTTTATTTCCATCATGTGGGTGGTGAACACGAGGAGGGAAAAAAATAGAAAAAAATAGAAAAAAGTAGTGTAGGTTTAAGCAAATTATAAAGTAGTTGCGCAGACTGAGTACCATGCTTAGGGCATGCTATTTAAGTATTTTCTTAAATGATTTGTGCGTAGTGGCAGCTAAACATAATATATGACCATAAATTCTGATTGGTATCACTTCTTGAATTTTAATAAAACATAATTCCATTGCCCCTCTTTTTAAATAAGTAACTATAGATTGGTCATTACTTTCTGTACTCTGTTCTTTTCCACTATAGAGACTGATAAAAACAAAAGAACTTTACTAGTAACCCATTTTACACTGAGAAGTAAAAATGATGCTTGGCTCGTTTACTCTGGATTGGCTGAGAATACAGCACTATTCATGTTTACATGTAGCTTGGGGGCATTCTAGGGATAAGTCAAGAAGAAGCAGCAAAGTTAAGTAAAAAAGTAAATTCTGGTCAAATTAAAATGGCACAGCATTTTTTGCCTTCTTCAGCAGTGTGTGGATATGCTTTTATACAAAAGCAGTGAAGTGAAGTGAAATAAAACAAGGTCAAGAGAACAGAATGTGGGAGGACTCTGATGGAGGCACTTGGATTTCATCCAAAGGAGATTAAGAGGGAGGAGGAAAACAGCCTGAGATGAATCTCGAGCTAAAAGAGGATAAGAAGAGTGAGGTTGGCATGCTCAGTTACAGGTGCTACAGAATTACAGTGGGAAAACTATCCGCGATGATAAGAAGGAAAGAAGGAAAAGAAGGAACAGATACCCGGAACCCAAAGAGAAGATAAGATGCCGAACTAAACAAAACCTTACTTTTTTATTCCATTGAGATGGCAGGATGAGCTTTGTGATGAGAAAATGGTGGTAATGTGCATGATGGCAACAAATTAGGGAAATATGTAAGAGTATAAAATAGCGATCGTTGATTGTTAAGGATCCTAGAGGATCAAACTAAAATGTCATTTGTTTTTAACCAATTTATTCTTCTTTTTTTAAAACTGTTTAATTGTGTAAAACCCCCCCCCAAAACATTAAAACAATACACTTGTCATCTCTGCAGACATGACATAATGAGAAGATGCATATGAAAAAAAAGTTACATGGTACAATCAAGGGGTATACAGTGGGGTTTTAAAAAAATCGTAAATTACAGTAACGATACATCAAAAAGAAACAAAAAAGTTCCATCACAGAGGAGACATTTGTACATATAATTGAAATTAGCAGTACAACAGCATTTCTATATTTTTTATTTGCTTTGTTCTGAGTCTGACTGAAAACCCCTTGTGTTATCCAAAAAAAATTTGCCCTTACATCCTTTTATAAATCAACTTGTATGTTATATTACCTGGCATGCGATGGGACGTGTACCTGCTCAGCTGACCCCTCACACCTACTCCGGCCCCATTTCCATGAATCTTATCAAGCACGTCTTATGACCAGGTTAATGTCATCTACGGTCCGTTACATATGCAATGTCTACCCCTGTACTTCTTACTCCCGTCATTCCTATATGTACTTCTTCTCTTTCATCCTCCAATGGAGGCAGCGTGATTTCATGTGATCAGATAATACATGGGTAGACGTTTGCAGAATGTAAGAGGGACCTTAGATGATATCACCATGGTCACATGATTAATAAAGTAGCCTATGATGTACAGAGCTCTCTCTCCTATTCCACACAGCCAGCATGTCTGTAGCAGTGAGACATGTCAATCACGAACACAAGAGGCAGGCACTGCCACATAACCACTGACATAGCGAACTTCATTTGGATCACAATAATTGGAGCGTACAATTAGAAGGCGGCACTCACCGTGAGATGCAAAGTAGAGTCTTTATTATCAGTGATCAATGCAGGAGAAAGTACATTCTAGGAAACAAGCGGTTTTTTCGCGCTAACAGGCGCTTTCCCAAGCGATGACGTAGTTTTCATTGGACTCACTTTGGTGTTGGACTATATCAGGGTAGCTGCCTATAGGTTTACCAAAATGATACATTAAAATGCAGCCATGGAAAGGAAACTTAGGGTAATTGGAAAGTGCTTTTTTTTAATCATGTTTTTAATAAGATTTATTTGGTGGGTTGGTTAATTTCAATGTCAGGGTCTCTTTAAAAGGCAGGGGGAGATCAGCACAGATGACAATAGATAAATGAACTCAAACCAGAATGAGAATGATTGTAGAACTGGACAACCCCATACAGTAGTTAAGGTAATTTACTGGAGCTTTTATGATGCATGTATTAGTGTGCATCTTCTGTGACACACTACTTTTTTGGGCACGTATCATGTGCGCCTATTCTCTGACAACACTACTTTTTTTGGGGCACGTATCATGTACAAATCTTGACAACATACTTTTCTTGCTGGATGATGCAGTTAGTAGTAGTAGTAAATACTAATTATCCTGTCTGGTCTTTGCAGTTTTGCCTGTACAATCCTCTATAAACAAATAAGAATATCCCAGAAGATGTTAATTCTCAGAGTGCCATTTAACGGGAATTATTAAAATTTACCTTTTCCTAATTATAGAATATCTTCTAACACCTCAGTACCCTGGACAGCAATTGCTGCTGTTTCACAAGACCCTGCCTAGATGACTGACCCTATGTTGAGCAGCAAGCTATTGTGGTTGCTAAAGGGTTGGAAAATCGTTCATTGGATGCTTCAGGCAGTCAACAAGCAAAAGTTGCGCTTTTCTTAAACAAAGATCGGATATTAAAAATTATAAATTATTCCCAGTGTTTTTTAAAAAGGTGTAGTCAGAAGGTACTGGTCATATGTTTGCCCCATTAATTATTTTCTATCCAATAAGAACATCTTATATTTTATACAACGGTTCCAAAAATTACTTCTATTGAATTAATGCCTATTCAAATAAGTTATAGTAGTACAACTATGATTAACAGATTTGGCCTATTCTGGCCTACAGTTGAAATACCTAGATAACGGGTGTTGTTCAAACACAAGGCCCGCGGGCCAATCGGCCCAGCCTGGTGTTATCCTGCCCCCTAGGAGCGCTAATCAGGAGCCCAGGATAGGGGCAAGGTAACTTCTATACCTCACCTTCTTAACTCCAGTAACGTGGCTTTAAGTACCAGCTTAAGAGGCGCCACATCAGCCGTCATTCACTGGAGGGAAAGAAAAGACAGGTGACCTTGCATCAGAGGGCGGGGAAAGGCGAGTGAGAGTAAGTTTTCTTATTTTTACACAGAGGGACATGCATTGGAGAGGGCGGAGGCTAATGACAGCTGTGTGGGCACTGGGAAGCTGCGCTCTGGGGGGCCATGTGAAGTTGTGATGTGGGAGCACTGAGACACAGCGGCAGCGGGGCATGGTGTGTTGTGACCAGCTGCGCGGGAGCACTGTGACAGCGTGGTGGGTACTGTGGCAGCAGCAGGGGGACTGAGGAGTTCCGGAGGGCCTGTGACAACGGTGGGGGAACGGGACAGCTGCAGGGGGGGGAGGGCACTGTGGACCGCTTGCGGGGAGCACTGTGACATCTGTGGTGGGTACTGTGGGAGCAGCAGTGGGCCTGAGACAGTGCTGAGGGCACTGTGATTAACTGCGGGTTGGGACTGGACAGATGAAGGGGGGCATTGTGACAACTGCAGTGAGGCACTGCTTGTGACCGCTGCAGGGGGGGGCCTGTGATGACAGCCTGACCACTGGGCACTGTGACAGCTTGCAGGGGGGGCCACTATCAGCTAAGGTGTGGCAGTAGGTTGGCTGATGTGGGGCACTGTGAATACTATGGGGTTGCAACTTGTGGACTACTACAGGGTGCACAGTGGATATATAGGGTGCACGGTGACTACTATGGTGCACAGTGACTACTATGGGGTCACAGGGACTACCATGGGGGCATGGTGGCTACTTTGTGGTGGGCACTGTGCCATTATGGGGTGCAAGTATGGCAGCTGTGGGGCCTGTGCTACTATGAGGGAACTGTGGTTGCACTGTATGCCTACTGTGGCGCACTGTGGCAGCTCTGGGGCATGATTTTATGGGGGGGGAACTGTGGTATCTATGGGGTGCATGTGGCAGCTGTGGGGAAACTGTGGCTTTAGGGGCGGCCATGTGACTCTGTGGATGGAGGCACTTTGGAAGTATGGGGACACTGTTTGGAAGCTTAGGGGGCAGTGGAAACAATGTGGGCACGGTGGGAATCTGTGGGGGTCGCAATGGCCAGCTGTCGCGGGCACGTCGCTGCTTTGTGAGGTGGTAATCACAGTAGCTATGGGGCAGCAGGACTTTGGCTCGTGGGGGGACATATGGTACCGGGGAACTGTAGCCCTGTAGGGTACTGTGGCTGCTGTGGGTATTGGCGTTTTGTTTTTTGGATGGGGGCAACACTTACCCAGTGTTAAGGGTCATTTAACATCATCATCTTAACTTTGTGGTGACCTTGAATTAGCTATACTCTATAATTGTTAATACGGAATAGCTCGAGTATTTTTAGTACTTATTGAAGCTGCCTATTTTAAAGCTAAGGCTTATATTCAGCTGTTCCTTATTTTAAGTTACTATGTTATGCATTCCATACTGAGTTTCTCTTTTTCTTGGTATCTTACTTATTCAGCATGTGGCTATGCACTGTTTTTAACTTAGTGTTCCCATTATACAACTACCTTTTTATGTAAGTTTGCTATTACTATTTTTTGTGAAAACTAATAAAATTTATTCAATATTCATAATTGCTTTGTGAATATAGTGTTCATTCATGTCATTTGGATTTGATATTATTGGAGCACAGGATTTAATAGTGGCATTCGGATTTGTTGCCCATAACCTCAGCTCCCTCACCAGTTGGATAAGATCATTTATTTATTCCTGTATATTTGTTACAGACGTGTTTTGTATCCTAAATATGGATTTTCGGGCTAGAGAGTCCAATTGGCGTCTTGAGGCGGACGCAGTTTTTGGTAGTACCAGTGGGAACATGGAGAACACGCAAACAACACGCATTAAGGAGGTAAGATCCAACCTCAAAAATTTACTACATCGGAGAACGAGATTGTGGTGGAATCGTCTCTCGCTAGAAAATTATATTACCAAAGAAATGATCCCGAGGGGTTTGAGAATCCAAATCTGTCCCTCCTTTGGGCTGGATGATCTTTCTTTCTGTACCAGATGGGAGGAAATATGCAATAAAAGTCCAATAAAAGCCCTTATGCAACTGATCGTGGAACAGAACACGAAACAGTTGGAGAAATTGTACAGTTGGAAATTAAAAAATCATTTCCAAATACGGAAATAGAAAGCTTGAATTCTGAGCTGGATGAATCCTTTAAGATTTGGGAGAAACAAATTTAAGGACAAAAAGCCAAAAAATTTCAAAGAGACACCCAAGATACAGCTTTGGAGAAGATCTATAAATGGAAGAATACAAAGACTCCCTTTTGCAGTCGCACCCCATCTTTATCATCTCAGACGTCTACAGGTGGATTGTCCCAGACCTCTCTGGATGGATCGGAGACCAGACCAATTTGGGGCAACAAAAGACGATACGAACCGCATCAACGATCACAGCCAAAACGATGGACGCGCAAAGAAAACATAGACGATGCAAGAACATCCACACTTAAGGTAATAAATCTTACGGACAAATTATTATCTAAAACTCAAGTAGAAGTGCTAAGTTTGGGTTTATCATTCTCTCCCTCTGACAACTTTGATTGCTTTCTAGCAGTGAAGGACCTACATCTCTTCGCTCGCAAATTGGCGTTTAAAAAAATTTTTCACGATAAGGACTTGTCAAGTACCCCTTTGGACCAAGAACACCTGGCCCTAGTAGCTTTGGAAGAATTACTGGAGGAGCAGGAACAAACCAGGAAAAAAGGTATTATTCCTACATTTCTACTCCCCAAATCCAAAAAATTCCCTATTTTATCCAATTTCCCCAACATAGATTTATTTGTGAAGCTTGTGACCCAAGACTTCAAAAAGATACTTCGAGTTGGACAGGTGAGAAATTGTAACCCAGCTCAACAAAAGGCCATCAGGGAGCTGAGGGAAATGAAGGATATAATAATCAAACCTTCAGACAAAGGGGGCAATGTGGTAATATGGTCCGTTAGGGATTATGAAAAGGAGGCTTTTCGCCAATTACGGAATAATATGTGCTATAAAAAAATTAACATTCAACCCTGTGCAAAAGTTTTAAGATGAACTCAACTCTATTCTTTCTACAGCAGTGGAGAACAATGTCTTGACGAAAAACCAGATGGCCTGCCTTATACCGGAATATCCCAAAGTCGCATCTCTTTACCTGTTGCCGAAAGTGCATAAACGCCTAGATAACCCTCCAGGCCGATTGTGTCGGGCATAAATGGGCTTTGTGAACCAATCTGCAAACTCATTGATTACCATCTGCGCCCGCTTGTGGAGACATTACCTTCATACTTAAAAGATACAACGGACATACTGAGGAAATTTGAAGGTCTTCGTCTGGAACCAGATATGCATATCGTCACCTGTGATGTGGAGTCCCTTTATACCTTTATTCGACATAAGGACGGTCTTGCAGTGGTAAGATTCTTTTTGGGGTCCTCTGATATAGAACCTGACTTTTCGAATCTACTGCTAGAATTGCTGGAATTTGCCCTTTCCCACAACTTCTTCCTATTTAAGGGAGGCTTCTTCCTACAGCTCCAGGGAACGGCAATGGGGGCAGCATGTGCTCCCTCATATGCTAACCTTTTCCTGGGGCTGTGGGAAAGAGAGATCTTCATCTCCAACCCTGACAAATATGTGAAAAAGGTGCACCTCTATGCCATATATATAGATGACATCATTATGATCTGGCAGGGTCAGGAAAGTGAACTACAAGAATTTGTCACACACCTTAACAACAATGATTTAAACATCAAATTGACATATAAAATTGGATGTCGGAACATGGAGTTCCTGGACGTCAACTTTGATGTAGAGAATGACGGTACCATTTCTTCCAATGTATTTAGGAAGGAGACCTCCAGCAACACTCTTCTTCATGCACAATCTTCACACCCTAAAAAATTAATCGAGAGCATTCCTATAGGACAACTCCTATGGATAAGGCGCATCTGTTCAGATGATTCTCTCTTCGAGCAACAGGCCAAAGACATGAGAGATCGATTCCAGGAACGTGGACATTCAAGACATGCTATACATAAAGGCTACATAAGAGCCAAGAGAACAAATAGACAAGACCTCCTCATCACAAAACCTAAAAGATGTGACAAAACGGACACGGTAAGATTAATTACCACATTTAATCCGCAATGGGGGAAGGTGAACGAAATCCTCTCAAAACACTGGCAACTTCTGAGGATCGATAGCACCTTACAACCACATATACCTATACGTCCATCCATTACCTATAGGCGATCCAAAAATTTACGTGATCACCTAGTAAAAAGCATCCACCAAGATCAAGTTAAAAACATCTTCGGATCAAAAGGTCCTAAATGGGGGAGTCGCCCATTTGGGAAATGTGTGGCATGTGTAAATATGGAAACTACTTCTGTTTTCTTTGACTCTAGCAAGCAGAAACGGTACCAGATTACTGTCTGTCCCTGCGAACTGATTTATGTAGGAGTGACCATGCGGGAATTGCGACGTAGAGTCAGAGAGCATGTACTCGGAATAACAGCAGCACAAGATGAAAGGGACCTTGGGGCATTGAAGACCATCCCCCATCATTTTAAAGAGTATCACCAGTGCGATGCGACACAACTGAAGGTAAGGGGGATGAATATAGTGTTCATTCATGTCATTTGGATTTGATATTATGGGAGCATAGGATTTAATAGTGGCATTCGAATTTGTTGCCCATATCCTCAGCTCCCTCACCAGTTGGATAAAAACATTCTTTTCAGGGCAAAGTCAAAGAGAAAAATGTGGGCCACTCTCTTGACCCACATGGAGGAGATGGGGAGAAATAGATACCCTGTTTGTAAACAAAAACAGCAAAAAAAAACTTTTGGAAACCAATAGGGGGATCATCATCCCTAAATTCGGGACAAGTATTTGACAAGTAAACTGTGATGTCATGGGGTGTGCATGTATGCCACAGGTCACACCAGCGCATTTTGGAGAGAAGCGCAGCTATTGGAGACTGCCGAGAAGGCCCGCGTTCCAATATTGCATCTTGGAATGTGTTAAAATCCACCATACAGAGCACCATGGCACCACAAAATTGTCTGCCTCATACAAGACATCCAGGGAATACGAAGAAGGGATGTATAAGCCCAGTGGTACATACTGTTTGTCAATACTGTCAATCCAGGCAGTAATAAAACGTCTATACCCTCTGTGCACCTCACAGACATATGCACTAAAATGGAAACACCACGCGAGTAAGAAGTATGGGTGGAGTGTGATGTCCACTGTTTCCAAGGCTTAGTGAGATATATTTTGGTCTCAGGTGTGATGTGGATCTCTTGGAAACCTATGAGATGGGGTGAATGTCTACTAATGTATGCAATATGTTTCCTGATGTCTACTTAACCCCGAATTTTCCATGAAAGGAATAGCATAGGCATATACTAGGAGTCCTGGTAGCCCTCTGGTACAAAAAGTAAAAAACAGAAGAGAAATAGGAAAATGAACATAATAAACAACTGTGCACCTTCCACATGCGTGCACATTGCGCCCTCAGAAAGGGGAGAAGTGTTAAACGTTGCAAATACAATGGGAGTAGTCTGACTAAGTTCTATTGTATCAGACTATTGCTACACAAGTGCTGACACCCGGGACCTGAATTTATAGAACTTTACCTTGTCTATTTTACTGGTGAGAGAGGTGGTCGATTCCTGGATGGCCAGAAGCAGCTGCTGGGACACCTCACGTTGTTTGTGCTCATTGCCAGTCCCCCCAGGGGATGGGGGCTGCTCCTGATCTATGTGCGCGGGAGCAGGTGGTGTTGCCCGTGGGATGGATGGAGTGCTGGCACCATTACTGTCAGGCTAGGCAAAGGCCTGCGCGGTCACTGCTCCGAAGCCGGAGCTGCACAGGCGCGGGCCTGTTGTTCTGCGCATGCGCGAGCTGCGCATGCGCGAGCTACGAGCAGCTGCGTGCCGAAGATTGTAAGTAGGAGGAGAAAAGAGGCTACCGGGGCGTGGAGTAGCCGCCTCGTGTAACCTCAGATGCGGCTACTCCACGCCCCAGTAGCCGCATAAAAAAATTTACATATGTGCAGAATAAAAGTTTCCAAAAAAGTGCGAGGACATGAGGATTACTCCTTAAAAGGGCTATCCTCACGTCCTATTGATCCACCTACCACCCGATCTACCTTTATAGGTAGATTTGTGGTGGTAGGTTCCCTTTAAGCTGCTTGACAGCTGAGGAGTTCTGGTTCTTGTGAATACCATCGGCACGACAATGACCAGCATAGTGTCTGGACCTGCGAAAAAGTTTGATGACCGAGCTGATACGACAAGATTAATAACATCTTCCCGAGGCCCGAAAGAGTGCACTGCTCAGAAGCGTTCACTCATGTTTCACGTTGACCTCGTCTCCCATGATTTAAGCTAGAAATTGAGTATAACATTTATAGAAAAACATGCAGTAGCTGAGTGAAGGAATACGATATTGAAAAATTTTCAGTTCCTACAATGCAGAGACATTCCCAACTCACCCTTTCCTGGATCATAAATTAGTGTTAATCAGACAAATGTGGCCCACCACTAGAGGAACAACAACTGGAAGTTCTTTTTTCCTAATGAAAAATCTATTATGGAGCCCATACATAGCATGTACCTTTTAATAAAACTGATATCTGTTATTGCAGGAAGGATTTGAGCTTCTTTGTGGATCATATGTGCTGCCTCTGCATCCCTCATGGCTACTCTGTAGTCTACATGGGCTAAAAGATTTGTTTATAATTGATATTAACAATCACATGGTGGTGCATAATTCTGAGGAAAATTAAGTAGAGTTGGTTGAACATGCCCTAGATTCTGGATTTGTTCCATAGTTATAATACTCTTTTAATACCATTCTATAAATATTAAAAATGATTGTCCATTTTATTGATCAATGTAAGGTGTTGGTTGGCTAATCATCTATAAAGGCTTTAACCTTCACAGAAGTTGCTATGTTTCCATCCCAGAGTTTTATTGTCCTTTTAGTTATTTCCATGAAATCCTTCTACTTTGGGGGTCACTGTCATAATGGTTGTCTACCTGGAAGACAATTACACCGTGTGCGTGAGCTCTGTCACTGTGACTACAACTCAGGAAAGAGAGTTATGTAACCAAACAAACAGTTAACAAACAACTAATTTGTTAATTTTTGCTAATGTTTAAGAATGAAAACAACCTTATATAAACATATATCTTCAGTTTTGCCATTTTGGTTAATGTTCCTTGGTGGCTAGTTTTAGCATAATACTGAAATCAGATATTGCCTGGCCAGTCAAGTGAATGGCATCATATTTAAGTGCAGTTATTGGGACAGGTTTTACAGACAGTGGGCTAAGACTATTCAGAAACAATTGCTTATGAGATAGTTTGAGGATTTGTCCCTGTCAAACAGTTAATATTACTTTAATACATGAAGTAGGCTGTATAAGACGGCAATAATGAAAAATGTCAGGGAAGACAATATCAATTGTTATTCAACATCCACATCAAAGATTACTTTTTCGTCAGTAGCTTTCAGAAAATGTATTTTCTATCAGATCTGATTGCGTTCTTCTTTGAAGTGCTCCATCCTCCCGGTAGATTTAATGTGACATCCAGGCACTTTTTAGTCCCTGGGCCTCAGAGGCGATTCGAAGTGGCACAACAAGCCATCACAGGTTTATCCTCAAAGGCCGACACTGTCTGTCTGATTTATTGTAACTTTAAGAATCATCTTCAGCAAAGCATGAGTCTTTCTGCCCATCCGTAGCTTCAGACTTTTATCAGTTCATTTGTATGCAGCCTGTACATCCTTGAACAGAGAGCCCTATAGCCACTCATGGAAAATGCATTACCTGCTACTAATCCTTTTTATCTTTAAAGTCTGTATTTTTTATGTACAAGTCATTTTGGGTTATCATAAAATATACATAATTCTCTTGGATAAGGAAAAAAAGGGAAAAAATGAAAAGAGAATATATAATCAGTTGCAGGCTTATCGACATGAAGTGTAAACAAACAGCTCTCTTTATGTAAACACGGAGGGATATAAGATTTTGATTATATTCAATAGGGAACAAAATGCTCCCATTTTTGCTTCTTGCCAGGAAGTGTAATAGAATGATATGTCTTTTGAAGCAGCAGTTCGCCACTATTTTCATTCTTGGATTGAATTTTATTGATGCACAACTACATATTGAAATGTCTGATTACAAAATGTCATGAAAGATTTACCTACTACAATTTAAATATCTAAAGTAGACTACAATAATAGACATTTCTGCAAGTAGATTAATCTCTAGTGGCAAGAATGAAGTAAAATAATCAAGCTGTTGCTAAAAAGGGGTTCTCCAGCCACTGGGGTCAATTTTATTTACAGCTATAGCTAGCACATGTTAGCAATTGTATATATATATATACAGTCCGTTTGGGTTAGGACTTCCCTGTGCTTGTTATAGTTTATAAAGCATACCTTTTCCTCTTTGTTTAGCAAGCCCGTTAAAAGAAGATGGCGACACCACGCCTCCTCGGGACTTCAAGTCCCAACATCCTTTGGGGGTTTCCCATGAGCTTGGCGGGTGGACAATATGTGCTGCTCACTGATTGTCGGCATGCCACAACATCCTGCGCGCATACAGCAATGCAGGAGAGGGCCTAACATGCAGATCAGTGGGGGTCTCAGTGCTGAGGCCCCTACAGATCGTGAAAACGAGTGGTCTGACCGACCCCTTGTCGCTCCATGAGAGTAATGGAGCAGACGGCCACGCATGACCGTTCTGCTCCATTAATCTCTGTGAGATTGGTGAGATCGAGATAGAAACTAATGGAGCAGAATGGTCAAACGTGGCCGTCTGCTCTATCAGTCTGAGAAACGGCGAGGGGTCCGTCGGAGCCCTCATTTTCGTGATCTGCGGGGGGTCTCAGCACTGAGACCCCCACTGATCAGCAAGTTAGGCCCCATCCCGTGGATAAGGCCTAACTTGTCTTCACAGGAAAATCCCTCCCTACATTTGACGTAATACTACTGCATCGCGGGAGGTGCGTTCCCGTAAAATGCAGTACTATTAAGTCATGCTTCTGGCACCGGCTCCTGAACAGAGCCGGGGCCAGAAGCTTGGGGTGTCAGCTATATATTATAGCCGACACCCGCCTCTAACACCCGCGATCGGAGATTTCTGCAAGGGGCATTTGAGAAGAATCGCACCCCCCCGGGGCTGCGCGGTCCTCTTCTGTGTGCCGGGTCCCTGCCTTCTGGCAGGATCCAGCTGTAACACACTGAGCATGCGCTCAGTGTTAAAGTCCCCTAAACACAAATATTCCCTATTCACAGGCAATAAAGTGAAAAAACCACAAAATCGCCAAAAAAACCCACATATTTGGTATCGTTGCATCGGTAACAATCCGTACAATAACTCAGAAACATTATTGGACCTGCTCAATGAACGCCGTAAAAACAAATCCCGAAAAACACGCCAAAAATGTACATTTTTCATAAAATCTCTACACAAAAATGTTCCAAAAAGTGATTAAAAAAAGTTATGTGCGCCAAAATGTTACCACTGAAAAGAACAACTCAACACGTAAAAAATAAGCCCTAAACCAGCTTTGTCAACCAAAAAATATTAAAGTTACGTCTCCGAAAAGATGGCGATGCAAATGAGATTTCCTCTATAGTAGTTTTTATCCAGTAAAATTGTAAAAATAAATGAAAAACTATATAAATGAGGTATCACCATAATCGTAGTGACCTATAGAATAAAGATAGTATAGTATTTTTAGTGTACGGTGTACGACCCCCAAAAAATACGAAAAGAAAGTATTTGACAATTTTCTTTTTACCCATACATTCAAGAGTTAATAAAATCTCATCAATAAGCTAATGACCCACTAAAATGAAATATTTGTAAAGTGCATCTCATATCGCAAAAAATAAGCCCTCATATGTCCAAATTGCCAAAAAATTAAGATTTGCATAATCTGCTCTGAATGGCACATCTTCCCTTCGATGCCCTGGCGTGTGCCCATACAGCATGTTACCCCCATATTGTTATACGCAGGAGGGATTGGGTATCACATTTTGTGGAGTGTTTTGGTATTTTATCCACTGAGAATTTGTACATTTTTTTAAAAACACATTAATTTAGCCCAAAAAATTTTACTTTCAAAATTGCATCCGATTTTGTTTTAATCGCTGTAAAACAATTAAAGGGTTAACAAACTTCATAAAAGTTGTTTCACGTACGTTGAGGGGTGTAGTTTCTATAATGGGGTAATGTATGGGGTTTTACTTTTATTTAGGTCTCTCAAAATGACTTCAAACCTGAGCAGGTCCCTCAATAGCAGGATTGTGCGTTTTTTATGAAAATGTGAAAAATCGTACTTAACATTCAAAGCCCTATAATATCCTAAAAAAATAAGAGTATGCATAAAAAACCATGTCCACATAAAGAAGACATTTAGTGAATGTTAGTTATTAAGTATTTTTGTGGTTATGGATTATGTATGGAAAAAGTAGAACATTATGAAGTTCGAAAATCAAGAATTTTTCCAAATTTTCACCAAATATCTGATTTTCTCATAAATAAATGCAAAACATACCACCAAATTTTTTCAACTAACATGAAGTACAAAGTGTCACAAGAAATTTTTTTAAAAATCACTTGGATATGTTAAAGCGTTCCGAAGTTCTAACCACTTGTAGTGAAAAAATAGGCCGTGTCAGGAAGGTGAAAAGTGGCTTTGGCGTTAAGGGGTTAAAGCTCAGCCCCATTTTTTTTAATGACCACGACCTGCATTGCTTTATATGGTTACAACTTTTGAACACTGTTACTTAGACTGTTTTTTCTTTACATTTTGTACTTCATTTTAGCGGTAAATTTTGACTGGTAAGCTTTGTGTTTATTTATAAAAAAAGGAAATTTGATTTTAAAATATAAAATCCTCTTGTTTTCAGGCAGATAGTTTTACCATCTAAATAAGTTCCTGAATAACACTTCCCATATGTCTGCTTTTCATGTTCAGAATTTTTGAAAGTTTTGAAGTCTGGATGATTTATTTTGATGTCACTGGGCTTACAAATCGAATATTATTTTTCTGTATTTTCAGAGTTGACAATTTTGGGGATAATTGATGTTTTTAAAGAAATTTTATATATTTAATATGAAAACCCCCCAATATATCAATTAGTTCCACCATGGGACATGCCTGCGGACAGCGGTCGGATTTAATGGGTGTTACACTGGGATGTTTCCACAACTTGGACCTCAATTCATTTCAAGAATAGAAGTTCTTTCTCAGTAGATGACTGCACTTAGGACTGTAGAATTGTAGAAATTCCCTATGGTTAACAAATGTTTGCCCCTACAGACTGTTTTCACAATATGCTATGGAGTTTAGCGATTGTATTTAAGTACACCCCCCTTTTTTTTTACTAAGTTATGTGGAGGTTTCTTTTTTGTGGGATCAATTGTTCTTAAGAAAGGCATTATTTAATATTCCATACAATGTATTGAAAAGCTGGATATAAATCCAAATGTTGTAAAAAAATTAAACACAGTTGTAACCTTTTTGGACTCTGATTTTATAGCTTTCAACATGCTTTTAGCTTTATTTTTTGGGTTTGTAAAATTATGAAGATAACAAATTTAAGTAGCTTTTTATGTTTAAATAACTAAAAAAAAAACTAATCTTAAGAAAAATAAATCTCCTTACAGTAATTTTACTAAAATTTGCATGCCATTTTGCATTAAAGGAAACCTACCACTGCTCGCATGATGCAATCGTGCAAACACACCACCCTGTGTGCTATTTAAGCCTGATTCCGGCACATACTTTGGTTAGGCACGGCACGGTTAGTTTAGCTAAAAAAGATTAAATCACATATGTAAATTAGCACTCTGGTGCTACCCCCATGTCATCAGCTGTCTGTCAATGGCTTCCGATTGTTAATTATTCACTCCTCCTTCTTTCTACTTGGCACTTATCGGCATTTGGCTGTGCGAGAGTTAGTGTTTGCGCATGCACGATAAGTGCCGAGAGCTCGGTGATGTCACGGGTAGGAAGAGGGAGCCGTGAATGATTAACAGACGGACGTAGGGCTGATGACGTAGGGGGTAGCACTGGAGGGCTAATTTACATAAGTGAGTTAATCGTTTTTTAAAGCTAAACTTAAAATTGCTGTGCCTAACCAAAATATGTACCGGCATCAAGATTAAATACCCTACCGGCTGGTGTGCTTGCCTGATTTCATCATGCGAGCAGTGGTAGGTTTGCTTCAAGGGGTTTAAAGTTATGGGATTTTTTTATTTTTATTTTGGCAGCACTTAGGGGTACAGCAGTATGTAATATGTTTATGATTTTATTGCTATGTGTTTTTAATTAAAATTTTTTAGAATTTTCTTTTAACCTTTTAAGGCCTGTCACTAGGTTATTCCATCTAGTTTTCAGCACACCACCTTTTTACCCCTTCATTACCTTTCCAACATGCTATGTGTCTTTTTCAGTTGGCGTCCCGTCACTACATAAATCGTTATTTTCACCCCGGGATTCACATACAAATTATGTAGGAGTTGCTAGGTTGCTAGTAATCTGCCCTCACCCTCTCCAGCCACACCCTTCGCTCCTACTCCAAGTATAAAATACTGCATGTGCAGGAGAGGAGAGAGGCTGTATCACTATGCCATGCCATGCAAGTATTTTCAAATGCACATGTGCAGTATTGGAGATCTGTTAGGAACGCTAAAGAGGCTGCTATCATCTAGGTTAGCAAAGGGGAGTGTCCGGACTGCAGCTTCATGAATACACTAGACCGCTCTCCTCTGCATAGCATGGATTGGACCCTTTAGATGACATCACCTACTTAATCTGCATAAGAATCCTGTAGCGAACGTATCTATTTATGCAGTTTTGGGATGGCAACCGAAGAAGACACACAGGATGTTGGATAGGTAATGAAGAGTAAAAAGGTGGTGTGCTGCGAATTAGTTGGAATAACCAGGTGACAGGTATCCTTTAATCCCTTGCCACAAACCAACATAATTTTATGTCGGCGTGCAGCAAGGGGTGTATAGTGAGGGCTCACGTGCTGAGCCCCCTCATACAGACTGGTTGTATGCTGCATATGCAGATATAAAGGTAGGGATAAAGTATAAAAAGATAGGGAATAGGTTTATATTAAAACATAGCTTTTATTGATATAAAATAAGAGGGTTAGCACTACAGCCTTGCAGTGCTGGGGTCCTGGGTTCAAGTCTCATCAAGGACATGTGTAAAGAGTAAGATCTCTCAGTTTTTGCATGGGTTTCATCCGGGTCCTCCGGTTTCCTCCAACACTTCAAACACACACTGGTAGGTTGATTAGATTGTGAGCCCCATGGGGACAGGGACTGATTTGGCAAGCTCTGTGTAGCACTGCGTAATCTGTGAGCACTATATAAAAAAGGAATCATTATTAAAGGAATTATTAAGATGGAGTATAGATGTGTTTGACACTAAAAATAATAATGGTTCACATTGTAGGTCCTGTTTATTTTATGAACAAGTATATAAACTTAGGAGGAGTCCCCTTAACTTATATGCACCTCCTCTGTTATCGAATCCCTGAGTTATGAGGGATTTCAGTAAGTGTAATTGAACCTATGCACATTCATGCAAACATAGTCCGGTCTCTGGGTTTTAAGACTATGTGCACTACCAAGCAGGTGAACTCCAATCGTAGAACTCTATTTAGACACAGTGGGGGTCATTTACTAAGGGCCCGAATCACGTTTTTCCTTCGCGTTACCCGAATATTACCGTTTTGCACCGATTTTTCCCTGAATTGCCCCGGGATTTTGGCGCACGCTATCGGATTGTGGCGCATCAGCGCCGGCATGCACGTGACGGAAATCGGGGGGCGTGGCCATAAGAAAACCCGACGGATTCGGAAAAAACGCTGCATTTTTTTAAAAAAAGTGTCGCTTGACACGCGCTTACCTGCACCCAGCATAGGACGGTGAACTTCAGTGAACTCTGACGGAATTCAGCGCAGCAGCAACACCTGGTGGACATCGGGCGTACTACCTTAGTGAATCGCCGGAAGACCCGAATCCTCCACACAGAACGCACCGCTGGATCGCGACAGGACCGGGTAAGTAAAACTTCCCCAGTGTTCAGCAGGATAATGCACTATAGCCTGGCTTGCTTGATATAGATAGACATTAGTGGGCAGGTATTTAGAAATCACATGGCGAGTAAAACTACTCTTATGTGGAAGCTGCCATTAAGCTTCAATTCAACACACTATCCTGTGTAGTCAGCTGTCGCCAGCTGTATGAAAGTGAGACCATGCACATTATAAGTACAGGCGGTCCCCTACTTAAAGACAACCGACTTACAGACATCCACTAGTGTAAGACCCACCGTGACCTCTGATGAAGCTCTCTGGATGTTACTTTAGTCCCAGGCTGCAATGATCAGCTGTAAGGTGTCTGTAATTAAGTTTTTTCGATAAGCCCTGGTCCCATTGCAGCTAAAACTTTGAAAATCTAATTGTCACTGGGAAAAAAAATTTGTTTGGAGCTACAATGATAAAATATACAGTTTCGACTTACATACAAATTCAACTTAAGAACAAACAGATGGACCCTATCTTGTACGTAACCCAGGGACCGCCTGTACTGATTGTCCCTCAAATTAATATCCCTAATCACTGTCCCAACTGTCCCAACTTACATTTGGCCAAAAGCTAGGCTTCATCTAGGGGCCTGACATATGTTTCGCCAAAAAGTTTGGCTGCATGGACAGCCTTCCTCGGCAAGGTTTTATTCATTTTGTAATTGATTGACAGGCCGGTAAGCCTATAGACGAAAATTATGTCATCGGGGGATGATTCCGCTTATTTAACCCTGTAAATGATATAAATCTTGAAACAATACACAGATTTAGTCTCATGTTCTATTCAGCATAATGTCATTAACATTTTATCTAAGTGTGCTAGTATAATTCAATACGAAGCTATGAAGAAAAAGGGGCACTATCTGTACTTTCTTGGAATAATCGCTGATTCAGAGTTGACTTGATGAGAGACAAGTTTGGGTGGTGCTCAGCATTCATAGAAAAAGACATCAGTAATGCGATAAAGAGAGGGAAAACAGCGGCACTCACCCGGAAAACGGTATCTTCTTTATTTCATGTGAAGTAAAAGTACATTTGGCGAATATGCCAACATGGGGTAGAGAGGGAAGCAGGGGTAAATACAAAGGCGACAGCCGTTTCGCGCCGTCCGACGCTTTCTCTAGCCTTTAAATAGAAATATTCAAAGTATTACTTCATTTATTATTGCTTTTTTATTGCTACTTACAGAAAATGTATAAGATGTACCATTTAATCCAGTCAAAACTGGAACATCTTCAGCAACGTCTAATAGATGTCTCTTGGTAGTTAAATTTGTTCAGTAATGAAAGCTAGTTCGATCTATTTTTTACAGAGTTGCCCACCCTTGTTGTATTTTCTGCTGATCATCCCAATAACTCCTGCTTAGCAGTACATCATGACATGCTCTCTGCTTCACAAATTTTGTAAGATAAAATTAGGTCACAGCTCTAAACCTCAATTTGTTTCATGCAAAGAACCTCATGTATATTTCACTCATCTGTCGTACTATTTATCCTCTTCCTGTTCCCAGTTGCTTTTTGCTTTGTTGAATAATATGTGTGATGCCAAGAAGACTCTACTTTCAAATTAAAATGAAACTCAATTTAACACTCATTTCCCAGTATTACGCTGTAGGTTTTTTCCCCCCTTCCATCCGTCCTGCCTAGACTGTGTGCATAACAGACAAAATATTGAAGATGCTGAGAACCAATCTTTCTTTTATTAGAAGAGATTTTCTTTTCTTTTTTTTATCTTTGCAGTTTGCTGTTCCCCTTAGGTTTTCTTCTATAAACCAATTTTAATGGAGAAACATTGAGATTTTTCAGACATGTTTCAGCTAGTGTGATAATGGCTCATTAAAGCAGAAAGAACCTCGAAGGGGAACAAAGTGCTGCATATGCAAACGCGATAAAAATAAAACAAATCAGTTGAAATATAGATAGTTTGATTTCTGAAGGGAGAAATATGGAGAATCTTAAAGTGTGGCAAAACATAGATTCCTATTATTCTCTGCTAGTGAGATAGTTTAAATTGACGGTGACTCTGCCCTTGAAAGATTTTCTTTGACTAATGTTAAATCATAAAAATACAATTCAGATATCAGGGAGATTAAAGCATGTGAGTATTTACAACATGGATGTAGCATTTTAAGTAACTAATGATAAAAGTCTATTTAATCTACAGTCAAAGGAAAGACAAACTTGGTGGATTATAAAGGAAATTATGGCATTTTATGAATCTAACAATAAATTTATGCACACTACACAGTTCCATGTTGTTACTTTATAGGAATGTCCTTGCCACGCAGAATCCAACAATACTGCACCTGTATAGCTTTGTGTTTGAAGTTCATCTCATAGGCATCTCATTGAGGCTCAGAGTTTACCTGTAAATAAGCTGTATGAACAATATAACATTTGGAGATTCATTACATTTCTTCGCCTTGTATGACAATGACAAACAAAAGTTAGGACCTTGGCCTTGAATGCCAATCAAAATGCAGGAATCATTTGAGAAATTGCATGAAGCTAAAACATTTTATTAAAATTGTGTTATGTATGTTTTCTGCAGTGGGTGATCAGTCTTTCTAAATCAGCTAATGTGTTCCCTGAATAAATAGCTGCCTTATGGTTTGCATTATTTCTAAATGCGTCTAATGTTATTGGTAACAGGCACTGACTGAAAAAAAAGTAAATTAATTCAGAAGAAGGTATGCATATCGGTTATGTAATTAGGTATATATGTAAAAAATGTTGCTAAAAGAATTGTCAAATTTGTCTTTGTACGTGGTAGCATTAAAATTCTTCTTGAATGGAACTAAAGGACCTAGGCAAAGCCCTAACAATCAATCCCATGGTATTATCCCTCCTCCACCAAACCTTACATTTAGGCAGGAAACATTACCTAACATTCCTAAAACCCTAAATCATTTATAAAACTGTCAGACAGCATAGCATGAAATGTTCCTTGACTGAATATATTTCCACTCCTCCAGAATCTAGTGGTAGTGGCTTTAGATTGCTACATCTGACACTTAGGGGTTCATTTATCTTTAGTCTAGGACTAGAGATGAGCGGACCCAAGTTTCTTGTTCAGGTGCACCCAGCCGACCCAGACATATTACTAAATTGGCTGTACGATAATTAATGTCCCTAGCTACCAGCCATGGCAGTGATTGGCCAAGGGGACCCTCTTGGCCAATTAAAGCCATGGCTACTTGCTACGGGCGTTAATATGCTGTATTGGCTGTTCCGTGGGCCAATTCGGCAATATGAGTCACACATTGTGAACCTGAACCCTGGACCCGAATGGTAAGTGTCTTTTATGCTTTTTCTGTGTACTGAATCATGTATACCTGTTGGTTATTTGTTCCTTTTTTTAAAAAAAGGCATGACACATTTTTACAAATTCTTCTACAACCTCCTTTTAAACATTTTCCTATGCGGGATTGGTGTTTATTTGCACCAAAATTGTGCCATTTTTGCGCGGTTTGCATTTAAAATGCAACATGTGCACATTTTGAGGAAATATGAGGCACAACACTAAAAAATTCTTGAGCATCTAACTTTGGCACAAAATGTGCGAACAAAAAGAGAAAAGCCAAAGATAAATGATCCCCTTAGTATTTTATTTGGTTATGTAAAGCTAGCATGCTTTATGGTTATGGAAACTTATGCCACAAGATTCATGATTGATGATTTTTGTGCTGCTGTTAGTTTTGTATCAGTGGAGAATTGGCAACTTTTATTATGCACATGTTCCCTTGGCGACCCTGCTCTGTAACTTAGTTGACTTTGGTTAATGTTTCTACTTTTTCTTGTCATCACTCACAGTTGATTAGGAACTATCCATAACAGAAGACACTTCCTCTTTCACTGACTTCTTAAAACTACGGTATCCAATTACGGTACATAAATTTATTAAGTGTTTTCCCATTCATTCAGAAATGTCTGCAAAGTGCTTGGTTAGGGAATTTTACAAATGTATTCACTGGCCCACTGCATTTCTTGAAATATAGTAAATAGTTAGATAGATGCAATAGTATACATAGAAAAAAATGTTAACATGAAAATGGTCCCCAATATGGTTCTGGATATTGCAACTCAAGACAAGAGAGCCTAGTTTTTGTGTCATCCTCCATACCTTTTGATGCACATGTAAAGCAACTCCCCCTTTCTTGATAACAATGCAGATCTTGGAGAGGTAAGTTCAACACAGGTCCATTTTTATATAGTAATAATAAAATAACAAAAAATATATAATAATGTATCACCAAACAAACTCTATTTTAAATACTAAATATACATTCTGTTGCCCTGAAAAATATTGGGGCACATTTACTAAGGGCTTTGCGACAGTTTTCTGTCAGACTTTGCACATTGTTTCGAGTGTAAACTGCTTGCACAAGTATTTAAAAAGTGTCTGCACCACAAATGTATCGAACATTAGGAGGCGTTCTGGTGCCCTGTTGGAATGTACGCCAGATTTAATATGCAAAGTTTGTTGCACGCCCTATGTTCAAGGTGCACCACAAAAAAAAGTTGGTAAACTCAGTCGGCCAGGGCAGGGAAGCAACCGATTCATGAAGCTTGTAGCTAGACAGGCCTCTAACCTTAAGGATCAGCTGACTAGAAGTCATTTCACTTGGCCATCCATTCCTTTGGGGTGGGGCGTAAGATTAAAGGGCTCATTCTCCTGTGGAGATTGTTCAGTTTGCCCTCTGTTACGTGCTACTAAGGAATTTGTTAACCCCTTGGACCAACGCAGATTTGCTTTATCGAACTTCAAATCGAGGAACGTCATCCATGCCAAAAAGTGTATGTGGGACAGACGACACAGGAGCTGAGGAAAAGGATCCAGCAATATTTGTTGAGTATTAACAACGCCCAATTACACTTTTCACAAGGCAAGTTATTGTCCTCGGTGGCCACACACTTTCGGATACATCATGGGGGGCTTACAAGTGGTTGTTCTTGACAAGATTTAACCCAAGATTAGGGGAGGGAATGTCATACCTGAACTACTACGTTGGGAGTCTCAATGGATTTATAACTTGAAGTGCCTTTCACCACAGGGTCTCAACAAAGAGCTTCTCTTCACAGGTTTCTACAAGCAAAGATAAACTTTGACATATGGGGACGTCACTTGGATATGGCATTTGTGTTATAACCTTGCATAGATTGGTTGGCCTTGGTACACGCATATCTTGCTGAAGGCATGAACACATTTTCTACAATGAGCCTCGTAAGTATCAAAGTTGCAATATCTTCTAATTATAAATATGTAGTACAATTTTTATTTATTTATTTTTATTTATTAAACATTTTTTTAACACTTTATACTGAACCTAGTGTATTTTTAGGATATCATTTTCATTTACCTACCTAGTTACATGCATGTTTTGCACTTCACAGGATAGACCAGTTTTTTAGTGGTCACAACCATATTAGTTTGGTTTTTTTATGGCCCCTTGTAGTCAGGATCCCTATGGCCCCTTAAGTTGTTCACATATTGCACCCCACCTTTTCTTTACCCTTCTCTTTTCTTTCCACTTTTTTAATTTTATTTTTCTATTTTTGTACATATATATATATACAGGCGGTCCCCTACTTAAGAAAACTCGACTTACATACGACCCCTAGTTACAAACGGACCTCTGGATGTTGGTAATTTAATGTATTTTTGCCTTAGGCTACAATAACCAGCTATAACAGTTATCACAGGTGTCTGTAATGAAGCTTTAGTGTTAATCCTGGTTCTTATGACAATCCAACATTTTTAAAATCCAATTGTCAATGAAAAAAATTTTTTGGATGGGGCTACAATTGTAAAATATACAGTTCCGACTTATATACAAATTCAACTTAAGAACAAACCTACAGACCCTATCTTGTACGTAACCCGGGGACTGCCTGTATATAAATATTTGGAATTCTCAGGGATAATTGGCTAAATGGACTTACACATATTTCTTCTCTTTTGCGTCATGTTAGTGAAGTGCGCTGAGCACGGGGCATTTGAGGAATTTTCATAGTTTTGTATGTATCTGGACGTCCGTTGGACAGAGATGTATTTAAATGGAATTCAGACAGATTGAGTAGATGATACACTAATGGATGTATGTACATGGATGGGCTCACTTTGAATTACAGCACCTACCGTTACTGGCTCAGTCGCACTGTATATCTAATGCCCATCAACATAGAAACTATGGTTATATGTAGGTCGTTATAATATATCACTGATTGTACACATTTTTATATATATGTTTTGTATTTATATTTTGTATTTGTATTTTGACTGTATATAAGGTGAGTCCATCCATTACAGGGCTACTTACCCCTGAGGAAGTTTTCTTGGATGAAGATACGTGTGGGGAGCCTTCCATCCCTGTTCATCTAGTGTTGCTCCCATCTGTATGCCATCCATATAGGTTTTATTCAGGTTACCTGTATTGCATTACTCAATATTGATCCGGGCACTGACGTATACCGCTTTGTTACAACTTTGATCTATTGGCAACATACGGGTTCCTCAGAAATTAGCCATAATATCTGGGACTTATACTTTTTGTACTTACCGGTTGTTGTTTGACATTCATTTTGAGATTCTTCATAAGTTTACTATTATCGGCTATTTGATATTTGGTAACCTAAAATGAACTTTTAGTGGAGGGACCATGATCATTAATTAACCCCTTAAGGACACAGGGTTTTTTCGCTCATTTCTCGCTCTCCACCTTCAAAAATCCATAACTTTTTCATTTTTAAGTGTACAGAGCTGTGTTAGGACTTATTTTGTGCGTAACAAATTTTACTTTCCCGTAATGTTATTTATTTTAACATGCCATGTACTGTGAAGCTGAAAAAAAAATTCCAAATGTGGAAAAATTGAAAAAAACGCACGTTCTTGTGGGCTCAGTTTTTGCGACTCACTCTGCACTCCAAATAACATGTCTACTTTATTCTTTGGTTCGGTGCGATCGCGGTGATACCAAATTTATATAGGTTTTATTGTGTTTTAATACATTTTCAAAAATTAAACGAATGTGTACAAAAAAGGAAAAAAATTTTTTGCCATCTTCTGACGCTAATAACTTTTTCATACTTTGGGGTACGGAGCTGGGGGAGGTATCATATTTTGCGAAATAAGTCGACGTTTTCATTGCTACCATTTTGAAGTCTGTGCAAGATTTTGATAATTTTTTATTCCATTTTTTATGTGATGTAAAAAGGTGCAAAAGTCGGACATTTGGGCGCCATTTCCCGTCTTGGAGGTCACTGCCGGCCATAAAAGTTTTTATATTTTGATAGATCAGGCATTTTGAGATGCGGCGATACCTGATGTGTCTGTGATTTCTAGGGAGAGGGGGGTGATTTGAACTTTTAATATTTTATTAATTTTTTTTATTTTTTAAACTTTTTTTTTTCTTTTTTTTTCCCTATTTCTTAGACCATCTAGGGTACATTAACTCTAGATGGTCAGATCGCTCCTACCATATACTGCAATACTACTGTATTGCAATATATGGCATTTTTGCAGCTCATTCATTACAATGAGCCACTGGCTCATTGTAACAAATCTGCAGAAGCCAGATAGCCTTGGAACAAACGAAGACCCGAGGCTACCATGGCAACCGATCGCTGCCCCCCGATGACGTTCAGGGGAGCGACGATCGTAATAAAGATGGCGGCACCCACGCGCTGCCGTCTTTTAAATGCCGCCGGCGACTTTGCCGGCGGCAATGAAAGGGTTAGTAGCCGCAATCAGTGCAAGCATCAACAGCGGTTATTAGAGGTGGGGTTTTGCTGCAATATGCAACAACCCCCACCCTTGTATGAAGAGGACTCAGCCAGTGACCCCTCTTCATACATTCCCTGTACCTCTGCGCTGTACAGCTACGGCGCAGAGCGTTAAGGGGTTAATGATTGCACAGGTGGTGTTATACAGCTGACCTACACTGTGGTCACTGTTTGAATTGTATGTATAATATATTTTTAGATGTTTTTAACTGTGTGTATTGTTTTTTTCTGTCTGGAAATTAATAAAGCTGTTGTAACTACATTACTTACGCTTTGGTGCAGTGCTTTCTCTTTTACTCTGGTATGTATATTTACTATTGCACCAGCTCATTTATACATTTGGTTGTGCTGACCATTTTCCATTTTGCTAAATATTCATTGAGCACGTTCTTAATGAATCTGGCGCACCAAGCATTATACACAGGCAGAGCACTTTTAGTGTCATATCTATTTCAGAATCTAATAGTGTTAACTCTCTTATGCTTTTAATAGCCTCTCAATATACTCGTATTATTGTCAACTTCTGCCCCTGTTCGCACAACCTCAGGTTCTCTAATTGTTAATAAAATCCACAGAGTGAGCTCAAAGATATCACACCAAGACAGAAGTATGGTAAAATATCTCAATCTCTGTGGAGCACTGATGTTATGCAAGGCTAGGCAGATGATGCAGATGCTTTATTTGTGTCACAAAGGATTATACAGAAACTTTCAGTGGAGCAGGACCTGGGCTTGGTTAGTTAAGATAAAAAAGTAATGTCCATAGTTCATTGGTTAGTAAATTATCACATGGGCATTGCAGAAACAAAAGACGTCTCTTTTTCTGGAATAGGTAGTAGATCAGCCCATTGTAGATCAGCCCATGGAGTCTTACATTATTCGATGCACAGGAGTGTTTTATCACATTGTTATCAATCTTCATCCACAGCTGAGCGTCCTCTTACATTTAGCAAGCATATAAAAATAACGTAGCTTGAAGTACTTTTTTCCCTTATATTTTTGTAATGGATTTAAATAAACGGAAATCCCGAAGGTAGTGTGGAATTAACCGAATTTATAAAAGTGCAATTTATGAATGTGTGAATAAAATTATTCACTAAGATTAAAGAGGACCTGTTACCCCTAAAACAAGCACTAGGAGCTGCTTACCAAAGTAAGCAGCACCTAGCGCTATCCCATTTTTAGCAGTGATAAACTAATAGCTTTATCGGAACCCTCAATAGTACAATAGGAATGCCGTGGTACAATAGGAAGGCACTTCATCTTCCCTGGAACGCCTCTCCCACTCCATAGGCTGGCGGTGACTGCCGGCCTCGATGCAGTCACCCCCTCTTAATCCCGCCCACTCATGTTCCTATTGTACTGCATGGCAGTGTCTGCTATTGATATTGCCTGTTTTATGGGTCACAGGTCACCTTTAAGTATACACAATCAGATTTGTCCACATCAAGATCCATGACAAAATGCAGTAACAATAACAGTATTGTTACGGCACAAGAATTAATGGGGTAACACAATGCATACAAAATAAATTATACCAGATAGGGATACATATTGTGCTAACACCTGAGTAATATCATTAGAAGTCACTTGGAATGACCAGCAGGTGAGTTTAAACTTATTTGACCTCAAACAATAAGCCACTATATCTATGCTCATGCCTGAAGTCTGTTAAATTTCAATCATAAAGATATGCATGAGACTGATTTGTTTTTGAGAGTAAAGGGTGAATGAATGCAAAACACTATAGAACCCCAAGAAACTGATTTTAAAATGTTTTGTATTTCTTAATTACTTTGAATTAACAATCTCACCATTTTTACTTAAATGGGTTTTCCCACAGAGACAAGATTCTTACATATACTTAGGATAACAAAATAACAAGTTCTGTAATTCTCTGTTATTAACAAAAATACAGCATTTCACAGATATAATTACAACCTGTTTCTATCTTGATGTTTACAATTTGGTTGCCCCTGGATCTGACCGTAAATCTTCTGATTATGGTCGGATACTTCTCATAAATAGCCTCTCTTATCTGCACACTGAAGTGCTCCCTGCCTCCTGCCTCTTCCCTCCAATACAAGACCAGCTTAGACATACTAGAAACACAGGCACTTCCTACCAGAAAGCAGCAGTGTGCAGAGACTTACTCTACAAGCTACAGATAGATGAGGTCTTTATCCAGGGGAGTTGGAGGGAGGCATATAGCAGAGCTGACTCTGTGGACTTAATAGGTGAGTTAGCAAAGCTGATGTCATTGTGTTTCATATCCATCTCATCCTTAATATCTCTCATCTCTGATCTGTCTCATCTCTCTTTGTCTGTGTCAGTTACTATTAAAATGTTCAAAAGCTAAAATCTAAAGTGTATATAAATCTGTACCCTGATAATTTAACCACATTGTCAGTTCAGAGAACTAAATGGATCATAATGTGTCTGCTTAGAGAGTCCTCGTCCATACTCAGCAATGCAACAGCAATAAAACTGTGTAATATTGTAAAGTAAGGAGGTTAAAAATTATCTTTATTGTGTAAACATCACAAGGGGATTCAAATTTAAGAACTTTCTTTCATGGGGAAAACCCTTTTATGGTGATATTTGCTATCATTGCGTATAATTTATATTATAACGTCATGATGACATATCAATTATTATCATAAAGGAAATAATCGGAATATTTTTATCCATCACATCACAGATGCCCATTATTGCACAATGCTTAAACTCTTTGTAATTCAACACAGCACTATTCACTAGTCTTTATCTGATTAGCTAATATTTATAAGCCTCAGTTTCAATCTTACTATGGTATATAACTTGTGTAATAACAGAAGGCACCAAACTGAGGTAAAATAAATATATTTCTATTTTTCTAGCACTAATCTTGCTAAGGTTCCATGTCTTGTTCCAAACATGGATTTTTTGTTTATTTATAAAATATATTTTTAATTTATGTAATTGGCACTCCTAATACATATTATTTAAGTAGAAAGGCATTTTAAAATATGTTGTTTATTTAATATTTTACCTTATTTCATTTATTCTGCTACGTAATCAATCAATCATGACTGCGACGTGTACGAGGCTTCCCCCTAAGGATTGGACCCCGGGTGTCACTAACCAGGGTTCTGATCCCCTTCAGGGGAGCCCCGAGGTCTGCCAAGTGCCCCAGGGCTGTCCGATATCTTCTGCAGTCAGACCCCATGCCAGATAACTTATACTGCTCTACAATACCATAAGTATAATATATACACTCACCGGCCACTTTATTAGGTACACCATGCTAGTAACAGGTTGGACCCCCTTTTGCCTTCAGAACTGCCTCAATTCTTTGTGGCATAGATTCAACAAGGTGCTGGAAGCATTCCTCAGAGATTTTGGTCCATATTGACATGATGGCATCACACAGTTGCCGCAGATTTGTCGGCTGCACATCCATGATGCGAATCTCCCGTTCCACCACATCCCAAAGATGCTCTATTGGATTGAGATCTGGTAACTGTGGAGGCCATTTGAGTACAGTGAACACATTGTCATGTTCAAGAAACCAGTCTGAGATGATTCCAGCTTTATGACATGGCGCATTATCCTGCTGAAAGTAGCCATCAGATGTTGGGTACATTGTGGTCATAAAGGTATGGACATGGTCAGCAACAATACTCAGGTAGGCTGTGGCGTTGCAATGATGCTCATTTGGTACCAAGGGGCCCAAAGAGTGCCAAGAAAATATTCCCCACACCATGACACCACCACCAGCCTGGACCGTTGATACAAGGCAGGATGGATCCATGCTTTCATGTTGTTGACGCCAAATTCTGACCCTACCATCTGAATGTCGCAGCAGAAATCGAGACTCATCAGACCAGGCAACGTTTTTCCAATCTTCTACTGTGCAATTTCGATGAGCTTGTGAAAATTGTAGCCTCAGTTTCCTGTTCTTAGCTGAAAGGAGTGGCACCCGGTGTGGTCTTCTGCTGCTGTAGCCCCTCTCTCTAAAAGTTCGACGTACTGTGCGTTCAGAGATGCTCTTCTGCCTACCTTGGTTGTAACGGGTGGCGATTTGAGTCACTGTTGCCTTTCTATCAGCTCGAACCAGTCTGCCCATTCTCCTCTGACCTCTGGCATCAACAAGGCATTTACGCCCACAGAACTGCCGCTCACTGGATGTTTTTTCTTTCTCGGACCATTCTCTGTAAACCCTAGAGATGGTTGTGCGTGAAAATCCCAGTAGATCAGCAGTTTCTGAAATACTTAGACCAGCCCTTCTGGCACCAACAACCATGCCACGTTCAAAGGCACTCAAATCACCTTTCTTCCCCATACTGATGCTCGGTTTGAACTGCAGGAGATTGTCTTGACCATGTCTACATGCCTAAATGCACTGAGTTGCCGACATGTGATTGGCTGATTAGAAATTAAGTGTTAACGAGCAGTTGGACAGGTGTACCTAATAAAGTGGCCAGTGAGTGTATATAACATTAGTATTGTAGTGTGGTGTCTTGGACTTGAACCAGCGATCAGAGTTTGTATACAGTAAAAAAAAAAGGAAAAAAAGTTTAAAACATTTAAATAAATAAAAAATAAACAAATAAAATATAAGCCGCTAAAATGTCATGTTCTGATACACACTAAATAAAGTATAAAAAACACAAATACACAAAACACCCCACATATTTGGTATTAGTGTGTCCGTAATATGTATAACAAAACAGAAATGTTATTAGACCCGTGTTGTGAATGTTGTAAAAACCCTGTAAAAATTTTGAAAAAAAGATAAATTTGTAATACCCTTAAAAATGTTCTAAAACGTAATAAAGAAAATTGTAGACAAACATTTGTAGCAAAAAATAAGCCATTAACCACATAGGTCATGTCTCTGAAAAGATGGTGCTACCAAAAATTGATGATTTTCATTTCTTCCACCAACAAAGAGCTAATAAAATCTTATCAATTAGCTATATATGCTCCAAAATTATGTACCAGAAAAGTGCATCTTAGTGGCAAAAAATAAGCCCCTATATATCCATATTAATAAAAAGAACCAGGACCAGGTCGTAAAGGACACTGTCCTTCACGACCAAAAGCAAATATGTCCATTACAACAGCATATGGATGATATAATAGAGAATAGAAGCAAACGTCTGCCTGAATCTTTCCAGTCTGCATCTCTGTTTTCCACCGTTACTGAAATTCTCAATAACATCCTTGGTCGTCCTCCCAATAGGTATATTGAAATTGACAGAGTCCTATGCCTTCCCGTTCCAAACACAAAAAATCCAGAGAGGCATAGTATGCCTGATTTATTTCTAATCTCTTAAAGAACAGATCTTATCGAAACTAAGAAATCAAAAACAGATCCTGTACCAAGATTCTGCCAGATCTCTCCTGTTTCACTCTGGCACAAGGTGCTGCTGCACGACCTCTTCTGGACCTACTGAGAGAGCATAACCTTCCCTACAGATGGGGTTTACTGCTTGCCCTCCACATCTGTTCTGGAGGGAAAGATGTTTCCCTGCGATCCCCGATCACTGTTCCCTCTGGCCCTACATCTACCTCCGGTCTCATTGGGCCACTGGCCCTCATACCTTCCTTGCTCTGGCTCTCCTTCAATAGCCTCTTCCGCTAACTTCACCCCACTAGGCCTTCCTAGGAGGGACCCCCTGAAGCGCCAGATGTCTAATGGAAGTGGGAGCACGAGAGGCCCTAACTAATGCCAATTTGTTTCCCTAAGTAGCTCTTGCTACACGGCACTGGTCTCTTTGGTCTTAGTCTGCAGATTGGCCTATGATGATGATCCACAGGTCCTGTTCATACTCTAAGAATGTGTCCTCATATTTGTGTAGAAGTTAACAGTCTTTTCCCTGTATGATGCATATTGCCAAATATCTCCTCCATGTGCTGGAGTATTGGTAATGGTGCACGGACTCTACCGTTACACATCCCCAGTAAGTTAAGGGATCGCGGACACCACTAGTTGTAAGCCCGACACCCTTTTAGCTTTGGTTGATATTTTCTACTATGGCCTGTTTCTTTAGGAGTTGCTGATTTGTTTTCTCTGTACTAATCTTTTTATTTTTCTTCCCCTACCTCACAATTCCGGATGTATTCCTCAGGTAATCCAAAGGGATTATGTTGCATGTGACTGGATTTTGGCGCAGTGCGACAGAAATTGGGGGTCGGGCCGTCAGGTCGACTGATTCGGACTGAGCGTGGGATTTAACATTTAAATTGATCCAATGCACTTAAAAACACCAGGAAGAAGATGGTGAACTCCGGCGGACCTGACTGAGGAAGCGACACATGCAGGAAATCGGGCTCAAGATGTTAGTGTATCGTGGCACAGTGCATTGGACAATGCACATCGGGGAACGCGCCAGGGATGGGTAGGTGAAAGTGCCGCAATGTTTCTCTTCTGTCCGCAGATATGCCCCCCCCGATGATTCGATTTCCTTTCACCCGGCCATCTGGTGGTATTAAATACCTGGGAATTAAAATTCGCAAAGACCTGTTATGCTTACTTACTGACAATTTTATCTCCTATAAACTAGGTTTGGATAGGATTTGGCTTCTTTCAAAAGAAGGAATTTTCTCGGTTTGGGTGACTTAATATCCTCAAGATGACCATACTTCCCCGACTACTCTTGCTTGTACAGACTATCCCAACTGGCCACCTGGTGGCATTAATACCTGGGAATTAAAATTTGCTTACTTACGACAATTTTATCCCCTACTAACTACATTTTGATTGGATTTGGCTTCTTTCAAAAGAAGGAATTTTCTCGGTTTGGGTGACTTAATATCCTCAAGATGACCATACTTCCCCGACTACTCTTGCTTGTACAGACTATCCCAAACTGGCCACCTGGTGGCATTAAATACCTGGGAATTAAAATTTGCTTACTTACCGACAATTTTATCCCCTTACTAACTACATTTTGATTGGATTTGGCTTCTTTCAAAAGAAGGAATTTTCTCGGTTTGGGTGATTAATATCCTCAAGATGACCATACTTCCCGACTACTCTTGCTTGTACACAGACTATCCCAAACTGGCCACTGGTGGCATAAATACCTGGGAATTAAAATTTGCTTACTTACCGACAATTTTATCCCCTTACTAACTACATTTTGATTGGATTTGGCTTCTTGGAAAAAGAAGGAATTTTCTTGGTTTAGGTGACTTCGTATCTTCAAGATGACCCTACTGACCTGACTGCTCTACCTTGTACAGACTATCTTTACATCTCTTTCCTTCTGGGTGAAAGTCCAAAAATGCTTTGGGTCGTTCCTCTGGTCCCCAGCACCGCCCAGGAACCTGAAGGGAAACTCTTGTGTGTCCCAAAGACGGATTGGTCTACCTGACTGCCACCTCCTGCCTACGCCATCCTTCTGGACTTCTTTGATTGTAAGACCTCTAAGACATGGGTAACCTCTCATGACCCCACCTCCCTGTCCTTTATTGCGGCCCATACTGTAAATAGTATCTAAGTATATTTGGACCCAGTCAGATAGCATACCCACCATTGTTATTTGATTTGGCCCATACTGTACGAACCCTGAGAGGGGTGGGACCGAATTTCTCCCTGATTGACCTGAAAGGTCCAGAAGAACAGGGGTCCTTTTCCTTGCTCACTCCCGCAATAAACCAATCTCCTTCTCTCAGAGCGCTGCCAAGACTGTAATTCCCATGAGATGGTGCTCAGATCTTAATTTTGGAGTGGTTGGCAGAAGTTGCCGCCACTCATAGACTGGAGGAGCTTATTGCACAATAGCTTGCATTGTTATTCTCCCCTGCATATCGTGCACTCAAGGATTAAAAGTGTCTGTGGGATTGGTGGACCCTAATCTGAACTCCTCGTGTGCCAACGGCTGCTCCCTCCCCTTCCCCTCTTTCACTCCATCCCTCTCGCCCCCACCCCTTTGCCTCTTCTTTTGCTTATCCTTAGAAGGGTTTTTCTTTTCATTTCTTATTCATTGCCTACCCAAAGTTATGAGTATGACCATACAACTTAACATCTTATTCTGTATTGCACTTACACTACTTCTGTATACATTACCCTTATATGGCAATTGGTTCATTTTAGCCTAAAATGCACTGGGGCACATTTGCTAAGAACATGCCCCACAGATTCAGGATTTCTGGCACATCTTTTTAAATCACCTTTATTATAGGGAATGCAGCACAATTCTGTCAGCCTTTGCATGATAAATCTGGTGCAGGGTTCGACTGAGCACCAGAACGCTCCCTTATTTGTGTTTCATGATGTCTAGTTCAGCTGTGCCACAAAAGGGTTGTGTGCGACACAATTGTGGTGCAGACCCTTCTTAAATACCTGTGCAAGCAGTTTGGACCTAAAAGAACATGCAAAGTCTGGCAGAAAACTGAGGCACAGCCCTTAGTTAATGTGCCCCACTGTGTTGCTGTCATAATACTGTCATGACATTATTACTGTATTCCAGTTTGTTATTCAATAAAATGGCAAAGACTAACAAGACTTACAGTTTAGGTTTATGAGATAAACAAAAACATTACAAAGAATGTAAGGTCTAGGTAGATACTAACCAATAAAAGAAAAAGTTGCTCCAGCACTCGAACGGATAGTAAAGTAAAAATCTTCTTTATTCAAGTATATAAAAAATCATGGTGCATACAGGCATGTAGCCCTCAAACCGACGCGTTTCGATGATATACATAGTGTGGTAAAAGCCCTGGATTTGTCTGCAGTAACCCAAGGGTTAATGAAGACTTGTGGTAAGCAGGAGTAGTCTGTTTGGTCTATGTTGGCTTCGCTAGCATAGACACCTTTGTAATGTCCGTACTGGGCCTGCTTTCTATGGAGTAGGGGTAGGCTGGTAGTGGGACTCCTACTCCATCTGGGCTTCGGTCCTGGGTTTCTGTATAGTCCACAGGTGCAGGTCACACCTGCTTTGGGGGGGGGGGGAAATCCATGCACACTCTGGATGTGTTAGGGCAAGGAAAGCTGAGTTTGTGGACTTGTTGTTAGGTGGATACTAAAGTATAGCTTTATATATTTTTCACTCTCATCAAGGGTAATAAAATACATATTGTATAAAATATTTGCTGCAAATGTTTTTTTTTTTAATTTAGACCCAGGTTGCCTTTACTAAACCTGAATTGATGCCACTGTATGGAGCAAAGGTGTTTACCTAGAGAGGATTATTAATACTGTATTATTGCAGTAATATCTTCATGTCACACCCTGGTGTTACAAATGATCAAGCTTTATAGGGACTTTTTTTTAACTGGTGGTATTAATCAAGTGTGCAGAGATATGTCACTAAAATCTTTGAGGGCTGATCTCTTTGAAGTCTGAAGATTAATTTTCCTTTATTATTGGAAAGTGGACACACATGGAATATTAATTGGCTTAGCTGAGCGTGAAAGGTAAATTCCGTTTGAACTAAACTGTTTTTAGGTTTAACAGTGAAAAGCAAGCTATTAGTCAATTCAACCATATACCAATTGACTAGCATGCTGTTTCACAAGAGCTTTAATATTATTTTTCATATTTTAATTGTACAAAATAAATGAATTAAACTCACAGATGCATGGAAATCCAATTACAGCCTGAAATGTAACACCACAAAAGCATTTCATTTTTAAATTAGAGCTAAGCCTGTTTAACCCTGTGAACCAAGGTACCATTGAATAGAAATGATATAGGAAATAATTTGGGATGGTAAGATCATTATGTAGTATGAAGCCTATCTAATCACATTGATAAATTGTGGAGCAATTGATTCGGAATTTGACTTTTATATCAGTATACTTAGTTTGTGGAAATGATGACTTTAATTTTAATATTTCTTTCTTATTATCTTTTTTTATCACTAACTACCGTAAAGGGGACTTACAGGCAAAAGCACAGGGGATGCTAAACACACCCAAGGTCTGAGTGAGCCCATGTAATGGACAGATAACATATTGACCTTCAATATGTCATGCCACTTGGATACTATTATTGTATCCTCACTAGCAGCTTCTGACAGAGAAGCTGACGAGTGTTTAGTTTGGGGGACACATTTTTTTTTGAATCAGAACTTTTTATTGAACATTTTTGCATTTTATACAAACATTTCCCCCCCTTCCCCTCCCATTGGTAGACAATACTTCCCCCCCCTCCCCAACATATCGGACAGTTTGCATTCCAAATACCTTCCAGGATCTTAGCTATACACAGGTACAACTTATACAATGGTTCTTGACATAGATTACCATAGTTTAACAAATAGTTTACATTATACAGTTAACTCATAAAAACGCTGTAAGTGGGTTACGAAGTGAATGCGTTGACGGTAGGCCGGGTGTATCTATCCATGGACCCCATATACGCTCAAATTTTGTATTTGCCTTTCTTTTATAATAAACACTTTTTTCCATTCTGATAACGTTGTTCATTTTATTTATATATACCTCTAGCTCTGGAGCAGTAGGGCACAGCCAGTACATGGCTATTAACTTCCTAGCTTGATATAACATCCTGCTGACCCCCAACATGGCACCGTCTGCTAAGTTGTCATCATCTACATTGCCTAACATGCAAACCATGGGAGTAGCTTGTAGGGCCATTCCATACACCCGTGTAATAAGGTTTATAACATCGTTCCAAAATGGTCTGAGTCTCTGACACTCCCACATCATGTGCATTAAATGCGCTCCTTCTCTACCACACTTGGGACAGCAGTCATCCCCACGGAGCCCCACCTTAAGTAGATAGTGCCGCGTGCGATAAACTCTGTGCAGTAGGTAAAGCTGTGACATTCGATGGGCCTCATACAGTGTTAACTCTGGGACCCTCTCCCAGATATCAGTCCACTGCTCTTCCGAGATTGGGCCTATGTCTTCCTCCCATTTATTCTGGATGGTGTTTATGGCACTCTTCCAGCAGGGTGGTAGTTTGGGGGACACATAGTGGCATAGTGGCCTTTATTTCTTCTCCATTTTGAGCTCTTATGATTATATAGATTATATATTTTATTTTGCTCTGCTTAAATGTAATGGTACTTACCCATTTATTAAAATTTCTTACCAGCTCCGTTCTAGATGTTTCTATTGGCAGGTAGATTTTTGGATAGAATTGGCAAATGGTTACTATAGGCCAGGAACATGGACAGGATGTTAACCAGTGCAAATCTCCAGAGTCATGCAGTTTTAAGAAGACATACAGAGCTCCACAACCACACTTTTTGAAGAAATTCAGTCCTAGATTGTTTGTTAGAAGGGAAATTGTTGCCCTGTTTATTGATTTTTGTTTTTGATTGGTCATTTTATTAGAGCACATTCTGGTTTCTTAATTTTATATTAAATGACATCTACCACCAGGATAAAGTTTGTAAAGTATTAAAATAATAAATGTTTAATTATATAGTGCCATCATATTCAGTACCACTCATAATGGGGGCACATTTACTTACCCTGTCTGCTGAGTTCACCAAAAGTGCATTGTCCTACGATAATACACCATGCCAGGATTCACTAAGATTGTAAGCCTGATATCCTGCATGTGTCACTTCCCCGCTTAGTTCCACCGGAGTTCACCATCTTTTTAGAGGTGCATCTAAATGCTTGGGCTTTTGACACAATTTGAATTTTAAACCCCTTGCTTAGTACGAATCAGACGGATCAGCCGAAGGATCAGCCAATGGCCAAAAAACTATCATGTGTGACTAAGCAGATACCTGTTAAATACCTATCCAACTTGAAAAAGGCGCACAGTCCGATGAAAGTGTGATTCGCAACCCTAAGTAAATGAGGCCCAATGGGTTATCTTTACAGAGAAAATAAGACATAACAGAGTAAAAACAGTCATATAAAACAATAATAGTGATGGCCCTGCTCGCAAGAGCATACGTTCTATAAATTGTTGCTGTGTCCATTAATGTCCCTATTTTTGTTTGCCACCATGTGTTTTATAATTTCTTCTTCTCCAACCAGTTTTGTGATGCGATGGTGGGCATTAAATACAGGGCTATTTATAAGGAGCACAGTGTGTCACCATTTTTAGTGCATTATAGTGCATTGTGTTCCGGTATTATCTCCATAGGGTAATATGTATCACAATTTTGTCTTCATTACAAAAAATAATTTTAGGGGAACATTTTATGGTGGTATTAAGATTTTGTGATTATGTAAAGATTGAGTATCTGCTCCAAAACGTGAATGGGACAATATTTGGGAATTACAGTTTGATCTATATATGGTACTATAATAAAGCTTCTTAGGGAATGGAAGATGCGTCCCTTGTGCCTGCTTTCAATCAGCGGTTTCAGGACCTTTAGAGGACTTTCAACGGTCCTGAAATGGCTCTTGTGTGCATGTGTATTGAGAGCAGGAACAGATGTACAAGGATTTCATGGGTGAAGGCCCTTCTCAGTCTAAAAATCAGTGGGTAGTTTGGGTGGCAATGGGCCACTAGAAAGCATGGGCTCTGAACTACTGACCAAACCGCCTATGTTACAATACACTACAGAGTTTGATCTTTATAGAGGAATTGAGAAGAGAAAATCTTTCATGTGTCATTTTAACATCGGTAGCCTGTTATGTAAAATAGTAGCTTTTGAGTCCCATCACAAGGCCTCAGAGCCTGGTAGTGACTGTTACCTCTGAACTCTCAATACCTATACCGCTGACTCCTATGGCTCTGTCCCCTGTATTTGGTGACTTGTGTTTTAGATTTCCTGTAGTGTTCATTTAATTATCTGCTACTTTGAGATACTGCTGTTGTATATGTTATTCATGCAGCACAAACATTTCTGCTAATAGGGCTATTATCATTTTACTGTTGATTACCTCTGTAAGGGAAGCAACTCCCTGAAAGAAAGAAGTTTGCATAAGAATATTAGATTAATTGCATGAACTACAGCTTTTCAACCTTAATTCTTGACTGAACCACTCGGAAATGTCACACAGAGTCTTACTTAATGAGTTCATTTTTATTCTGAACACATAGAATACTGTAATCCTGTGAATTGTACACATGCTGCATTCTAAGACAGTCATTGTGCTAGAGGTATAAATACATTTTAATATTTGTTTACCCATATTGTCACAAACAGTACAAATTAAGCCTCTTAGACTTTGTAAAAAGAATAAAAAGGAGCTCTGAAGACTCCTAGACTCCAAGCCAAAGTCACGAGGTGAAATCAGCAGTGTGTAAGAGTAATTGACACAGAAAAATACGCTAAATTGACTTGGCACTAGTGGCTTAGAGGAGCATGTACTGTGAATGGAGAATTCATGTTGATGAAGTAAACAGCTCATTCCCAGACTGAGCTTTTTCTTGATGTCTTACAGCCTTTAAAAGAAATATTCTGAAATATTTCAACTTAATAGGTCTTAAAGATACAATCTAGGGGTTTTAAACCATTTCAGTGCCTGGTTTTCAATTGCTTGTATACATGTGGGCATTTTTATGTGTTTTATGTCCCCTTTTCATCTAAAATCAAAGAAGAGATCTTTTTTTTTTAAATATATGACGGGTCATGCTTATAATCAATAAGCTGCCAGAGGCATTAAAAGGGAACCAGTCAGCACATTTTCACAAATACAGCTAGTGCCAGGTCCCCATAGAGCCCTATTAACTAACTGACGCCCTTCTTTAGTTATAAATTGTTTTCCTTACATCCCGATAAATCAACTTTATGTCATATAACCTGGCATCAGAGGGGGTGTGTCCTGCTTAACTGCGCCCTTCCATTTACTCCTCCCTACCCACCAGCAAAGAAAATCTACATATAGATATATACCTCAAATCTATATACCACACATAATAATAAAAATACATTCCACCAATAAATATACATAGAAACATATAGATACTAATATAACAATATAATGGACATATAAATATATTTTAAAAATGAATATACTGCAAGCATAAATACTGTATATTATCAGCAGTAAATAACCATAGATAAATATATATCAGAATTAAATGTACTTCACATCAGGGTTGTACTAGGACACAAACATCGCTTACTGCTAGGATGACACTGTTTCCTTCTATGTCTGTGTTGGCCTGTTCCATTCTACCATGGTGACTGTGGCCTTTGGAGAACATCATCATGCTCTGTCTCTAAAAAAAATCTGCCAATATAATGTCCACTAGGTAACAGCTAAGTACTCCACAATGTGCTTCCTGCAGATAAAACACTGCAACACCCAAATAAATTATGCTATATACTACCGTATAATTCCCCCTCATGCCCTGTAGTACATAGTAGCACAACAACAATAAAAAAAAACACTGCAGCCATCACCGCACTGCCAAGATCTTCAGCTCCAGGTGCTGATGTCATTGCTTAGGCAACGGCATCTGGGCCTTAGAGATGAAGCCTCTCTATAATCCAGGCGGCATCACCTAAGCAACGGCATTGGTACCTGGGCCGGATAATGGGCTCAGACAGCCAGGTCTGGCGGTAGCACCCGGCTTACCCGGGCAAGTGCCGAGGTGACGGGTGCTGATAGGACCCACTACGGCGCCGAAAAAAAAATTCAGCCCCCGGATCAATTGTACCAGTGTCACTGTAACTCACTGGTATAAATCACTGATATAAATGATCACCATCCGGCTTGTGTAGTTTCCTGCCTCTATGCTGCGCTTGTCGGGAGCGCAGCATAGAGGCAGAATCCAAAACTCACCTTTCCTTGTTCCCCCGAAGTGGTGCTTTGCACTGTATGTGATGGCTGTGAAGCCGACGCACATGATGATGTCATCAGATCACGTGTGCCGACTCCAGAGTCGGTGCATACAGCAAGCGCATAAGAAGAAAGATGGTGGCTGCAGGCGCTGCTTCGGGAAAACAAGGAAAGATGATTTTTTTTTGTTTCCCAGAGTTGGGGGAGTGTGCCTTATGGGGAAAGGGGGCGAGAGAAGTGTGCCTTATGGGGAAGGTGGTGGGAGAAATGTGTGCCTTATGGGGAAGGTGCAGGGATTGTGCCTTATGGGGAAAGCGGGGGAGACAAGTGTGCCCTATGGGGAAGGGGGGGGGGGAAGTGTTCATTATAGGAAAGGGGGGGGGGGGGGGGGGTGTGGGGGAAGGGGGGGAGAAGTGTGCCTTATGGTGAAGGGAGGGGGAAGAAGTGTGCCTTACGGGGAATAGGGGGAATGTGCCTTATGGGGAAGGGGGGTAGTGTGCCTTAAAAGGGGGGACAATGTGCCTTAAAGGGGGGGGGCAGTGTGCCTTATGGGGGGGACAGTGTGCCTATGGGGGGACAGTGTGGCTACAGGTGGGGAGGGGCAGTGTGGCTACTGCATGGCGGGGTAGAGACAGTGTAGCTACTGCGTGGCATGGGGAGGGACAGTGTGGCTAATGGGGGGAACCAGTGTGGCGCTTGGATGTGAGTTTTCTGAAAAGGGACCCACTTAGGCTCTGCTGCTCAGGGGCCTACTTATACCTGGAGCCGGCCCTGCAGACAGCGATAGTAGTACGGTGATCAGTGATTTGTGAAGAAGCACAATGCTGATCACTATTGAGTGCCGGGATGGCGACCACAGAGGGGGTAGGCGATCACCTACCCTTGCCTGGGAACTATGACTATGTTAGGACCCCATTAATTGCAATAGATTCACATCAGGTGAGTCGCAAATAAGTTTGCAAGCTGATTTTTTAACATTGCAGCCATGGAAAAGAAACATTTAGAGATAAGAGAAATGCTTTTTAATCATAGTTTTAGTGTAGTATTTATTTTTGGTGAGTTCATTTAAATGGTAGAAATGAAAAGTAAAGCAAAAACACTGCCACTGCTGTGCAAACTGACAACATATCCCGATAAAAGCCAAAGGTCATTTTGTGGAGTCATCAATGGTGCTGAGGTGCTCAGCCATATAGTAGAAATAGATAAAGAGCAGTAGACCAAAGCACGGCACTCACTGAAGACTCTCTAAAACTTCCAAGCTTTATTGGTGCAAACAGGTTTAATAGGAGACCAACATTCTGCTGAAGCGACCTGCTTCTTTGCGCTATAACGCTCTTTCTCTAGCCTCTTATGTCATCTGTGTGGGGCATGTCCATTTAAGACCTGTTTCCCAAGAGGTCACTATGATAACGTGTAATCAATGCTTAACATTCAATACAATTTATGTATGAAGAAAACTTTCAATTCCATCGTCAATACAATTCATATCAGCAGAAAAAAAAAACAAATACGTTAATCATCTTTAAATAAGAAAATCTGTTACAGGAAAGTTCACACTGATAAATTTTTTAAATAACATCCATTATATGTATAAATATGGAAGATAAATTAAATTAGTTAAATTAACTGTAAATACCCAGAAGAGAATGGGTATGAGATGTAAAGATGTAAAGGATTAGAAAGATTTATAATTTAGTATTCATGTAATGTCCATGCCTAAACTTTGCACTTTGCAGTTCCCCCAGTGTGCTGCTGGAGGCGTGTCCGGGAACGGCCTTATATACCTGTCCATTCCCATCATACCTTGCTGGTTATTCTTCAAGTCCTACCTGTGTGTCTAGTGCTCTTGCTATCTTGTTTTATATTCTGTGTTTTCTGTGCTCTTGCAATCTTGTTTGGTATTCTGTTTTGTAGTAGTTTTAGTAGTTTTGTGTTTTTATCTGCCTGTATCTTGACCTGGTGTATGTACATACATACAGGTGTATGTATCTGCTAGATTTTGATCTGACCTGTGTATGTCTGCCTTGAAGACCTGTATATATCTGTTGTTTTGTTCCTGTCTCAGTCCTGTGTTAGTATTCTGTGCACCGTGTGAACAGTGGTCTATTCCTGTATTCCGGTTACCTGTCCGCTCCACCATCCAGCAGCTGCCAGACGAAGTAAGTCTTCCTTGTCATCTTGTAGGGTCTCTCAGGGACCGTCAATTAGGTTCCTGATAGTGGGTTCGCCCTTATTAGGGCGGTTTATTTGCTTTAGGCAGGGACTTAGCCCGCAGGGATGTTGTAGGGTGAGTTCGCCACCACTTACCTCGTCTGATAGCTAGCGCCAAGCCGGGTTGTGGTTGCGCGGTTTGCTGGACAGGTACTGACAATTACACTTTAAAAACATTTTTTGGGGGTTACTTATCATTGGTTTTGCTGGGCTTTTTTGGTGAAATAAAGTCTCAAAAAAGTCACATTAAGGTTTTTTTGAGACTTTTTACTACTAAAACATCTCTTTGAGCTATTTCTTCCACTTTATTTATCCAGTGTAATGAAGTATTACTGCTAGTACAATGCAGTGCAGCATCCTCCAAAGCCAGATTCATGCATTAAAATTAAAAGTTTCATAAGTCCTCTGCTTGTGTATGTGCTGGGTCTTTTTATGACTTTTGAGACTATTTTGGGACAAAATAAAAAAAAATCCATCACAGCAAGTAGAGCAAATGAACATTTATGAATCTCCATGGGCAGCGGAGCTCCAAAGATGGACATAGAACTGTTGCAAGAAGCCTGCCCAATGATAAATAACCCTCTTTATATTTATGTTTTTGGGGTATTTATCAAGACCAGCGATTTTAGCACCTTGTGGGCCTACTTTATATATGTCAAAGGGGACATTTATCAAGTGTGTTGCACAAAAAAATGTGTTAGCACTTTTATATGTTTCTTCAGTTTCATAACTATAACTTATTTTTGATTTGTGGTAGCAGGTTCAATGGCTCTATAATAATGTTCCTGTCCACAAGAGTAGGCAATGCTTATTCTCTTAAAAGCCAATAAAAACGTTTATAACATGTGTGCACCGTTTCATATCATGTGTAAAATGTATCAATAAACTCCTCTTTTATTTATACCAGTAGCCAAGTACCATAGTTTAAGAATCAGTGGATGGCATCTGTTAACTTGCGAAAGCCGCCTTTCTTTCCTCCATTTATGATAAAAGTATTGTGCAAATGAAGGATTATTGTCACTTTCCAAACAAGGATGTGGTGAGGGTAGGGAATATTCAAGTCGGAAAACTGGCATTTATCCTGCTACAATTGACACCAGTCTACTACTGGAGTCAATTAACGCAAGGCCTGTTAGGCCTGTGCCTTATCACAAATAAGTCACATGCTTCATAGTGAAAGGGAATATTAAAACCTGTATGAAAAATGTTGGTCTTGATGCATGTCTCCCCCCAGTGTAACAAGAAAAACATAGGAATAAAAAGTCCCAAATTATAAATGCATCTCTTATGTAGCCTTAGTACAGTTCATACAATATAGAGACACAGTAAGGCAATATACAAGAAGGAAAATAACTAAATGGGTGATATAATCCAATTATTTCTACCAGCATAGGATTTCATATGTAACAGATATTGAAAGTAACAAAATTGTTGACTCAATACTTTGCTTCTCAAATGGCATCGCAGCTGGTTCTATTCATTTTTATATGGAGTGTATGTCTGACAATTCTATGTATATAAAAAAGTTATGAATATATTCTGTGCAAATGCTACCATTGGGAAACAAGAATATCCATTTACATTACTTTTAATAGGTGCAACCAATAGATGATGCTGAGGGAGAAGTTAGAAACTTGGTGGTCTAGTTGCCCATAGAAACCAATCAGAGCTCAGTTTTAATTTTATAAACAGCTTTGGGAAAATGAAAGCTGAGCTATGATTGGTTGCCATAAGCAACTAGAATAAGTCTGCTCTAAAAGACTTACCGTATATACTCGTGTATAAGCCGAGTTTTTCAGCACACAAATGTGCTGAAAAACGTCCCCTTGGCTTATACAGGAGTCATACAGTCATAAAAAATCTTTAAAAAATAATAAACTTATATACTCACCCTCCAGTGGCACCCTCCGGTGGCCCCGACCTGCAGCGCTGCTCCCCCGATGTCCGTGCGGGTCCTCTTCTGGCTCCCGCGCCCGTCTTCTTTCTTCACTAACTTCGTGCCGGGCGCCACCATGTTTTTCCTCCAGGCGGCGCCTAGTATGATGTCAGCAGCGGCGCGTCATACTAGGCGCCGTCCAGGGGAGAACAATGGCGGCGCCCGGCACAAAGTTAGTGAAGAAAGAAGAGGGGCACCGAAGCGAGAAGAGGACCCGCGCGGACATGGGGGGAGCAGCGCTGCAGGTCGGGGCCACCGGAGGGTGAATATATAAGTTTATTATTTTCTTTTAATGCTGGGCTGGCTGTATATTACTGGGGGCTGTGCTGTATACTACTGGGGGCTGTGCTGTATACTACTGGGGGCTGTGCTGTATACTACTGGGGGCTGTGCTGTATACTACTGGGGGCAGGCTGTATACTACTGGGGGCTGCTGTATACTACTGGGGGCAGGCTGTATACATACTGGGGGGGTCTGTGATTAATGCATTTCCCACCCTCGGCTTATACTCGAGTCAATAGGTTTTCCGTGTTTTTGATGGTAAAATTAGGGGTCTCGGCTTATACTCTGGTCGGCTTATACTCGAGTATATACGGTATGATAAATCTCCCCCATAGGATTTATTTGGCGAGCCCTTTAAAGCTGCTTCATACTGTATTTACTGTATATTAATGCTGGAGCTAATTAATTTCTTGGGTAGCGTATACTGAGGGGTTGTTAACGACGTATAAATACTCTACAAGGCCTCTCTGCCCCTGCCCTAATCTATATATAATCCAAATGTGATGTGACTGGAGGGTTTATTTTCAACAGGGGATGTTTTATATCTGCGTTAGAAATAGTTCACATATGAGATAGTCAAATCCCTGATATTATCTTTTGAAAGTGCATGAAATTAATTTAAAGGGAGCTTTAATGGATTTAACTTTAGCAATTAGACCTGGGGTCTGTATAAATCAAAAGAGCTTTACCACTCTGTTTCCTGTCCACCCACTCATTCATTATCACCTCTTAACTGCAAATATTAAAGGGGTTGAACGGCTGCAGACATTGCCCCCCACTTTCTAGATAACCTATACTGTACTTTAGTCCCAGGCTACAATAATCAGCTGTAACAGTTATCACAGATTTCTGCAGTTAAGCTTTATTGTTAATCCTGATTCTTATGATAACCCAAAAGTTTTAAAATCCAATTGTCACAGAGAACAGAGAACAAACCTAAAGAACCTATCTTGTACGTAACCCGGGGACTGCCTGTAGTTAATAATATAGATTCTAAATTTATTTTACTCAGTGTGAAACCTGGGCCTGTTTCGATAAACACAAAAGGGATATCCTGGCAGGAATGGTGGAAAGACACACACGAAGCTCTTCCTCAACAGTTCTCAGTTTCTCCCTGTTTTTAGTATATGGTGCTGATTATTATGTGGCTCATATACTGCAAAATAAAGGGGTACAATGAGAAGTACTATGGCCATGAGGCCAGAGTACAAGTGCCAGCTCATATACTCAGCATATGAGCTGGTACTTGCAGTACTCCAGCCTCATGACTATAGTATTTCTCATTTTACATTTCTCATTGTTATATGCAGTATACTGCTGAAGTACCAGCTCATATGCTAAATATTCTGCCAACAGTTCCTATGAGCAAAAGCTCATATAGTCAGCATTATTGGTGGGCATTACCTTGGCAAGGTAATGGGCAAATGCGAGAGTCTCTCTGCTCTCAGGATGATGCGCCGGCCTTGGTGACGTCATTTTGTCGTGCAAGGTTCAAAGCTTGTGCCTGTGTTATTGTACACGTCTACTACATTGTAAAAAGCCGTGACTGCGCATCGCTGCACATTACCGGGAAACAAAACACAGGGGGCACCATAGTTTGGGGAACGTTCCCCGCGGCACACCCGACCATGTGTCGCGGCACACTACTGTGCCACGGCACACTGGTTGAAAATCACTGGTCTATACAACTGTTCATGGGACGGGCAGCAATACATGAAACTTCAACGTCAATAATACACCACACTGACATTGTTGGATGCTTCTTCATTGGAAATGTCAGCATTTTCACATTCAAAAAAGGTTTTCATGTAGCAACCATAAGATCTTGTCAGAATGTTTTCTGAAATTTTCTTTTTTCTAAAAGTGTATTTCTGTTCAGTAGATGGGGCAAAAAGAGTATAGCTTATTTTGTTTTCTTAGACCAGAACGTCATGGTTTACAATTTACAAAAGTTATGACCCCTATCTAATAGGTTAAATGGCATGATCAGTATTAGACATGGCATCTAAGGGGTTTATTTTGCTGATAAAAACTTTACCAATACTGTGCTAATTGTAAATTAACTACATTGCTTATAAATGTTAAGTAGCTAGTGGTTCTGCAACAAAGCCTTATTCCTTGAAAGTTTATGTGAGATATTCTTAAATAAACCATTTCTTTCCACAATCAAAATGTTTGCCATATTAAGTTTAAAGTAAAATACATTCAGATGTCCCAAAAATAAGTATTAAAAAAGCATTTATGGAAATAAATAAACTACAACAAAGACCCGCTTATTTATCGCAAAGTGCCAACACAGAAATTTAATTTGTGATTTATGCTCCCTTCTCTGTCACAGTTTTCATTGATACCAGCACCTGAAGACACCAATATAGCAGAAAATAGTCCCAGGTAGAGCTGTCACTTTAAAATAGCTCTGTGCACAGCAAGTCCTGGGCTGTCTGGGACTGCAGGAAGATACCTGGAGTCATCTCTGGTGATGGCCTGAGTGCCCACAGAAAGGGCTCTGAGTGCCACCTCTGGCACCAGTGCCATAGGTTAGCCATCAGTAGTTTAAAATATTGATTTAAAGGAATTATCTGAGGGTATAAAAACCCATTTGTGGCTGGGAGGAAGCGGGTAAAAAAAATTAACATGCACTTACCACCTGCCACCCTCCCAGCCTCCACCGCTGCAATCTCATGTAAACAAACAGGGACACGAGAGCTGTCCTGCCGCCAGCTGCCATGAGTGCAGTGTGGCTTCTATGCCCCTGTTTGTTTACATGGGGCACAGACCGGAGAGATTACAGATTACAGCCAGGAGGGCACCTGGAGCTAAGTACAAGTTTATTTTTTTTAACCCGCCCCATTCTGGCCACCAATGGATTATTTTAGACCCTCAGATAACCCCTTTAATGCAAACAGAATAGGAGGTTATAGGGAGGAAGAAGTGGCTGGGGTCCTGTGGTGGATTGTGTTGTATTTTTTGATTTATTAAAAACTATGCAATTTAAATAAAAACACCAACAGTAACACTATTTAAGTGAAAGTACTTGAAGCTAAATACCCAAATTAAATTACGATGCATGACTGAGATAACATTTCAATGTGGCAGAAATATTTCTGGGAAGTCCTTAATTTATAGTATGTGGAAAGCATCTTCCTGCTGAAAAAGGCAACACATGTGGTGGCAGGACTATAATATCTTTCTTACTAATATTTGCCACTCTGCAATATTGTGTCAGTCTAAATAAATATATTTTTAGCTTTATTACGTAAAAGACATAGATCAAAATGCCACACATTTAGAAAATAGTAAAGAAAATTGTTCTTTTCATGAATGACTAAGTTACTATTCAGCTTGCACATAAAAACTACATGAATAATAGTTTGCATTAGTCATAAATCGCAGGGTGACATTATCTTCCCACAAGCCTATGACCTACATAACTATAATAAGATACACTCGTATAAAGGGGAAAGGGGTTATTTAAAAAAAAAAATGACCGACCTACATATTTTCACAAACATAAGTATGTCCTATTTTGAGTCACATAAGTCAGTTGGAGATTACCTTCAGGAACGACGCACAGTAAGGTAAGTGTGGAAGGCTGGCAAAACTTATGGGCCTCATATATAAAAACGTATGAAATAAATGGTTAAAATTAGGTGTTATTTTCATGTCAACTGTTATCATAGTTTTATTTTTCGTCCTGGGCTGGTATGTTCAAATGAAAACAAAGAACCTCACTTTTGAAAACTATGAAAACTTCAGATTTTGTGTTTTTCTAATACTGCATTTTTTTTCCCTTTTCTAAAATGTTTTTGACTAATTATCATAAAACGTAATTCCCTAAAACTTAAGTGCCTAATTGGGTCACCAATATAATACTTAACTTTTTAAGGTTTCTGTAAAGCCACTGGTACTGTTCGGTGATGTGATCCCTGGGCAACAGGACATGGGACTTACGATGCTTCGGATGATGTCCAGTGTCCTGCTGGATTCTGCTGGATGGAGGTGTATGGAGTCATTACTAAATACATTACTCCTTCATCTTAAGCACTTCCACAGCAGCCGGAAGAAGGAAGTTCTGAGTCCTGCTGCTGTCACATGCTGTCTAGGCAGCTTTAACCCCTTGCCACTGAAGCCATTTTTCACCTTCTTAACACGGCCCATTTTTTCAAATCTGACATGTGTTACCATAAGTAGCAATAACTTTGGAACAATTTAACATATCCAAGTGATTTTGAAATAGTTTTCTTGTGACACTTTGTACTTCATGATGATGAATCTGGCACTCACTGCAAACTTATCAAGCCGCCTAAGAGTAAGAATGTGCTTAGTGTCCCATGGCAACCAATTACAGCTCCCCTTTAAAATATTAATGAGCACTGGAAAAATGAAAGCTGAGCTGTAATTGGTTGCGATGGGCAACATTTGATAAGATCTTGATAAGAACACTTGATAAACCTGCCCCACCAATTTTTTTGTGTTGCCCCTTTAACATGGTGTGTGCAACACAATTATGTCAGATTTGCATGATAAATCAGGCGCACTGTCGGACTGAGCTCTGGAATTCCCCCTAAATTGTGTCGCATAATGCCTAGTGCAGCTGGACCACAAAAAAGTGGCATGCAACACAAAAGTGTCTCAGACACTTCGTAAATACCTATGCAAGCAGTTTGCACTAAAAAGAATGTGCAACGTCTGACAGAAAACTGCTGCACGGCCCTTAGTAAATGTGCCCCAATATGTACAAAAATCTTTATTTCGTTTCGCCATCTTCTAACACTAATGACTTTAATTTACTTCAATGTACAGAGCTGTGTAAGATGATGTTTTCATTGCTACAATTTTGAGGACTGTGTGAGGACTGTGTGACCTTTTGATCATTTTTATATTTCGCTAGATCAGGTATTTTGGGATGTGGCGATGCCTAACATGTTTGTGATTTTTACAGTTTACTTAGTTTTATATCAGTACTAGGGAAAGGTGAGTGATAAAAATAATAATAAGAAAATTCAAAACTTTTTTTTAAACTTTTTTTTAGACCCTCTAGGGTGCTTTAACCTAAGATGGTCTGATCGTTCCTACCAAATAATGCAATTCTACTATAAAGCAGTATATGACATTTTAACATATGATTCATTACAATGTGACACTGGCCATTGCTGCAGATTCGTTACAAAGACCCGTGGCTGTCATGGCAACAAATCGTCACTCCCCGATGACTATATGGGGAGCAACAATCTCACCAAAGAATATAGCGCCCAGTAGCACTGATCGCGGGTAGAGCGGGGGAGCGCTGGGGTTTATTTTTTGACCATCAACAGGTAGTGGCTGTATACTATGTGCTGGGGGAGCTGTATACTATGTGCTGGGGGGGGGGTGCTGTATACTATGTGCTAGACGTGAAGGAGTGCTGTATACTATGTGCTGGGTGGAGGAGTTGTATACAGGTTAGGTACATGAATTACACTGTACTGTATACAACATTGTGCAATATTCTCTTGTCAGTGTCCTACTGTCCTTGAACTAAAGAAAGCCCTCATATGATCTGCCAAAGGTTGAGTAATTGTCATTTCTCTAGAGAATTTTTATATCCTCTGACATACATTTGTCTGGTTCTTGTGGCATATTTAGTGACAGTACTTGCATACAGTAGCATGTGACCAGGGTTCTCTCTACATCACAGTGTAGTACTCATCAGAAGTGTCACATAGTCAGAACAAGTTAATTTAACATGAGGAGAGGTACAGGCTGTAATAGTGTCAGCCTCTGGAGAGAGTGCTGTCATGCAGTGTCTCCTCTGTTGTTGTCCCAGCTGTTTTCTCCTGTGCAGAGATGTGAGCTGACAGGCTGCAGGCTTTATTAATACTCTTTCTTCCAGATGGACCTGCCACGTTGTGGAACATACATCCCAAAATCTAGAGAATGGGTTAAATTGATTCTATCTAAAGTTATATTGTGTTCCCTTTGTCCTCATTCTGTAGAACCAAGCTCTGTTCAATAAGTAGAAGAAACCATTTTTTCACAATAAGTAACAAAAGGCTGGAAGAGAAAACATAATCATTTCAATAGTAATCATTTAGAATAGTAGATTTATCCTACTTTAAATAATACTAATCTTTATTAATATAGCTTGTCTAAGTATTTCAACAATTCTATTTATTGTTAACATCCGATGTCTAACCCCGGGGGCCTGAAAATTGTCTTTCAAAAATACCACTAGAACCATGCATAGAAATAATTCCTTTTTATATAGTATTCTTTAAACATTGACATAAGGCATGTGTACAGCACCATTCTTCGGCTAGCATGCCGCAGTCCTTATAACAAAAGTCGACGCTCAGGTTCTCATGGCTTCACTGAATTGCCGAATGCCTGGAGTGTCCTGTGACGTTTCGGAGGGAGTTCTTCCTTCTTCAGGCGGCATGCTAGCCAAAGAATGGTGACATACACATGCTTTATGTCAATGTTTAAAGAAAACTATATAAAAAGGAATTATTTCTATGCATGGTTCTAGTGGTATTTTCGAAAGACTGTATAATCCCAAACGTGGGAGACTTGTTATACTAAACCAGTGTTCACACTCAGTTAACATCGGGGCGTCTCTATATATATGGTTTGACTATAAAAATTGTCTGCAATAGCAATACTTGAAGTGGCATGTGACTGCTGAAAAACCTGATATAGATTTTGCAGTTTTGTTGCAATGCATCTTAGTACACTTCTGGTGTGTTTGGATTTTAGCCATTGTCCCACCCCTGCTCTTGAGTGATGGCTATAGTCTTAATGGCGGCAAGTGGTAACACAAAAGACTGCTAAAGCCCTCAATCTAAAGAGAAGGGTCAAGAAAAAATACTTTTCTGCCCAATGATCACTTGGCAATTTAATAAAGATAAAATTAAATGTTTTTTTTAAGCAAAATATTATCATTTCCTATCCTCAGTTCGGGCAAACTCTGCACTGATTGGGCTGCCACTACAGTGGATGGACCTGGCACATGAGGCTCGGTCCACTGTGTAGTGGTTATCTGTCATTACTGCCAGGCCTTATCAAAGTGCATAAATTAACTGTATAAATTTGCTTTTACCGTATTGGAACTGATCTTTAGAATAACAGCAACAAGTTATTTATGCTGCTCAATATACAGCACAAAATTTGTAACGTAATAAATGTCAAAGTTGTGTTTTCCCCCACCTAGTATGGATACATTTGACCTAAAATGGCGCCATAGATAAATACAACTTGTTACCCATAAGACAACCACTCAAAAATGATAAATATGTGATTTTTAAATTATGAGATTGTAAAAACAGAAAAAAGCATTGCATCCCATTTCAGATGTTATTGTTTGTATGATGAAAAGTTATTCAATTTTCCGATGTACTTTATGTATCAATTCCTCTCCGTTTTCTAGATCTCTGCTTGCTTTCATTCCATAGAAAGCTACGGGCCCACATTTATTAGCGTGTTTACGCCAGATTTCTGCCTGACTTAGCACTAGAAAGAATGTGCAAACTGATTGATCATGTATTTTTAAAATGTTTGTGTCCGTTTTGCATCACAGCTGCAATGTATGCGACAATACAGGGGTGTTACTGCTTAGTCAGAGTTTACAACACTTTATTATTGATGTGCAACACAGTTCTTTCTGCACCACAATTCTGCAGCAGAAACAAAGTGCACCAAAAAATGGAGTAGAAATCCTGGTAGTAGAATGATGCTCTTCAGAAAGGTCTTGAAATGATTCCAGTATCGATCTTGGCACAGGCATGAATACCCTTACATTAATGAGCCTGGTCAACAGAATGTCAGACCATAGACCTGGCATCAGGTAATCCAGGAATCAGCATAATTCATATACAAATAGGCACTCAAAATATAAGCTAATATGTAATTAGTTGTTATTTAAAATTTTGCTCCCTTAAGCAGAAAATGCTGTTAACATACAATGTAATGAGGAATTAAAATGCTACTGGCCCTTTAATCAGTCCGTTAATTTCCTCCGCATGGTCCGTTGCAGGACAGAAGATGGCTGCTGGTCACATGTCTACATCACATGTCCTGTACCTTCCTAGGCAGGTCATGTGATCACCACTATGTTTGGCTGTAGTCAGTTGGTTGCCATACATCCAGTATGGTCAGTGTTGTGGTGATGGCAGTTACACATCATTACTATGGTAACAGAGCAGGACTGTCTGTTACATCATCACTGGGAGCAGAACATAAGAGGGAGGAGGAGTTACTGAGAACGAAAGGATCATGGAACTTGTAGTTTCCAGTGGCGGCCATCTTAGTGATAACTCCACCTACTATTTAAGCTCCGTTTTGTGACTAATGACATTGAGTATTGTTGTATTCATTTAGTTATATAAATATGGGTTTTTGTGTCAGACGTTCAAATTCCCGGAATACCCCTTTAACCATGTGGGCGAGCAAATCATTGGGGCACATTTACTAAGGGTCCGCAGCCGCGAATCCGTCGGGTTTTTCCCGAATATTTCCGCTTTGCTCTGTATTTCATGGGATTGTGGCGCACGCGATAGATTTTTGGCGCAATCGCGCCAACTTTCGCGCGACAGAAATCGGGGGGCGTGGCCACCGGACAACCCGAAGGATTCGGAAAAAACGCAGAATTTAAAAAGCCATTTGTGTCGCAAGACCAAGCACTCACATACACCAGAAAAAAGCAGGTGAACTTCGGCGGACCTCGGCGCAGCAGCGACACCTGATGAATATCGGCGCACGGACCTTACTGAATCCCGGCAGAACCCGAATCAGCGTCGGAGAACCCGCCGCTGGATCGCGACTGGACCGGGTAAGTAAATGTGGCCCATTGTCTTGCACCGTAAAAAATTTGCTAGATCAGCACAAGATGAACGGCACATGCTTTACGGAAATGAGATATATCTATATTAAAAGGGTTGAGGTATAAAGCTAAATTAACTTATCCTAAATAGCTCAATCAGAGAGTAAGAATAGCATTACAGGTTCAGGCTTCAAAAAATCCTGAAGAATTGCTTCAAATTTAAAAATATTTTTTGTTCTTTTAATATTTTCAATTCCTTAGAAGCACTAGTGGGCCTCATTACCTGATGTTTCTTTCTATCTGTGTATAAGTGTTGGGAGCAGTTTTTTGACGCTCACAATCAGATTGTGTCGCATCAGCGCCGGCTTTCACGAGACAGAAATCTGGGGGGCGTGGCCATCGGACAACCAGATGGATTTGGAAAAACCGCGGAATTTTAAAAAAATTGGTGTCGCAAGATCAGCACTCACATACACCAGGAAGAAGCAGGTGAACTCTGGCGGACCTCAGTGCAGCAGCGACACCTGCTGGATATCGGGCACATGGCAGACCCGAATCTGCGTCAGATAACGCACCACGGGATCACGACTGGACCGGGTAAATGTGCCCCATTATGTAAAGCACTTAATACTGTTTGTAATAACTAACTACATTATTGATCAAGGTCATATGTGATGTCACTTCTTATAAGGGTATTTAAACCCAAATTGTAACACTATGCAATGGGTGAATAAAAAACTTCATTACCTAATGAATACATACTTAAAGAGGACCTTTCAATACCTCACACATGTGGAGATTAGCATATGATTCTGTAGGGACTGCTACATAGATTCAGCAGCACTTTGAATTTTCTTTCTAGCGCCCACGGTCGCAAAGTTATCAGTCCTGATATCTGACCATTGTAATCTGTGTTTGGTCAGAGAGGAGGAGCTGGGGCTGGAGGTGTGTGCTATGCTAATTTTCTTTCATACTGTCCAATCAGTATGACAGTACATAATCACAATTGTCATGGGTGGACCCGCGACCCGTGCCTCTCGCTCCCCGCAGGCGCCGCACCAGCGCGTCTCACCTCTCCCTGCTCCCGAGTCCCGGCCTCGCTCCATGTGCGCGCGGTGCGCGGTACTTCTAGGAAATTCAAAGGGCCAGCGCGTCATTGATTGGCGCTGGTCATTTCCCATGAGGCTATTTATATCTGCCTCTCCTAACTAACCCTGCCGGATCTTTGTGCCTCACAGCCTTAGAGAAAGCTCTGTTGCGATTTGCCTGCGTTCCAGTGTCTCCTGTGTTCCAGTGTCTCCTGCGTTCCTGTGTCTCCTGCGTGCCTGACTCCCTCTGTGTTCCTGTGTTGACTGACCACCTCCGTGTTCCCGTGTACCTGTGTCCCTCCGTATTGCTGTCGTGAGTTCTGTGTTCCCGTACCCTTCTGCTTGGACCTCCTGTTGCTGACCCCGGTTTGGATTCTGACGTTGCATCTCTGCCGCCTGCCCTGACCCTGTGCCTGGACTGTGACCTCGAGCTTGACTGCTGTTTCTGTACCTCAACCTTGGCCGCCACTGCAGACAAGTCACGCCTGAGGAACGACCTGGTGGTACCACGCCGCAGCTTGTCTAACCCGCTTTGCGGCGGGCTCTGGTGAAGACCGGGTACCACTTAGACTCCGGTCCCAGGTAGTGGCTTGAGTCATTGTCTGCAGTGGTCCAGCGGATCCACATCCCGTAAGCCTGACAACAATGTTCCGAAATTGCATTGACATTGCATGTAAATTCCGTTTACATTGAATACGAGTTGTGAAAGAAAATGCGATGTTACCACTAACGCAATTTGATAACATGATGTAAACATGAATTGAACATAGGCGCAATGTTACCATAAAAGTGATGTAAACATAAAACATGATATAAAAGTATCTACATCACAATTACGCAGACATGACGTTTACATGGTGTTTGCGCTAACATCGTATTTAAGCAGCATTTGCGTTGAGCTTACATGATATTTGCGTCAATTTTGCTTTTGTGGCATTTGCGTTGTGCTTATGCTTAAGTGGCATTTTTGTTTGTGTCGCATTTTCACTAAGGTTATTTATTGCTTGCATTGCCTTTACGCTTCTGTTGCATTTGCATTACGTTTGCGCGGCCTTTGCGCTTATGTTGCATTTGCGTTGCATTTATGCTTACGTTTAAGTAGCAATTGCATGGTGTTTGCACTGCATTTATGCTTATGCAGTGTAGCATTTACACTTATGCATCATTTGCGTCACAATACGCTTAAGAGCGTTTGTGTTGCATTTACGCTGCAATTGCATTTATGTCGCATTTACACTAACACATATGTGGCATTTGCGTTTATGTTGCATTTGCATCGTGTTTGCGTTTATGTCATGTTTACACATACGTTTATGCTGCATTTGCATTTATGACACATTTGCATTACATTCATGGTTACATGGCACTTTGTCGCATTTGTTGCATTTGCGTTTGTCGCATTTACATTATGTTTACATGGCATTTGTGATTATGTCATGTTTACACTTACATTTATGTGCTGTTTGCTTTTATGCCATGTTTGCATCATGTTTACGCTCAGGTGGTATTTGCGTTAATGTCTCATTTAAACTTTACAATGCTTTTGTATTCCATTTACATTAAGTTTTCTTTTCGATTTATATGGCGTTTACATTGCATGTGTTTACAATGCGTCTGCGATTACTTTGTATTTATATCGTTTTTGCATCCTGATTGCATATCCTTTTGTAACATTCAATTTTTATAAATACAGCGTAAATGCAATTTTAACTGAATATTATCAGAATATTATGAAGGGTCCGTGGAAGCACTTTCACCGGACTTTCCGACTTTTTCAGGTTTTGGGCTGCTGTGACAGGTATTTTTACAGGGGATTGTGTCACACGCAATCGGATTGTGGTGCTGCTGCGCTGGCTCTCATGTGACAGAAATTGTGGGGCGAGCACTTACAAGCACCGGGAAGAAGAAAGTGAACTCCAGTGGACCTGAGCGGGCAAGCGACACATGCAGGATATCGAGCACACAATCTTATTGAATAGCGGCACAGTGCATGATCGTCAGACAATGAACTTTCTGTGAACTCCTCCGGACGGGTAAGTAAATGTGCCCCAATGTATGAACAGAACAAGTAGAGGAACATAGAGAGCTCACACACTGTTTAGACAGTATGAGAGAAGATTAGCATAATACACGCCTCCAACTCCTCCTCTCTGACCAAACACAAATTACAATGGTCAGATACTGGGACTGATATCTCCGCAACCGTGGGGGCTAGAAAGACAATTCAAAGTGCTCCTGAATATGTGTACCTGGGGGTATTACCAGATCTCCTCTTTTTCATCTGCTGTTGTTTTAAGGATAGGAATGTTTGCCTGAAAAGGTAAAAGATATTGGGGCATATTTGCTTACCGATCCCTGCGCGATCCCCGATCCGGAATGTCCGACAAGGATGAAGTCTGCCGCGATTCACAAGCATGCGCCCAATTTCCTTCTTGTGCCGCTTACCCGATCAGGTCACCTTCTTCTTGCTGGTGCATGTAAGTGCTCGGCTCGCGACACAATTTTAAATGTTAAATCCCACGCGTTGTCGGAATCAGATGGATTGTCCAGCGAGCCGCCCCCCAATTTGAGTTGCATTGAAGCTGCGCAATTGTGACACAATCCAATCTTGTGCAACGCAATCCCGACGAAATGCAGCCGCGGGACCCTTAGTAAATAAGCCCCATAATTGAAGAACATTTAGAATAAGTATATTGGTGAATTACCTAATATCCTATCCTCTACACACGTTACAAAAAACTTGAAGTAAAATGGGCACCATTTACAGTTTTTGCAGCAAAAAGCAAACAAAGTGACTTACTGTCATGGTTGTAACTATTAATGTAGCAGCCAAAATGACTGCTGCTGGGCCGAAGGTCTCAGGCAATATTGATTAGTGAGCTATGAGCTTTGTTGGGATTGTTGGGAGTGTTTGGCTGCTACAGTGTCCATCTTAGGACAAGGTCAGAAGTCAGAGTCAAAGATCATATAGTGGCATATTTGATACCTGAGTTTGATAGCTAACTGTTTACAGAGATCATAGTTTGCGTATTGGATATATTGCATCTACTTCCAGCCAAGTAAACATGCTCAAATGATCTGTGAGGCTGATATGTGACACTCTTTAAACTCACAGCTGTGTCAGAAGCTTGAGTAATACAAACACTTCATCTACTTCCTGCCTAGGAAACATGCTCAAATGATCTGTGAGGATGATATCTTACAGCCTTCAGACCTCACATTTCAGTGTCAAAGAAAGGGCCTAATTTGCTGATGGTGGTGGTCTCAGTGATGGGACCCCTAAAGATCACAAGAACGGGGGTCCAATGTACCCCTGTTGCAACCTGAGATGACCAGAGCAGCCGCTTGTGCATGGACAGGCTGACCAGTTCATCTCTATGGAGCTGACAGAGATTGCAGAGTACAGCGCTTAGCTATCTCCGTGATCCATGGGGGTCCGATTAGTGAGACCCCCACCGATCAGCAAGTAAGGCACTATTCTGTGGATAAGGCCTAACTTGCTTAGAAGGAAAATACACTTTAAGATAATTCATACATTGCATTGAATTGCATTTTGTTTGAAACAGAATACAAAGTTCTACAGTACAGCTCAAAATGACATACAGAAGCTTGAAATCTAAACTCTGCTTATTATGCTTTTTAAAGAATGAGCATTTTGTGTAAATTGATCACTTTATAGGTACATACATATTTGTAAACACATACTGTGAAGAATGTAACACAGAAATTCCACTTTACAAACCAGGTCCATACTATATTACATAGGTATTCTATATACATTAAAGGTATCACAACTGTTGTGTGCATTGAACCAAGTTACTGTACAGAGATTTCCAGTGATAAGAGATAAGTGTGCAAATGATTGACAGATACATTGGCTATAAGTAATTTATTAGTTACCTGCAAGATACTATAAATCTAGTACACAAGCCTCTGACACTGAGATGTGAGGTCTGCAGACTATCAGATATCATCCTCACAGATCATTTGAGCATGTTTGCTATGCAGGAAGTAGATGCAGTATATCCAATACACATACTCTGATCTCTGAAGACAGTCAGATATCAAACTCAGGTGCAAGTCTCAGGTGCCAGTCTTAGGTGTCCGTCTCAGGTGCCGATCTCAGGTATCAAATATTTCATTATATAATCTTTGTCTCTGACTTCTGACCATGTCCTAAAATGGACACCATAGCTGCAGTGCGTACAAGCAAATATCAGCAGAAAGTATGTAACTTTTATCACGATACACTGCAACATAGTCTGTCTTACTAAATAAATAAACAACAATAATGTAATGCATGTTTTATGCAGTCTTCACTGTAAAATATAATTTCAATGTATAGTTTTACTTTAGATTAATTGATATGCACATAATCTTTGAGAAAAGGAGAACACCATAAAAATAATAATATGTGGGCTTTTTTCTTGCAAAAATAATAATCTCTACCAGGAGGGAAGGATGTGGTTTTTATCGGCTTTTGTTTTTAAGGCATACTGCACTTCTACTGAGCCACAAACTTAATTAGGGTGTCTGGCAAACTTGTTAAATTAGGATGCATTCTTACTCCAGTAGAACTGCTTATTATAAGTGGAATGGATCTATACTCATTCAGCCATAACTCTTTTTTAGATAGTGCAAGGAGGTAATTAAATGTGGAATTGATGAGCTATCAATGAAGTTCCAGCTCAGTATGTAAGAAACCAGACTATTTATTCAGGATTTGTTCCTGGTTTCTATTATTAAATTGTTCTTATGACAGAGCACAGTAGAAATGACATATAGGTATATTTCAGTAGGAGAATATTCAGATTACTATGTTCTAAAAAAGGCAGGTCTGTGAAATGTTTCTGCAATTAAGAAGACGGTTAATACAGCAGAAGAAAAACTCCCACGTTACATTTAATGCTTAAGAAATACTTTTACCTCTTCATTTAATAGCCAGATAATAAGGAAATGAACAAAGACATCTTAACTTACAATTGAACACATGTAGTTATCAAATGTGCACTTATAACAGGGTAGATCACAGCAACTCAATGGCCAGAATAACAAATATGGAAAATGATGCTTGTATAACTGCAAGTTTACATTCTGTTCTGGCTTGGTATTCAAAATATGGCATGGTCTGTTAATATGGTTTGCCAAAATGAATTTCAACCTTATTGAATAGTTTTATGTCACTATAGAGCTGTGTAGTCTTCTGGTATGTATTTACTTCCTACGATGTCCTATGATGCCCCATGTATATACACTGAGGTAATGGTCATAAGCCGGGTTTTTCAGGACAATTTTTGTGCTGAAAATTCCCCACTTGGCTTATACTCGGGTATATAAAAAAAATAAACTCAATACTCACCATTCCGACTGTAGCGCCTCTTCTTTTTCGAGCCGGCGCAAGGACCGCGACATCTCCGTACTCACGGCCCGACCGGCACACAACTGTGACGTCAGCAACTGTGATGTCACAGTAGTGTGCCGGCCGGGCCGTGCTATATTTCAGTTTTTTGTGTTAAAATTAGTGGTCTCGGCTAATACTCGGGTCGGCTTATACTCGAGTATATACGGTATTTCTTATCTGACTATTGTAACACGCTGTTTTTAGACCTGCAATGTTTTGTTCTTTCACTGCATATTTACACACTTGTCTTCACTCTTATGCAAGAAAAGACTGCAACAAGATTTATCATATTCCGGCGCTCCAGGTGCTGGCATATGATAAAGCCCCATTCAGGGCACACCACGGCGGATACATCATGAGACTTAGACATCAAAATATCTCTGCTGTCCATACTGTGCATGCGGACAAAACTACAGTAGGTCTGACCTGGTGTAGTTTTGTATAAAAACCTGCGAACATTGTGCGGCGAATGTTATTATTGTCGCAAAATGATTTTAATTTCTTGCAGTGTGCAAGAAGTTGCGATTATTTTAGTGCTTCTACATAAGAAAACTGGCATAGAAGCACTGATAATTACCCCCCAAATGTCTAAATGTGTCTACCACACAGTCATTTGGCAATCACTTGACACTATAGCAGTTTATTTAAAGTATGAGTAGAAATATTGTTGTATTATTTTGTAATTTCTATGTACTGTACTGATGTGAAGAATTTCTAAAAAAGAGTCCAAATATGATGCACACCCTCTGCACACTTGAGGCCTGTAGGGTGAGAGAGGAGTATGTAGTACACGTTGCTATTGTGTCATATCAGATTTTGACATGTATTTGCCAATGGAAATAAACCCGTGGATTGAAACCAATGTAAGTGGCCACTTGTAGGTAAGTCCATTGAATGAACTTTACAAATGTCCAGTCCTGCAGCAAAAACTGACAATGCTTTCCCTCAACGTTCTCCCATTACATAAACAGGGCAGCTTTTAAATGGGATTTTGAGGCAGATGATTTCTTCAAAATGTGATCAAAACTGCCATGGGAGTATATCCTTACTGAATTACTTTCCCTCATTACAGGATACTTCTGTGTATATCTATATACTAATTGTCAAAAGTTTTTAAGGTTTACACTGGTAGGGACCTACAGTATATCTTTATACATTACATGGCCTATGGTAGTTTTAATATGCCCCATCTTACCTTCTGTAACTAGTTGTATATTAAAACGTGAAAACAGAAAAAAAATTATATTTATTTGCCTATAAAATGGTGAAATTGGGAAATTACATTTGTTTGGTTTTCTACCATCTCAACAAACCGTGCATGAATCAAAATGCTAGGGTGCTCAGAGCACAAATCAGTCCCTGACCCCAATGGGGCTCACAATGTAATTAATCTACCAGTATGTTTTGGAGTGGGGGAGGAAACCGGAGGACCAAGAGGAAACCCATGCAAACACGGAGAGAACATACAAACTCTTTGAAGATGTTCACTCTGGGACTTGAACAGTCTATAGAAGTACATAGAAAATAGAGGGCAGATGACCAAGTACTGCCTTGTGTGGATCTGTAATGTTCTCCATAATGTTGCCCAAACAGTGTGCAAAAGTTAGGGGACCAGGGGCGTAACTACAGCCCTAGCAGTCGTATTAACTGCCCACCAGGAACAGGGGTTTGGTAGTGACAGGCACATGTATTGGGAGGTTCTGCAGAGGCTGGAGCGTGTATTTGGGGGTTCTGCAGTGGCCGGCACATATATTGGGGGTTCTGTGCTGGCTGGCGCGTGTATTGGGAGGTTCTGCTGTGGCTGGTGTGTGTACTTGGGGGTTCCTCAGCGTCTGGCATGTTTAATTGGGGGTTCTGCAATGGCTGGCACATTAGAGGGTTCTTGAGAAGATGGCACAGGTATTAGGAGGTTCTGCAGAAGCTGGTGCGTGACTTTAATTGAAGCAACAAGTCCAGAGATTTAACCCTTACCATGCTTTCTTGCAGCTAATGGCTTTTCAGACAAGCAGTGTAAGGGTTAAAGCTCCTGACTTGTGGCTGCAACCAACACTAATCGCTGATGGGGAGACATGGACCAGACACTGATACTCAGCAGAAGCTGCCATACTGATGGTTCTCCCCAACATCACATTTTTCCATTATCTTCTACCATTATGGAGGAGAATAAAAGCGACCAGCAGTAGATGGAACCCCTTCCCTTCCAACCATTTTTCATAGATTTAGACACAGAGCGTTAACTTCTATGGTTACTTATAACAGAAAAACATGTGCAGCAATCAACATTATTTTTACAGCTATTAATACAGTAGACGTAATGTAAGGAAACCTTCTGCAAAGCTTCCATCTAATGCTGGTCTCCATTAGTCTCCTCCATAATATAAAAAGATAATGGAAACCAATATTTAAAACTAAGGACATGTGGGGGGAGGGGACCCCGCCAAAACTTTGCTATGGTGCCCACTTATTCCTAGTTACGCCACTATTGGGCACAAAGTATCCTCTTTTGTCCATGTGATGTCTTTGGGAAACATCATCGCAGCTAGTATCCACCTAGCAGCTAAAACTACTTGAAGATGAAAAATATAAGTCACCTAATGGCTAAAAACTGTTTTCTATACTATATTTAAACCCCCATTGCTTATTCTGAGAAGTTATTTCAAAAAGTAGTTATGCTTTAAGTAAACATGATTCTGTCCTCATTTATCTTTTCTGTAGTTAGAATAAAAAAAAACATTCAGTAAGTGAATAAAACAGTCAACAGATTAATATTCTGTTAATGTAATCCTGTTAATGTCTTAGTATATATTAAAATATTGTCATATGTGAAGATTTTACCCCAAATTCCTGTGAACTGATAATACAGCGACAGATGGCATTCTCAACTTGTCTCCTAGTAAACAGATGCTCTTGCTAAGAAGTCACCAGCTTCAATAGATACAAATGCTTTCTGCAAAACTGTTTATTTTCTTACCCAATTTTGCATCTGCTGAATTGGTTTTACAACTCATAATCCACCCAAATAACACATGCTGCCATTCAAGATAGCTCACTGTTTTTCTGTGCTGTGACTAGAATAAAAAGAAAAACAAACTGAAATGAATGTGTCTATTTTAATCAACACGTTTATCCTTTCCTAAGTATTTGCAACAATTGGACAAAGTGGAAACCATATCAAAGACATATTTTTCAATAGACAACAGTAAATTATAAATGGTTACTTAAATAAGACACATTTAACTGTACTTTTTCATACAATACTGGTACACAATGTTGAATGACATACCTTATTACAATGCCAAAGTACCCCAATCGAATGGTTGTTTTTATATCTTCCGACCCATTCAAAAGATATAGCCCCAAAAGGGCTATGGTTAAATTAGCGCATTCTAGCAAAGGGAACTGTAACCTTATATGTTATCTAGGGGTGTGTCTCTGTGTGTTATGGAAAGATAAAGGGATATTGCCCCCTTGGGTAGTATGAAGTCATTCACATATTTACTATCTTGTCTTTTCAACAGGTAAACAAGGAAGCATTAGTAATCAAGGGCTTTACTCAGGACACCATTCACTGTCTATAGCAACTATGTGAAGATATAACCTCTCTCCTATGTAATCCTATGTACAGTAACTAGTAGTGAGAGATATTTATCACAAGATCTTGTTTTTGCCGACACCTGTGAGCAGAGTCTAAGTGGTACCCAGTTTTCACCACAGCCTGCTGCAAAGCAGGTTGGACTTGTTGCGACGTGGTACCACCAGGTCACTCTACAGGCGCGACTTTGTCCATGGTGGTGGCCTAGACAAAGTACAGAGTCATTGACACTCAGGAGGTCAGAACAGGCAGCAGAGGAGCGTAGTCAGGGATGGAACCGGGGTCACAAGAGAAATTCACAGCACAAGCACTAGGCATGGGAACAAGCTTTCTCAGAAGTACGAGGCACAAATATCCAGCAGGGGACACAGGAAGGGGCCAGAAATTTAACAGAATGGGCAGCTGGCCAGCAGCAATTATCGGCCCACTGGCCCTTTAAATCTCTGGAAGCCACCAGAGCCATTCCTGGAACGCGGTAAGGTGAGACAGCCAGCTACGGGGGTCCTAGGGAGCATAGAGGGGTACGGGTGCGCCTGCGACCCGGGACATGGGTTGCAGAAGCATCTGTGACAGTACTCTTTAAAGGTAAATCTGTACCGCTGCCGCTTTTCCACTGATGCTTCAGTCTTACAGTCCAGACGCAAATACCTTTTCTTCTCCATGGCAGGTCTGGGGATCACAGCGAAACATTTTGTTTACATTACTCTTTGGATTGCCACATAAATTGCATTCATTGCACTTACAAGACTTTATGCAAATTACCCTTCTGGAGTGCCATTTTTGCCCTGTTGATGTTATACATCTTGGTATTGTTTGAGTAATTTGACAAACAGGTGTTGCGGTTTTCTGAAATTGCTTTATCAACAAGGGGACGGTTAACACCCAACTGTCAATCTTCTAGGAGGTTTTAAGAAAAAATTATATGGAATTATTTAAAGTACAAGTATTTGTATGAAGTGATAGTTCCTCTTTAATATTCAATGCCTTAATAGAGTATTTTTCAAATAAATGTCCTGTAAATGCATACATAGAATGCTTGTTCTACTGATAAGATAAGAAAATTCAAAATCCAATTTTCTTGCTCTAATATAGAAATAGCCTATAGTTTAAGGATTATGTTGGAATGATACAATCCAATTTGGTTTGATTGTCATAAAAATGAAATATCAAATTTTGTAAAAAGGTGCATTTTTGTTCTTTCAGAACTCTTTAAATGGCTTAATGATAAGTTTTATGATAGAATTACATTTCCTTTAAAATGGATGCTTACTGATTTACAATGCAGTTTCAAGTGTCTTACTACATTCCACTAAGAATCTGATACAGTCTCAAATATCAATAAGTATCAGATTACAAACACAATATCCAGATATCATTATTTCTATTGGAAACTCAATTAGTTATATTTTATGGCACATTAGGAAAATGTATTTGATTTCGAAAAAACTAATCCTTTGATATACTTGTGATGAAAATTTGAGCTTTGGAATATATTTTTGATATTACTTTTCAAAAGAGTCCAACATATAAATGAAATATTGAATTGCATGGGAATAATTGTATTTGATCATATTTTACATTTTGCCATGGATTGAGAATATATTTCTTCTTGCCTTCAAACTTGCCTTTGCTCAGTAGCAATATACTGTATAAAATAATATAATAATTTGTGAAAATTAACATGTAGAGAAGGATTTTTAATATTGTGATAAAATAATATGTAGGGCACATGTCTACATACAGTAAATTTGTAAAAAGGGCACCAATGCTATACTTTGATTATATTGATTGACACAGAAAGCAAGAAAAAACTGTTGCATCAAAATACTTTTAGGGTATATTTCCTGCAGGTTTGCGGCATATCCAGGTAATAGATGAGGCTGTGTGAGTTGCCCAACATCAATGCTTGGGGCAGTTGTCTGAGTCCGTTTTCAGCTGCATTGTTCTTCTGCAGCCTGACTGTCACAGTCCACTTGCCCACCCAGAGGTTGTAGCAGTTCAGGACTTTTTCGTGTTCTTTCACCACTGTGCAGAACCTTTGGAGGAATGTCGAGATGTCCTTACCGGGGGTCCGCAAATTCCACATTGACAATATGATTCTCCTCTCTTTCCTCTGGAGCAGACAGCTGCACAAGATCTTGAAAAAGGGAGACTCTGGTGTCACTGCTTTCACCACTTCCCAGTATCTTTTACAGACCGACATGGAGATGAAGGTCACATAAAAGATCCTGTTCACCATAGTTTGGATCCCAAAGATCTCATAGGCTGCAGTCCCTTGATCAAGCAGCATCTTCTTACAGAACACGTCCCTAGACGTGTTCGGCACCCTTCTATCCACCTCCTTCAGTTTCAGGGCCACCGTGTCCCTCATGTAGGGTGGGAGCTTTGGGGACTCCTGGGTCGTCATGGGTGGCTTCTGAGCCTGAGAGGTGGTGGGGACTTCAGGGCTGGAGACAGCTGTTAGTCTTGGGGCTTGTACCTCTAGTCTTGGGGATTCAGCCTCCCGTCTTGGGGTTTCTGTCTCAGATCTTGGCGTTTCTACCTCAGATCTTGGGGATTCTTCCTCCAGTCTTGGAGCTTCCTTGGTCTTGGGGGACTTCTGCTTCTTCTTCTTAGCGTTTTTGCTTGCTAGAGCCATGGATTCTGCTTGCTTGGAGGGTGAAAAAGAAGATGGGGTTCAGAAATCCTTAGCAGCAATGCTTTCCCAAGGGGGAGGATGCTGTGTAGATTTTCCTGCTTGGTCCGGGGGTTCCTAGCTGATCGCCAGGAGCCACGTTCCACCGGCAGAAATTACTTCCAGAAGAAAAGAAGTCTTTGAAGAAGAAAAGTTCCTGAAGATTTTCCAAAGTTTTCCAAGTAGCAACTTTTCCAAGTCTTTTCAAAAAATCAAGCTTCCTTCTTCAGTTCTTCATACTTCCAGAGTTCTTTCTCATATCCATGTGAATATTAGCTCGCCGTAAGAACAGATGCTACACTTGATCGGGCCGAGAAGCGAGAACTGCTGTCACAGTTTAAAAAAAACAGGATAAAATGGTCAATGTTTTTGCTGTGCTGGACAGATCACAGACACACCCAGCAGGTATGGTATGGGCATTAGGCACACAGACTGTCCAACCTCAATCCACAGTGGTTGGTCTAGAACCTCTTAATAAGATTATGTGGTACAAACAAATTATTTATTTTTTAGCTACAAAAGAGAGATTGTAATTTCTTATAAATATATAATAAAATAATTATCTAAAGAGACAACACTTGCGCTGAATGCCTGGGACAACCCCTGATAAATGACAAATTTGCATAAGTGCATGTGAGTATTTAGATACTATTTAATGTATTAATGCAATTTTACTTTGACATAAAAACAACCAAAATTTCATACTGGATCTGGTTCCTAATCCATTTTTTACTTGCATGCCAGTTAATTAGAAGAATATGATATACTTCACAAATTGCTTTATTTTGAATATATTTCTTTGAACAGAAATAACATCCAAAGAATATTTAGTACCTGGAAGATTGAAAGTCCCATTCTGGCTAACAAGGATATGTTTTTCCTATGCAAATTCAACTAAGCCCAGAAATTAGCAATGACTGCTAAATTAACACACTTGAAGAGCTTGGCTAGCTCTAATAGGCAGACAAATGGTCTTGTTGTATTGTAATGGTGCCAAGCTAATTGAAGTGATTACTGTTGCTCATGAGCAGCCCCATTGAAGTAAAAATCTTTTAAATTATCCATAGACGTTAAATGTCAGACACTATTGTGTAATTATACTTTGTAAATACTGAATGTCATAAGGCATCACAGGTAATTGAGGTTTACAGAGAAGAGCTTTTTTTAACCTAATTGAGCATCAACTCTTTGTCCCCTTGTATGACAGCAGTTTATGGCAGTAAAGAATGTTTATGTGTTTCAATTATGTGCAACCTTGTAGGAAAATGAAGAAGTATTTTAAATATTAATTAACTGACCAAATTATAAATGTGATCAAAAATACAAATGCATAACAATTGTTTAACTTCTTTAATACATGGTATGTATTGTACAAGTCCCTATTGACTGATATTGAGGGCTCTGCTCTATGTACTGTATTTCATAATAATTATATGGCTTCTTTGCATTCTAGTTCATCTTCCTTCTTATTTTTGCCCGGACTGAGAGAAACATCCATGCACAGCTATCGTTGTTGTAAGATTTTAGAAAGTACTCAGTTCTCTTCTGTCTAAATACTAAGTCAACTTGACAATCAATATACATAATACCAGCTGTACTGAGTATAGGAAATGTCTGTTAACTTTGCCCCATTCACCATCAGTAGGATTATAGTTCAAAATAGTTATAAAATAACTTCAACAAACTTTTATTTTACAATGCAGAACTGTTTGATAGTCGGGAATCTGGAAGACTGGTGTGTTGAGTTGAGACTTTTCTTCACCAAAATTATAACTAAACATTTCTCTATTAAATAATTTTGTACATTTTTACCTGTCTGTAAGTAAATTACAAAAGTTAAAGCGAGGGTGATAATCTGTTGCTATAATAGCTGGTAACCTATTGATGACATGCAGACCCTTGGTGGGCTACAAAATGGTGAGAAATAAAGGATTATAAATTAATGCTTTAAAAATTTTTTTTAAAAATTGTCATCTTTTCCCTAAATGACATATTAAAAAGGGGACAACCATCCCCCCCCAAAAAAAACTTAGCAGGGAGTTTAAGCGTAACTTCAAGTTACCTCACAAAAATTGTTTTATCACAGCTCAAGAAATCATTTGACAAAAATTTCAACAACACTTGTATCATGCTGCTTGCTTGTTCCTAACCTGAGATATAGCCTGGTATATCAGCCTTTCCCGTAGAATCATACCCAGCTTCTCTGGGCGGGGCAGGAGGCAAGGGGGGCACTTCTTGTTTCAGGAAGGGAACTGAGGCTAGAGTATATTGCCTCACTTCCCATATTTGTGAGCTCTCCTCTTAAGCATTAGCACTAGCAGTCCAGCTAATTAGGACACAAATCTCTAGCTGAACCCTCTCCTCAGTGTTCAGTGGCGTAACTAGGAGAGGCAGGGCCCCCATAGTGGACTTCTGAATGGGGCCCCATTTACCCCTTAAAAATATACATACACCATATATATGCACATACATACATACATAACCAAATGCACCCATGCATCATATACACAGACATACAACATATACACATCACATATGCATACACATTTGGAGCATATACTGTATACTTCACATATAGCATATTCACATGTAATACCCCAGTTTCCTGGGCCCCCTGACACTGTGGGTCCCATAGCAGCTGCTATGGCTGTTACCCCTGTAGTTATGCCCCTGCCAGTGTTACTGCCGTACAATACAGATGGGACCCTAACCTGACAGATAAATTCAGAACTAGACAACTGAACTAGGCAACCCTGGCACACCAACCTCAAAAAACATCTGAGGCAAAGTTCATCAAAGAAGACCCTCTGTCATACAACCATGCTGTTTTCACCTACAAATAAGATTACTTAATTAATCTTATATCTCGCAACCCTAGACAATTATTTTGTACCTTTAATTCCCTTTTAAGATCCCCATCAACCTATTCCCCATCATTTTAGCTGATTTCACCTCACACTTTTTTTTTAAATGCTGTATTAGAAAAAAATTTACAATACAATAATCATTATACACCCACTCCCCCCTTCCCTATCCCAACTCCCAAACCCTCCTCCCTATGATCCCTGTGCTGGAAAGGAAAAGAAAGACATGAGGGAAAAGTAATGTTTCTCATATGCACATTCATTTTGTTACGTTTTATCATACTTTAAAAACAAAATAAACAACATCACAGAAAGTTTCAACCTTCAATCACTGCAACTGACCAGGAATAGCCAATACTTCTCCCACTTAATCAACATCTCTTTCTTCACTGATGAGAAAGTTTCCTCAATGATGTCAAGCTCACACCTCACTTCTTGTGTGCTTCACCCAGTTCCATAAGATCTCCCATACCTCATCACTGGGTTCATCCTAGCTCTAACTTACCGCTTTAACCTTTCACTATCCACTGGTTTTGTTCCATCTTCCTTTACACCCATCCTAAAAAGCCATCTCTGGACCCATCTTCTTTACTGAACAATCAACCTATATCCCTACATCCATCTGCTTCAAAACTCTTGGAACAACATGTCCATCTGGAACTATCCTCCAAACTTTCCTCCAACTCGTTCTTTGACATATTACCATCTGGTTTCCCACCCAATCACTCCACTGAGACTGCCCAGACCAAAGTCTCTATTGACCTATTGTCTGCCAAGGCAAAACACCATTACTCTGCTCTTCTCCTTCTTTATTTGTCCTCTTCCTTTGACACTGTAGACCATTCTCTCCTGATGCAGATGTTATGTTCTCTTGGTATCACAGACATGGCCCTCTCCTGGATTTCCTCATACCTCCACCCAGTAGGCCACCACCAGCTCTCATTTGATAAAAGCCTGGTCCGTAATGGGATTATATTGGGTGCATGTATTATACTGGTAGCATGTATTTATAGGAGACAAGGACCTGGGATTTTGAAAAATGGGTACCACTTAGACTCTGGTCCGAGGTGTCGGCTTACCTCATCATCCGCGGTGGTCCAGTGGGCCCACTACCCCTGGTACCTGACATTAGACATACACACCGCATGCATACAATAATTTCTCATTCTTCCATTCCATCCATTTTCCATTCCTTACTAAATGTATCCATTCTGATTCCACTCAGATTCCTCCCCAGATTAACCTCATCCCATATTCATATACACTCACTGGCCACTTTATTAGGTACACCATGCTAGTAATGGGTTGGACCCCCTTTTGCCTTCAGAACTGCCTCAATTCATCGTGGCATAGATTCAACAAGGTGCTGGAAGCATTCCTCAGAGATTTTGGTCCATATTGACATGATGGCATCACACAGTTGCCGCAGATTTGTCGGCTGCACATCCATGATGCGAATCTCCCGTTCCACCACATCCCAAAGATGCTCTATTGGATTGAGATCTGGTGACTGTGGAGGCCATTTGAGTACAGTGAACTCATTGTCATGTTCAAGAAACCAGTCTGAGATGATTCCAGCTTTATGACATGGCGCATTATCCTGCTGAAAGTAGCCATCAGATGTTGGGTACATTGTGGTCATAAAGGGATGGACATGGTCAGCAACAATACTCAGGTAGGCTGTGGCGTTGCAACGATGCTCAATTGGTACCAAGGGGCCCAAAGAGTGCCAAGAAAATATTCCCCACACCATGACACCACCACCACCAGCCTGAACCGTTGATACAAGGCAGGATGGATCCATGCTTTCATGTTGTTGACGCCAAATTCTGACCCTACCATCCGAATGTCGCAGCAGAAATCGAGACTCATCAGACCAGGCAACGTTTTTCCAATCTTCTACTGTCCAATTTCGATGAGCTTGTGCAAATTGTAGCCTCAGTTTCCTGTTCTTAGCTGAAAGGAGTGGCACCCGGTGTGGTCTTCTGCTGCTGTAGCCCATCTGCCTCAAAGTTCGACGTACTGTACGTTCAGAGATGCTCTTCTGCCTACCTTGGTTGTAACGGGTGGCGATTTGAGTCACTGTTGCCTTTCTATCAGCTCGAACCAGTCTGCCCATTCTCCTCTGACCTCTGGCATCAACAAGGCATTTCCGCCCACAGAACTGCCGCTCACTGGATGTTTTTTCTTTTTCGGACCATTCTCTGTAAACCCTAGAGATGGTTGTGCGTGAAAATCCCAGTAGATCAGCAGTTTCTGAAATACTCAGACCAGCCCTTCTGGCACCAACAACCATGCCACGTTCAAAGGCACTCAAATCACCTTTCTTCCCCATACTGATGCTCGGTTTGAACTGCAGGAGATTGTCTTGACCATGTCTACATGCCTAAATGCACTGAGTTGCTGCCATGTGATTGGCTGATTAGAAATTAAGTGTTAACGAGCAGTTGGACAGGTGTACCTAATAAAGTGTCGGTGAGTGTATATTATATTGAGATCCATTTTATTACCCCTAGACAACCATCATCTTAGCCGACCATCACAATCTCTCTAGTCCTGCCTCCACAAATGCATCCATAGTTCATCTTATTCTCCTATACCAGCATACTATCCATTATCACAGCTCCAACATTTATCACCACACTAATGACACAGTGACACAGTTAGCTCTCCTACATCTCTGCTGTTCCACAACATATAGATCAGCTGTGCCTTCCTACCCCTCCCCAGATATTGAAATTATCTGTCTGTAGGTTTACACTGCTCACGCCGCTGCTGGCAGGAATGTGAAAGAGAATGTCTGTCTTATTTTGTTATGTCCTTAGTACATTTAAGAAACTTGTCTTTGTGGGAATACCGATTTAAGCCTCACAGAGTGTTACTACAATCTGCCACCTCTATCTCAAGAACATCTCTCGCATCCGATCCTTCCTCAATCCAGAGTCTACAAAATTGCTAGTCCATGCCCTCATCATCTGCCGTTTGGACTACTGCAGTATTTTTCTCTGCAATGGTCTCCCAGCAAAATGCCCCTTTAATCCATTCTCAACTCTGTTGCCCAGCTAATCCCCATTCTCCTATGCATTTCTCCTCTGCCTCTCCTCTCTGCCACTGTATCCACTAGTTACTCATTGCACAGTGAATTTAATTTAAAATACTTACCATGACTTCCAAAGTCACCATATCTGTCCCCACCATTCTCTGAACTAATCAGCCAATACCCACACATGATCTACTCTCCTCACAGAACCTTGAACTTCACTCTATTACCATTAAGGACATCTCCTGTGCATCTTCCATACTCTGGATCTCTCTACCAAAATGTGTCATATTGTTCCCCACCCTCCAATTTGAAAACTCTCCTGTTCAGGATTGAATATAACAGTGATGGCGAACCTTTTAGTGGCCGAGTGCCCAAACTGCAACCCAAACCCCACTTATTTATCGTGAGGTGCCAACCAAAAATTAAAGCAGTAACTTATTGCTCCCTGTTCAACAACTTTCGATCATATTGGCCTCCTGAGGACAGCAACACAGTAGAAAGATGGAAAATTTCATCATTTTAGCTTTTTTCCAGTGCCCCCCTGTACACAGAGAATCATGGGGACAGCAGGAGGTCCTCCAAAGATAATTCAAGCCTGTCTACACATTCTCCCTCTTCCTACAGTCCCAAGTAGCGAAGTAAGTATCAAAATATGACTTGAAAGCAGCATCTCTTAAGTTGCTTGGAACTGCAGGAAGATTATTTGAGTCCTGTCTGGTGTGCTGGGGCAATGGCCGGGTGCCCACAGAAAGGGCTCTGAGTGCCGCCTCTGGCACCCGTGCCATAGGTTCGCCACCACTGGTATATAACACACAATAACTGTTCTGCTCTGCTACCTCGATCTACCCTCCCATATTGATTGTGAGCACTCATGGGTAGGGACCTCCTTCAACTTGTTTCATGATCTCTGTAGTATTGTATTTGTACTTGCATTTGTTCTTTTCTCGATGTAATGTATATGTTTCGCTTGCACAGCAGCATGGAATTAATGGTGTTCTATAAAGAAATAATAATAATGCTAACATGCATTACAGTTACAGTGACCTATATAAACAGATTATTACACAACCACTCTGACATCTTTTCACTGTTACATAGATAGACATATAATCTAATGCAGCCTTACGAATGCTATAAACACTACACTGCTGTACAGCAGATGCCATCGCTCTATCAATCCCGGGACAGTGGGGGAGGGGGACTACAGAGAACGGAGAGACAAAAAACACATAGAAGTTAAAACTTGTATCACGTATCAGACTGCCATGCTGACCATCCCTCCTTCTGTTCATTGACAGGACTATAGCCTTGTCAACATCTACAGAGAGGGAGGTGTTATGCAGTGCAGGTTTATGGATGATATTCTGTGCACACTAGATTATTTTTTTAAACTTACAAGCTACAGGGGAAGAAAATGGACTGTGTGTAGGAACATAAAATGTTTACTGTAGACAGGACATAGCTGACATGAAGACGCTGCTTCCTGTAATTACTGAGCACAGATGGGAAAAACACATTACATAGCTACACCCTTCACACCCTGCAAACCACAAAGACTGTATTGTTATCTCCTATTTTCTTCTTGCAACCAGAATGCAGAACTGAAGGTAGAGGGGCTGATGCAGGCAGAAAGCAAAGGATTAGCAGAGAGACAACTGCAATAAGGTAATAAAAGTATACTGGAAAAATGATAGTTTTCAGCTGTTACAGCCATTCAAAAAAACATTATAAATTGCATAGTTTTGCTTTAAAACCAGCAAAGGCAAATATTTATAAAGACACATGTAATGAACATAAGGTAGGTCAACAACCCATTGGTATTTCTGTATATTCTCGATTATCATTTTTTTAACATATTTTTAGAATTTTCCTCTTTATTCTGAACAGTGAAAGACCATTTGTCCTTGAAAAAGATATTTTGCAAGTTGTCATAATGGCAAATGTGCTCTATGTATGATTGGTAAAATACTGTCTTTCAAGAAATGAAATCTGATGGATCTCTGATCCCCATAAGGCAAGAAAACATACTTGACTCGAGGCAGTTGCACTCTTAATATAATGTATTAGCAAGTTGCCAGAGCTGTCTGTGCCATATTGTTTCCATTTATAAAAAGCATAAATGAGGTAAAACTGATCTGGCATTCAAAAAAAAAATCAATCCCTGGGAGCTACACATGAATGCAGAAACAATCATTCCTTATGAACTAACAAACATGATCTATTTGACAGAAATGGTTTCTCAAAACATATATAGGATTTTGGATATACATGATCTTTTAGATCTAGACAGCAAAGCATTTCATATATTCATTAATATTGATAATTGTTAAAAAATAGTTAATAATTATCAGAAGTAAGGTAATTTAAGTTACTAACTAAATTATCCTAATAATCCTAATTTATTTGGTATACCATGATATTATAGTTAAAGAATATTGCAAACAAAAATGCTACTGTAAATTCCACATTCATCATTAAATGTAGCCTCTATCTCAGCTTATTTAGGTCCCACAACGGCTACCTGATAGTTACACCAATACAGAAATAGCATCTAAAAACTCCAGGTACCATATTTTCTCCAACAGGTACATGACTTCATGATGTCATCTTCTGGCTATGGCTTATCAGTACAGAATTTTCCACCAAGATGTCTCTGTAAAATAAATACAAAAACAATAACACAACTTACCATGCGGTGTACCTGCATATATAAATAAAATACACTAATAGCAATAGTATAAAGTGCCCCTGAATAAATAAATTCTCCACCACTAAAATAAGAATATATATCTAGAATCCCCATTAATTTATTAAGATATATATATATATATACCCCACCTTAAAGAGGAGAGGAGGAGAAGCCTGACTCTGGTCAAGTCAGGAGCACTCATCTGAACTTACCCAGAGTAACTCACTAGTAAATAAAGGTAGAACCTTTGGTTTGGGAAGGGGGCTAGATGCGCCTTACAGGCTCTCTTTAACCTCTTCATGCAAAATAACAGATATTAATATCGGTATGCAGTAAAGGGTTTATAGTAAGGGCTCACTGGTTGAGCTCTCTCCATACAAAGCCAATCAGTAGAAAACTGTCACGCTCAGTCTTTTCACAGATTACAGCATTTGTGGTACATGGGTGTCATCAATAGTTGTTATCTGTTGTATTGCTGTTGTATTGAAGTATATTTAATGAGCAATCATACGTGATCATAAGTTGAAAAAAAGGGAAAGTTCAACAAAACCCTTTCCTTCTGAAGAAAAAAATGCCATCCATAAAATCTAGACTAAAAAAAGGTTTTACGGTGACCAAAAATAGTATCACTGAAAATATCAATTTGTCCTATACAAAATTACAACACCAAATACTGAATTATGAAAAAGGTACATTTTTAAGAATATGGTGATTCAAAGACATTTTTTGCAAAGTTTTTTATTTTTATTTTAGGTCCATAACATAACTAAATAAATTTGGTATCTTTGCAATCAAACCGGATAAAGTAGATGTGTCATTTGGACCACAGAGTAAAACAAAGCCTACAAGAAAATTGCGCAACTGAGATTTTTTTAAAAATTCCACTGAAATGCTGCCATTAAGAAGTACGGTTTATCCCACAAATGACATGTGCTGTAGCTATATTTCATGTTGCCATTAATTATGTATGAAGAGTGTTTATTGGCTTAGCCTTTTTCATATATACTGGGTGTTTTCAGCATATTGCAGCAAACACCCACTGCTAACTGTCACAGGTGTCCCTGCGATCCATGCCTCGGATCGCAAGCACACCCGCGGTGGCACTGCCCCGCACTTACCTCTCCACCCCTTACCTAGGGTGCGTGCGTTGTCACCCAAAGATTTAAAGGGCCGGCGCATCGCTAATTGGCGTTGGCACTTCCGGGTTTCCTACTTAAACCAGCGGCCCCCATGACTCCCCACCAGATCTTTGAGCTACCTAGCCATGGTGAAAGTCTCTCTGCCTTATTCCTGTGCTCCGTTTCCCGTTCCTGTGTACCTGTATTCCCGTTCCCTTCTGCTCTGATCTCCTGTTGCTGACCCCGTATTTGGACTCTGACCTCTGCATCTCTGCCGTCAGCCCTGACTACATGCCTGTGCCTGACCTCAAGCCTGGACTCTGATTCCGTACCGCTACCATGGCTGCCCCTGCAGGCTATTCACACCTATGGAACAACCTGGTGGCACCCCTCCGCAGCAAGACCATCCCGCTTTGCAGGTGCCACTTAGATTCCAGTCACAGGTGTCAGCTTGTACCATCTCCACTGAACCCTAACCCTGACACTAACACCAGTGGGCATTCAAATTTTTACCAGCAAAGCTGCTGCCATCTTGCCTAGGATTGTTGCCCCCCATTGCCTTCCTCATATTGAATTACAATACAGTATATATAATATCATTAATTAGAAGCAAGATAGCACCCCCTATGAATGGTATAATTGTAATGAAAGGGTTAAAACAAGACAGGCTTGAGTCTTCGGAAGACCCAAAGCTGTCATGGCGACCGATTGCTGCCCCCCCAATGACGTCACGGGGAGCAGCCTTGCCATCAGGTTAAAGCGGATGTTACCAGTAAGAATTGATATCATGAAGGGATATCAATTATTTTCTGACTCTAACAGAAAATGATCAATTGGTTTAGAAATATTAACGTAACACTCAAAATGGCTGTATGAGATAATAGTCTTTAAATAATAGCATGTGTTTATTGTGTCGGTACAAATCGAGACCTGAAATGAAATTCCAAGTAGAAAACTACTTGCATTGGTTATTTTGAGGTTTTTATTTTTCAGAACGCTATGAACTCTAAATGGTATGCAGTGTTTTCCTGGTGATCAGATGCAAAGAAGATCAATAAAAAGATCTAAGAGCAATTATTTTTGTGAAAACTTCTTTCTGTGACTACAGTCAAAGCCCCCAATAGCCAAAATGTAAGAACAGAACCTAATTAGAATGTTTTCAGTCTAATCATTAACTCACATCTAACACCTACAAGAGTATTTTGTTTAAACTAAAACATGACCTGCTTAGCAGAAGGCCTTGTAAACTGTCTGTACAAAAAAAAACAGGAGACAGGAAAGGTCAGCGCAAGCACTCATTTGAATTTCAATTAGAATCCCATGTCCAATGTTTGCAGCCTGGCTTATATTGCTTCCAGTTTTTCCCTGTTGTTCCAAACAATCTAGTCTGAAATTCCGTGTGGATTAATTACTGAAGATGCAAAACAAGTATTCATTTTAATATGCCATAGTCAACGCCTCTGTTCTTCTACTGATATTTGTCCTATGTTATTTGCATGAATATCAGATTATTATAGTTCAGACAATTTTATATAGAGCATAGATGTTGTTGTTCCATGGAGTTGTTTAATACTGTTTGTTGGATTGGGAGAGAACGCAAAACAGAAAAAACCTTTTAAAGTAAATTTAAATTTTCTATTGACAATGGTAAGTGGATGGGTATCAACACAATAGTATGGAAAAGTTTAAGTGGGAAACTGTTAACAGGTTTAAGGTTCCCTAAATCAGCTTCAGCCATTATGAAAGAAATATTTTGGATAAGAAATATTAAAAGCAATATATATACCATATATACTCGAGTATAAGCCAAGGCACCTAATTTTACCACAAAAAACTGGGAAAATGTATTGACTGGAGTATAAGACTATGGTAGGAAATGTATCCACTATCTAATAAAATGTCCAGTAGTCTCTCCTCATCAATAAAATGTCCAGTAGGCTCCCCTCATGAATGAAATGTCCAAAGCAGATCCACCAATTAATTACCTCCATTAATAGAATGTCCAACAGAGTGCCCCCATTTAAAATGTTCATCTATCCTAAAATTCCATCTATCCTCAACACATCTATACTGTCACTCACATATAATGATCAATGTTCCACCAATGGTTTGAGATAGTGATCTATAAAGTTGAAGCATGGATCACATAAACCACCCATGTCTGAGCCAATAGGATGCTGTGGTGGGCTGTCCATCACTCTTACACTCTTTTTTCCCACATACTGGTGGCATCCTGAGAAATAAATAATAAATTTGAGGTATCAGTTAATATTTTTCCAAAACATGTAATACATGTCAAGGGTCCCGGCTACTCACCATCTTTCTATTTGCTTTGCAAAGTTTAAAACATTTAATAAAAAAAAATAAAATAAAATAATAAAATAAAAAAGAATGCTAGTAAATGTTTTAGAGACAGGTTCCATAGAAAAATAGAACCCATAGAACCCATAGAACCCTGTAGTAATTCTGTAGAGCCAATATACAAGGTTTGCAGCTGTCTATTTCTGGAACCATACACTTTATAGACTTCAGAGGCAGTCCTAAATGGTGGAGGTGCTGGGAAACATCTTATGTTAATGAATCCTAAGAAGAAGTCATTAATAACAGATCCTTTAACCATTTGTAGAATACTAGTACATCACGCATCTGTTACAGGAGTATGGAGGGTGCTCATGGGCTAAGCCTTCTTTATACAAAATGGGTGTTTGCTGCATATTGCAGCAAAGACCCACCGGTAACACCCGCAATTGGCACTAGCACCCTTTGATTGCTGCTTCGAAAGCTGCTGCTTTATAAGACTCCAGGACGTGTCATTGCCACAAATTTGTAAAGTGGGTCTATAACACTGTTTGCAGTGCATAAAAGCATTCCAATCAAGTCACAAATTTCAATTAGTTTCTATTAAGTATAACATGATTGCTGAATAACCACTTATTTTTTCATTAGATTTCTTAGACTGATTTTGAAATGTGTCTTCAAGGTGGAGACCTGTTTTTTGGTTTATCAGCTTCACTATGCAGGCATAAATTTCATAGCCTCACCGATTATGAGCAAGAAGAGATAGTCATGATCACAGCAGTCAGTCTTTAATGGATACTTGAAAGCCTTGTGCAATAAATCCATGCAAAGTGCTCAGTCTCCCCAGTTGCCTTGTAAATAGGTTGCTTTTTCTGAATTTTTTCTCATAAGACTTTTGCCCTGGAGCTTTGGCTTATATCTTCCCCTGGTATAAAAAATGAATGTAATATTTCACACTGAGCAATGGTTAGATCAAAGTTAGATGTAAAATTCAGTAGTGGAAAATATGGACCTATATCCAAAAGTTATTACTTGGCTTAATCTCTATCTTGCAAATCTTTGCCTCTCTATTCATCATCAAGATTTTAATTTGCAGCTTCAATCAACAGTAATTTAAACCATATAATATGAAGCACATCCATGGCACTGCCATCCCCCTGATGCCGCTTGTTCATAGCTGGTTATGAACATATTAATAATGATATATTGTAGCTTGGGGTGCAATTTCTGGGTGTGATAAATTACAGATGAGCATGATAATTCTAAAATAAAATTAAGTTGTATTTCAGAGAAATCTGTGTTTGTTTGTATGTTTATATCTCTATCAAACAACTCCATCTATCCTCTGTGGTATCACAAAATTGATATTGCAGCTCTGGCAGGCTATTAATTCATTTCATTTGGCATTTAGATTTAAGAATGCTTCTGCTTTGTTCTTTTATTTGTCTCAAAATGTAGACACAAAGTAATGTACAGATTTGGTCCGTGCGGCATCCTGGACTGTTTGTTATTTTACATATATATAAGAATAAAAGAACTGCGGAAACAAACCAAGAATTTATATAGTTTTCTTGGACTCCAAGATGACTAAGAACAATCTAAAATACTTGGGATACATTTGATAAATTTCCTCTGCATTTTTGGGTAGCATCCAAATCAGTTATTCTAAGGGTGATTTCACATTGGCATTAGTGCAGCACTTTGATACGTTTTGTCTCCGTTGTGTATCCGTTTTGCTTCCATTTTGTCTCGCTAAATTTTTGACACAGAATTTACCATTTCAGACACTGTGCTGCAAATGTAAATTGCCACAACCAACTTGTGCTGATTGTGCTGTGTGTAGCTGTGACCTTAGGCTGGTTACACACAAATGTGTGTAGCCTATGTATACATGCCGTTTGTTGGCAGGATCCCACGGGCTGCACACATAGCACAGTACATGCGTCCCTGAATTATATTTCTATATAATGCAGGGTCCTTTGTCCACTTCACTGTGTACAGCCCGTGGGATCATACCACCATACAATTTGTGTGGTAGCAGTCATGGGAAATATAGAATGGGAAATTGTAAGAGAGCAGGAAATGTAGAAATGCAACACACAATAAAAGCAATTTATAATAACCCTGCACTAGAAAAGTGTTGTAAAAATTATAATTTTTTCTTCCAAACCCGGCATTGAAAGTAAGTTTGCAAAATTGAAAAATAAAAGCTGCTAGTAACATTGTTGATATAAACTGCAGATCCACATTAATCTTGCACTTATTCTGCTAAATCAAATGAAAAAAGTTCTACACATAAATGGAAGAGTATGAAAGAAGGCATTGGGGCCCGTGTACTAAGACTGGTGCATTGTGTTGCATTCTTAAAATTAGCTGCACCCTCCTTGCACCATGTCAGAATTAGGCCTAAGGCACATGAACATTTTTTTGCCTTTTTAATGCCAAAAAAATGGTGCACAAAGCTTCATTATTCTTATCTCAAAACAAATGGGTTGAGGCCTGTGGAGCAACGTAATGCAGGGAGCTAAGAGCACAGCAGTGTGAGGACACCCCAGTTCACCAGTCCAGCCACAATTGTACCATATAAGTCAGATTTTTCATTATCCTGCTGCTATTAATAATGGATAAAAAGGTGATAACACAGTTCTCCGTGGCTGTGCCATAATACTTTCTGCAGCTTTTCGTGGTCTTTGACATTATGTTGCTAAATAGCATATCCACACAATGTAATAAGGAGTTTTTGTGAAGAAATAGTTAGCATTCTATGTTGCTACACTATGTTCTGCATATCTGCACATATGAGCCAAAGCTCATCCCTGGCAAGGGGAAAGCAGTGTAGTGTAGGCTTTTGAACTGTAGGATCCTAATTTTCAGAGCATTTGAAGAGCAATAATAAAAGTGAGCTGTAAAAACAGACTGGCAAATATACAAAGTTAAAAATGTGAAAAGGCAACTGTGCAGACTTCCCTCTAATTGCCTTTACCCGCTTTTATCATGTGTATCCCAATGATTACATCATCTTCCATTCTATAACTAATGTTCATATGTAAAGTCTTCAAGGTTACATTGTAATTGTTTTTAAAACATGGCTTCTATAACAGAAAACTAAATACCTTTTTTGCCCAGTGTACTGCATTGACAGCTAACTCTGGGACAACTATATGAACACTGTACAGTACTATTTGAAATGTACATATACACTCACCGGCCACTTTATTAGGTACACCATGCTAGTAACGGGTTGGACCCCCTTTTGCCTTCAGCACTGCCTCAATTCTTCGTGGCATAGATTCAACAAGGTGCTGGAAGCATTCCTCAGAGATTTTGGTCATATTGCATGATGGCATCACACAGTTGCCGCAATTTGTCCGCTTAACATCCATGATGCGAATCTCCGTCCACCACATCCCAAAGATGCTCTATTGGATTGAGTCTGGTGACTGTGGAGGCCATTTGAGAGTACAGTGACTCATGTCATGTTCAAGAAACCAGTCTGAGATGATTCCAGCTTTATGAAATGGCGCCTTATCCTGCTGAAAGTAGCCATCAGTGTTGGGTACATTGTGGTCATAAAGGGTGGACATGGTCAGCAACAATACTCAGGTAGGCTGTGGCATTGAAACGATGCAATTGGTACCAAGGGGCCCAAAGAGTGCCAAGAAAATATTCCCCACACATGACACCCAACCACCAGCCTGAACCGTTGATACAAGATCCATGCTTTCATGTTGTTGACGCCAAATTCTGACCCTACCATCCGAATGTCGCAGCAGACAATCGAGACTCATCAGACCAGGCAACGTTTTTCCATCTTCTACTGTCCAATTTGATGAGCTTGTGCAAATTGTAGCCTCATTTCCTGTTCTTAGCTGAAAGGAGTGGCACCCGTGTGGTCTTGCTGCTGTAGCCCATCTGCCTCAAAGTTCGACGTACTGTGCGTTCAGAGATGCTCTTCTGCCTACCTTGGTTGTAAACGTGTGGCGATTTGAGTCACTGTTGCCTTTCTTTCAGCTCGACTAGTCTTGCCCATTCTCCTCTGGACCTCTGGCATACAAGCATTCCGTGCCAACAGAACTGCCGCTCACTGGATGTTTTTTCTTTTTCGGACCATTCTCTGTAAACCCTAGAGATGGTTGTGCGTGAAAATCCCAGTAGATCAGCAATACTCAGACCAGCCCTTCTGGCACCAACAACCATGCCACGTTCAAAGGCACTCAAATCACCTTTCTTCCCCATACTGATGCTCGGTTTGAACTGCAGGAGATTGTCTTGACCATGTCTACATGCCTAAATGCACTGAGTTGCCGCCATGTGATTGGCTGATTAGAAATTAAGTGTTAACGAGCAGTTGGACAGGTGTACCTGTAGCAGTTGGCCGGTGAGTGTACATTCTACGTTAAACACCTCCCTGTTACTGGAGTATTTCTTTCACATTGTTAAATATGATGGTAAATATGGCAAAGAGCCTTACTACATTTACTTTCCCGCCAACATTTCAAAAGTAGTATAAAACTTACAAAATGTTTGTGCAAATAAGCCCAAGTAGCTGCAGAGCCTGTGACTTTTTGGAGTCTGAATTGTGTTATATCTCTAATAATGTAGCTTCATAGATTTTTCCCACACATATCTCACACATAATTGCCAACAAGGAAGTAGGGAAATCCAGGTTGTAGGAAGCTATGTTGGGGCAGACAATGGTTTAAACACCTTGTTCTGCATCATCTTCCTGAACATTGATCCTGGAATGATGTCCTGCTTTCTTCAGCTCCCTCCACTCTTCTCACTGACCCCAACTGCTGCTAAAGTGAAAAGAGTTGTGAGGGAGCCAGGCTGTGCAACAGAGGCTATGCTGGTGCCCCACTACTCTCACGGGACTCCAGGGGGCCTGGGCCCCTCTCTTGTCTGGGCCCCTGAACACAGCCCCCTTAATGGCGGCCCTGACAACAAATATAACCCATGTATAAAAATGATACCTTGAATAAGGCTACATTCACACTGCCGTTGCCCGCCCGTACCGTACCGTAGCGGGCAACGGCAGTGCACGGAGGGAGGAGGAGGAGGTGAGCGCAGCTCATCCCCGCCCCTGTCCATAAATATACATGGTGCACGGCGCCGTATTACGGGAAAAGATAGGACTGGTCCTATCTTTTTCCCAGGTACGGAGCGGTACGGTGCCGCATGCGTGCTGCACCGCACCGCTCCCGTAGGGTGCCGTGAGCCCATTGCTGTCTATGGAGGATGCATATCGGCCGTATATATGTCGGCCGTATATACGTCCTCCATACAGTAGTGTGAATGTAGCCTAAAGCAGTATTTTCTTGATTTTGGACAACCTTTCACAAGCTTCTTAACTTGACTAGGAATTTTGGCTTTTTCAAGTTGATGGCTGATTGTAGGAACATGGCTGGGTGTTAGTTAACTGGGTGAGATGTATTTGATATATGTTTAAGGTATTTCTTCTTCATAAACACAGACATACAAAACATGCATACCACAAACATACAAAAATACAAACATTTGGTATTTTTTGAGCTGGAATGAGTGCTCTATACCAATATGCCTTACCAACTTTTAAATATCTTAACTTGAAGTATGTTGTCTGTTTCTTTGTGTAAAGAGCTTTTTCCACCTTTTGAACTTTAGCCATTGTTAAAATGCCTTCCAAGTCTAAAGCTTCTGCAGGGAATATGACTCTTTCCTTTTCATCTTCCTCTCATATGCCTCTCAGGTCTTTTAGTGCATGCAAATAAGTACTGCTTCATAAAAGGTCCCCTTGAAATCCTATAACATGCATATACTACCCAGCATTACTTTAGCTCAATACTATATAAAGGAGAGAGTTCAAAGGCAAGAAAGAAAAGAGTAAAAAATGGTTAAGAAAACAGAGAAAGTATAATTTAAGAAGTTATATATTTCATGCATTGGCTAAAATAAATTATTTGTATAATTATTTTCTGCATTATAATTGAAAGCTTTACTGTTCTTTTTAATGTTTTACCTCTCTCATCCTAAATGAGACATATAAAGCTCCAAAGCAATGATCTTGCATTTGTAGCAATTAAAAATTAACACATTTTTCAGTTTTTTCATTGCAGATATAAATGTGAAAAAATGTAATCCAAACAAGTCCAAGTAAGCAGTGTCCAAGTAAGCAGTGGCGTTAGTAGTATAAAAGCTGAGAGTGTGTATATGTAGAATCTGCGGGCAGAAAGTGGTCAGGGAGCTAATGTTGGCACCACGGCCCTGCGTCAACACATGCAGCATCACCATCCAATGGCCTGGGAGAGATGTGTCTCAGATGTGGTGGTCCATCCTGCTGACGCAGCAACAGCAGCAGCACTTAGTGGCACACGTGCCATTTCAGCCAGTCAAGGCTCCAGCACCTCTGCCGAAGGGAGCTGTTTGTCTTTGACATCATCTCCCAGTCCAGATGCTCCTCGCTACGCATGGCGCCAGCAGACATTGGACGAGGCGAAAGCTGAGAGACAACTGTATGCATCCAGCCATAGTAAGGTGCAGAAGCTGACTGTTCTCCTGTCCAAGTTGTTGGTACTGCAGTCCCTCCCTTTCCAAGTCGCGGACTTTGCACCCTTCAGAGAACTAATGGCTTGTGCTGAACCGAGTTGGAGAGTTCCAAGCCACAATTTTTTTTCCAAAAAGGCAGTACCCGCCCTTTACAAATATGTAGAACAGAAGGTGTTCTCCTCCATGTTGTCAAACCGCTGTTCCACCACCTCAGCCTCCACAAGTCTACGTGCTGCTCCATCATACCACATGTGCAGGCGTCATGCAAGAAGAAATCAATCTGTGGCTTTCTCTACGACAACTGCAAATTGGAACCATGGTGACAGACAATGGGAGGACACACCCTCCTTGAGTTGCAGTGGCAGAACAGCTTTCCCCAACATAGGCTGATATGCAATGTTTCCACCCGTTGGAATTCCAGCCTTCATATGTTAGACCGCCTGTATGAACAGAGAAAAGCCATTAATGATTTTTTGATGATGCAAGCAGACAGGAGTACTCACCTGTGTAATGTTGAGGTCAACCACTGGCAGTTCATGCGTGACACCTGCCCTTTGAAAATGCCACGTTATTTGTCAGTCGCCAGGACTAGGGGATGAATAACGTCATTCCACTGCTTCATGTCCTAGAACAGATGCTGCAAAATTTGTCTGGTCAGGGCACTGAAGAAGTGGCGAATACATTTCCTGGCCACATGAGTCCAGTGGGGGCTGAATTGGAGGAGCAGGAGGACATTGGAGCATGCTTGAGAATGTCTTTATAGAAAAGACGAAATGTCGCATCCTTGGTGGAATAAAAACATTTTTCACTTTACCTTTTTTGGAGTGCTGCTTCATCCGTTTGCCTTGTACTACTGCTGGAGGGGTTGTCGGACCCCTACGAAGACCTGCACCCTATGATTTTCTTCACGGTGCCGCTCCAACATTTTTGTTTTGCTATTATGTTACAGGTATATATGCTTGGGTACTTCATCTGTGGGGCACCCCTGAGGAAGCTGCGATTCGCGGCGGAAAGCGTGGGGCGACCTGTCCTGAACCCTCACCACCACCTCACATCTCCCGGTAAATTTCAGCTTGGACAAGTGTTTGTGGGTCTATATTTTGCATACTAGCCATTTCGGCATAGAGGGATATTATGCACACTCGTGCACATATTGTTGTATATCCTCATGCCGGACTTGCTGATTGTGATGACACTACTGTAGCCTACAGACACATGCCCAGCCTCTATACCTATATATTTCGGAACTAGTGTTGTGAGATTGGCTTGTTGGGGGCTCAGGTCTGGATAACCTGACATTATCAGTTGTCGGGTTAGAGGTGACTCTGTATTTATGGGTGCACTAGGGTGCATCCTTTTTAAAGGGTTTTATTTTTGTCCTATCAATGTCTGTTGTATGTCCACTCTTTTCAATAAAGTAACTCTTTGATGTTTTGCTACCTAACACATGCTTTCTTGTTTTCAATTTTGCATAGTTTATTTGCGCGTGTGTGTAGCCCTTGACTGGGTTTAACCACTCTGCTTAGATCCCAACCTTGTTTACAAGCCCCTAAAATGTCAAACAAAACCCCCACATATTTGGTATTGCCGCGTCCGTAACAATCTGTTTAATAAAACAGAATCATTCCTGGACCAGCAAAAAAGATCATTTTTAATTAATACCTTTAAATAAAATGCTCTAAAAAGTGATAAAAAATGTTCCGCACTCTAATATAAGCCCACTAAAAAGAACAATTCTTAAGTCCCTAACCAAATTTTTCAGCCAAAAAATAAAAAAGTTATGCATATAAAAAGATTGTGATGCTAAAATGAACAAAATTTTCTCCAAATTAGTTTTTATTCAGTAAATTGAATAAAATACACAAACCCCCACATATTTGGTATCGCTGCATCCGGAACAATCTGCATAATAAAACAAAATCATTATTAGATCCATAAAGTGAACCCTGTTAAAAAAAAAAAAAAAAATCTCAAAATCCCCTGGTATCTCATAGCATTCCAAAGCTATAAGCACTTATAGTGACACAGGGCAGATTTGAAAAATGGTGGCGCGTCCTAAAGGCCAAAATAGGCTGAGTCCCGCAGGGGTTAATAACCAAACCCAGAGTTTATGACTGTTATGGTTCCTTTTAACTACCTCCTGCTATCATCCAGCAACTTGCACTGCTCACCTTGGAATGTATATTAACCATAACATTGTCAAGACATCAAATAGAGATTGTATTGACAAACCCCTCCTTCAATTACATATAATACAAAGAAACAAACCGGAACCAATATTAAAAGTTTTTAAGCAGATCACGGTATATCTGAGCCAGGTCCACATATATCACACCACCTAATTATGTAAAAAAAAATAAGGTGAACATGCAATCCTGTGCATTATGTGTGTATGGGAGGCTCGCCAGAGGAAGTAAGAGGGACCCCTCCTCTCTCATAGGAATAGTGTCGCATGGCCATTCTTACGGCCAAAGATCTTTTTTGCAGGCATGGCGCGGAATGGTGAGCACACCGTACCGAGCCCGGGCACATAAGCCGTCTATGGGGACGTGTACTGCAAATTCCTCTGACGGTCGTTTCAATGCTACCTTATACTTATGGGAAATCGGATCAAGAACTGACACTACAATTAGTATAGTATATTGAACTGTATTAGTATACAGTTTAGAACTATAATAGTCCTGGTACAAGAAGTAAAATGGAGGCCAGTAGATATATGGATCAATAAATCAAAGAAATATAGCCTTGCCCATTGTTATTACACCTAGTGAACTGGGTAGAAAAAGACCCAGAAGCAGGTTTCACATTAAAACTCTTCCTGTTCCCTTGTTCCTTGGAATGGAGCCACTGACTTTTAGTGCCTACATTGACTAGAAGTTTAAAAACTACAACAGAGCCACTGGTTGAAACCCAGTTGGTTATATAACACTGATGCATTAGTTCAATTGCCAAACTGCAGCTGCTACTGGCTGTAGTTGTCACATGCTACCTGATTGTAGGGTAGAGAGTCTTTCCTGGATTCCAGGGGAACAAAGTTTAGGGCATTAATTTTATCTAATTCATTTATTTTATAACATACATTTGATAAAATACAAACATGCATGTTCTAATGGTGTATATAAATAATGCTTTATTATACATTTCCAGTAATATGAAAATGCAAGTAGAATTTGAACCATATTCTCCCTTTGACAGTTTAACTAGTTTTTAACTTACAGCATACTTAATGCTATAACATATTTGATTTTTATATTATTTTAACATATTTAACAAAAAATACATGCACCAACTTTTATTTCAGTGCTAAGTACAGAACAATAATTATGTACACAGGACCAAAATCAGTCTCTCTTTTACTGTAACATTGATTACAGACGTTGCAGTAGAGGAATTCTCAATCTGAAATGTTTTCCAAATCTCCACAGTACACTTATCATTCTTCAATGCAAATTCACCACTGAAGTACCACTGTTCCCTTAATGATTGCCATTGTAAAAAGTAGAGTCCTGAGCTTACTTGCCTCTAGGGTGCCATTGTGTTTTATTCTCTTAAAGTATTCTAACAGCTATGGAATAATTTGAGAACTTCAAATCAGGAAATGTTACCACTTTAGTCTGCAAGTGTTAATGAAATATGTATTTAATCTTTCATAGCATGAACAGTGATTGTTTCCTACATAAAGTAACTTTTCTTTACAATAACCTGCAAGAAATTCATTGTTCATATTTAACAATAATGGCAACTGCAAAATGACATTGGAAGCAGGCCATGGGGCACATTTCCAGGACTAATACGGTTCAGAAGACAATATTAATGTGTGCCTACTTATCACAGTGACTGATGCTGAATGATAAATATGGCTTAAGACTCTCAAGTGTAGTATAACTTTACAAAACCTATTACTTTCTTAATTTTCACCAAAAAAGGGAAATAGTTTGACCTTAGCTATCACCCTTTTCTCTAAGCTACTTTTTCGGATAAGGTTCAAAATTCAGTGTATATAGGTCAGTCTTTTAGACTATGCCATTCTTTAAATTATGCCAGAAATTATTTCGTTTCATAAGTATATTGTAAATAAGGAACTGAATTTAGAGAGGACAAACAAGACAGTGAGCACTAAACTGAGTCCCCCAAACTTTCACCTACCTACTTACTGGTGCCACCCTAACCAGTGGCCAGTAACAGGTCAAAGTTCCCTTTCATCTGCCAAAATGAGGACACAAAACAAGACTGACCTTGCTTTTGTGTTGTTTGTTTGTACAAGGTCTGGGTCACAGCAGAGACAGCAAATCAGAATACAATGGGATAGTCAAAATGTGTAATCTAAGACTCGAAACCAGAAATATAGAAGAAGGCAATATGGAGCTAGCCAGGAAATTTAACCAGCTGTGAACCAGATATATATGTAGATATGTACCCAGAGAGCCTCGGGGTCAGATGACTGGAGCAGAACTCTGTCCATCACAGCAGGTTAACTATTGATGAACCAGAGCATGGCTGCAAAGGAAGTGTGGGGGGTGCAATTAGTCTCAAACACAGCCAGAAACAAAAAGCACAGTTCACACAAGGAATGTCAAGCAAAAACAAAATGAGATAATTAACACTTTATAAGCCATATTCTGTGGACAGAGGAAGATAATGGCATGGATCAGTTTTGCTTTAACAGTGAAGCAGGGTTTGGTCAAACAAGCTTTCATTTGCAAAATCCAATATTGATAGTCCCCAGTTTAAGAACACCCAACTTACAGATGACTCCTAGTAACAGGCGGACCTCTATGAGCAATATGACTTCTGGTGAAGCTCTCTGGATGCAGGCATTAAACTTAACTTTGGCCCCAGGCTGCAATGATTAATTGTAAGAGTTATCAAAGGTGTCTGCAATTATGCTTTATTGGTAATCCCTGTTCCTATGACAACCAATTGTCACAGGAACAACATTTTTTATTTGATGTCAGCTATAGAATCTATCTTGTATGTAACCTATTTAAACAGTTCTGAAATATTCTCAAGAAGTCTAATAATCGCTAAGTTTTTTTGTAAAAAATAATGGAAACATGGTCGACGGTAGATTTCTACATTTGGTATGTCAAGAGGAGCAGAGGGCGATCCATCCCTGAAACTGTTACTGTTAGTGATTTTACGACTTTTGAAAGATTTGCAAAACATCTCTTAAAGTCCCAATGAGTAATAAGCTAATCTCTAAGCCTGGTAAGGGGCAGTCATAGATTTGCGCCAAAATTTGCAGGTTTTTCTTTTGCAACCTTTGTAAAAAGTTGCAACTTTCACATCTGGATTAAAGGTGAACACTGCAAAAAAAAAAAAGCAAATGAGCATAAGCACCATGAAAAGGCTCAAAAATTTAAGAAAATTAAAGAAAAGCCAAAAGTTTTATACATGTGCCCCAGAGTATCCTTGCAATTATGAATACGACATAAAACATCAACCTGAGTGTGGAACGTCTCTTAGCTGCCAAAGCAATGGTCTAATGCCAGCTATTTACATTTGTTACATGAAAAATGCAGTCGATGTGCGACATTTATCAGTAATCAGTAAATTCTGTGTAATATTCAGGTATCATGTCACATAGTGGGATGAGCTAGACCAGTTTTTTTGAGAAAATATTCACATTCATAACTTGACAATAATCTATTTATATATCTGCTCTATCTATCCCGAGATATCATGTTGGTGGTCCAGTCAGTGATTGACATTATCGCCTCTATGACTATGTATACCGAGACCAATGTCAGATGAAAAAATAGATAAAGGATCGGGGTTACTCAACAGATATCATTCCATCCAAGAGGGGTCCAAAAACATGTGCTCACGGATAGTTGAATTATCAGCAATAAACAATAACAAATTACAAAGTGTCCAGAGCACCAGTTTAAGGTACACCCAAGTATATTTGCAAATAAAATACACAGAATATGTTTTTCAATAAAATACAGTTTTGTTAAAATATTAATGTACTAGAGGGCCAACATCCCATCCCTACCACTCGCATATGCATATATCAAAATAATATATATATATATCAAACGAATACACCTAATAGTACACCTAAGAGAATCACTAGCAACATACATAGGAGTATGGCTACATACACTGGATGGTAATAGAGATATAATAGTGCCTGAAACAATTGTGTGATTGTGTAGTGTTCACACTGTTGAGATATGTGTTACTTGAACAATGTGTCTCAGAAAAGTCTTAATCCTGAAATGAATAGAAAATTTAAAAGACAAAATGTATCAAAGTCAAAATCTTCTTTTCCTTTTTTGCTTTCTTATACGTACAATTTAGACACAATAGTTGGATATACAAAATGGGACTAAAATAACAGTCAACCCTCAGGATCATGGATAAATAGTGCTAAATGTGCTATGAAACAAAATAATATAAATATATGTAAATGTACATAATATCCCAGAGAAAAACAAGATAAAGTAAACAGATATTCATAATATACTATGTACACTATATTTAGGCAAACTAATTAAAGATAGGTCAAGAAATAGAGGTCCAGTGTCCAAGTTAAAAGGCTCCCACCCTGAGGAAACTGTACCAGGCAGCAATCATGTGAGTTGACAATTATCTCAGTCCCCTCTGTTTACCTGCAATGTACCTAACACATGTTTTAATTACTTTAAATTCACTTTGCCTTTGAGAGTATTTTGCTGTCTGGGTGTTCTAAGAATTAAAAATAAAGATTTTTTTTTTTACTATTTTGTCACTAAGGGGTTAAATTGTGTTTGTAAAATTAAAAAGATGTTAATAAACTTTTTTTTATTGTTGCAGTCTAAAAGCCCTAACTTTTTAACATTTTTCCTAGGATGTTTGCAATTGTAATTCATACAATTCCTGGGTATTTACTTTTGGATTTTATAGTTATTTCTGATCCCGTGTGTGTGTGTGTGTGTGTGTGTGTGTGTGTGTGTGTGTGTGTGTGTGTGTGTGTGTGTGTGTGTGGAGGGGGGGTTTGCTATTAGGCATTTGGGGTGTTTTTTTTTATTTTGTCTTTTTTATAGGAATTCTTTGAGCATAACTAATGTATTAGATTTACAGTATAAGTCATTATGGACACAGCAATACCTAATATATATGTGCGCTATATATGTCAATGGATGATGAAGGGACTGTCACCTTTTTTGGTGGAACCTTCATTGCTGACACTGTAACTGTTCTTTTAGTTTTTGCAGCTTCTAAATAAAATGTTTAATTCATTAAAGCATTTGTCAAAAATGCCTGCTCTGCTGTAACTGAAGCTCTCAGATATACCTACACAAGGTGTTGTATGGTATACAATTAACATAATATGCCATGACTCTAAATATAGACAGAAGAGTTTGTAAATCATAATAAATATCTCCCATATTGTATAGTACGGATCTCGAATTGTATGGCAAGATAGGCACACTTTAGAAGAAAGAAGTCGTATGAGTCATATTAATAGCAGAAAATGTGCAGGCTTTTAGCAGAGTGACATCAGCAGTATATAAGGTTCAGGGCATGGCACTTACCAATTGCCTATGATTACCCACTTCTGCTCAGAAGCAAATGACAACTGGAAAGTTTAGCAATACTATATGCCATGACACCATTGTTTACATGTAACATAGTTGATCTTAGAAGTTTGCCTGTAGTCTATACTAGTTATTAGGATAAGAGATCTAATGCTGCTGCATGCTGTAGAATGGTATACATTACTCAGGTCATTTAACCCACTATACAGGATCAACAGAGTTTACTGTCTTACAGGTTATAAGAGGCTTGTGGAAGAAGTCGACATTTTTATATACCGTAACTTTCAGATTGGAATTGGTGACAAGAATAAATAAGTTCTGGCTCACAAGACTAGATATTGAGCGAGCGTGGATGAAAATGATTGAAACCACATGTTTTTAATTAAAGAAAAAGATTTCTTTTAATGGGCCTTAGTCCACTGACTTATAACTAATTTCATTTTTCAGGGTCATTATATTGTAGCATGCCATCATTTACTTTTTTTTTTTTTTTAAAAATGAAAGACACTTCCTGGTGAATTTGTTACTGGATCTTTCCTAAATTGATATTGAAAAATGCACATTTTATTGGGTAGGGGTCCCTGACTTTTCCATATCATTCCCATGACAGCAAATTATTGTTATTATTTATGTTATAAAAATGTATGCTACTTCCCAATATCATAGTTTATACGGTTGAAAAAAGACTCATGTCCAAGTTCAGCCAATGAAGGGAAGAAAGGGAAGGAATTAGACGAGGGAGGGATTTAGCGGAAACAATTCTAAATGTCATAACCATCAATGTTATTTAGGTGTAAAGAGACATCTAGACCATACTAGAAGCTCTCTACTGCCCCTACTGTGATCAGCGCCTGAGGGAGGCTATTCCACAGAGTGTTCTCAGTTCTCATAGTAAAAAAAACAGAAGTTACTCACCGGTAATGATTAGAGATGAGCGAGCACTAAAATGCTCGGGTACTCGTTATTCGAGACGAACTTTTCCCGATGCTCGAGTGCTCGTCTCGAATAACGAGCCCCATTGAAGTCAATGGGAGACTCGAGCATTTTTCAAGGGGACCAAGGCTCTGCACAGGGAAGCTTGGCCAAACACCTGGGAACCTCAGAAAAGGATGGAAACACCACGGAAATGGACAGGAAACAGCAGGGGCAGCATGCATGGATGCCTCTGAGGCTGCTTAATCGCACCATTATGCCAAAATTATGGGCAACAGCATGGCCATGACAGAGTGACAGAATGAAGCTAGATAGCATCTAAAACATCCAATAATTGACCCTGACACTATAGGGGACGGCATGCAGAGGCAGCGGCAGCAGGCTAGAGAGTGGCATGGCGACATACCCTAATTGGACTCAGGCTTCAAACCAATGGGTGTCAGAGAGGAACCAAAGGAGGTGAGCAAGAAGCGCTCAAATAATATCGGTACATGATAAAAGTTTGCCAGTATATTTTGTGGATTACACAGCAGGGTGGCGACAAAGTTAACATGGAAGCCATGAAAACAACCCAAAATTCTGCCTGACACAGCTCGTTTGATAAGGGGACCATGTATGCTTACAGTTCATGCCAGTCGCTGCACTGGCTGCCAGTCTCCTTTCGAATACAGTTTAAAATAATAATAACCCTCATCCATAAAGCTCTGTATAATGCTGCACCCCCCTACCTCTCCTCTCTTATCTCAGTCTATCGCCCAACCCGTGCTCTTAGATCCGCCAGTGATCTTAGATTAACCTCTACCCTAGTGCGGACCTCCCACTCGCGTCTCCAAGACTTCTCTAGAGCTGCACCAATTCTATGGAATGCTCTGCCCCGGACTATCAGACTAATACCTAACCTCCAAAGTTTCAAACGTGCTCTTAAAACCCATTTCTTTAGGCAAGCCTATAACACTCATTAACTGCATGAAGTTTTAACTCTTCTACTAACCCGTCCTGTGTCGTCCTCCCATCTGTTATCCAGCAACCAACAGGCACCAGACTTCTCTGCAGTCCCATTCACCCTGGACCTGGTATATAAGATGACGGCTGAGTGGTTCAAGCGACAGCAATTCCATTTATTATATTTTGTTCTATTCCCTAAGAAGAATGGCTTGACCATTAAATATTCTTTTACCTCGTGTTACCCCATCATCTTCATAAACCGTAAGCTCTGGCGAGCAGGGACCTCACTCCTGTTGTTCCATACAAATGTTGTGCTCTGTTACATTACATTTGTATTTGTTTCCTATGATTTGTAAAGCGCTGCAGAATATGATGACGCTATATAAATAAAGATTATTATTATTATGGAGGCAGTGAACTAGTAGTAGATTAAAGGTGCTGCAACTATGTTAGTTGGATCTTGGGATGGAGCTGGCGCTCTGCAGCCAGGCGAGCTTTTGCCAATCCAAGCCCCTGTCTCTAGGCTACTCCCCAAACAGCACTTCTAAGAACCTTTTGTATAAGATCAAGTGTAGCAGCGTTCTTATAAGTTTAGGATATGGCGGGTGAGGGGAATGTAAACAGATGCGCAAGAAGCGCTGAAATAATATCCCTAAATGGTAAAAGTTTGCAAGTATATTTTGTGGATTACACAGCAGGGTGGCGACAAAGTTAACAACTTTGATGTGGAATGCCCTGTAATAGCTCTTGGGCGGTGTGCCTTTTATCGCCTAGGCTCAGCAGTTTCAGCACCGCCTGCTGTCGCTTAGCGACGGCACTGCTGCTGTGCCTAGAGCTACCGACTGATGGCGCCATGCCCACGGATGGTAATTCGGAGGAGGAGGAGGTGGAGGAGGGGTGGGAGGAGGTATAGTAGGCCTTTGAGACCTGGACCGAGGTAGGCCCCGCAATTCTCTGCGTCGGCAGTATATGACCAGCCCCAGGGTCAGACTCGGTCCCAGCCTGCACCAAGTTAAGTGTAGTAGCGTTCTTATAAGTTTGGGATATGGCGGGTGAGGGGAATGTAAACAGATGCGCAAGAAGCGCATGATGCGCATGGAGCTGGCGCTCCGCTGCCAGGCGAGCTTTCGCCAATTCAAGCCCCTGTCTCTAGGCTACTCCCCAAACAGCACTTCTAAGAACCTTTTGTATAAGATCAAGTGTAGTAGCGTTCTTATAAGTTTAGGATATGCCGGGTGAGGGGAATGTAAACAGATGCGCAAGAAGCGCTGAAATAATATCCCTAAATGGTAAAAGTTTGCCAGTATATTTTGTGGATAACACAGCAGGGTGGCGACAAAGTTAACAACTTTGATGTGGAATCCATGAAAACAACCCAAATTTCTGCCTGACACACCTCGTTTGATAAAGGGACGATGTATGGAGGCAGCTATATGGACGACTTTTGGAGGTAGCAATGGAGACAACGTGTGGAGGCTGCTATGGAGACAATTTAATTTGGATAGTGCCTGTATGTGGCAGTCCCAAACATTTTTCAAACCAGAGGAGCAGGTAGGTGGCCCTCCAGTAAAATGGATAACAATGACAAAATTACCTTCTACATTTCAAGCAGCTACAACTGTAATTTACTTATTCCTCCACAAGATGCCGCTGTACTATCCAGAGTACTTCATTCATATGTTCTTATGTCATTGAATGTCCAAAGGATAAGCCCTCTGGAGATACTAGATTTGTGTGGTCATTCATAAGAAAAGGTAAAAAGGTATCATACCATCCCAGATTCTAGAAAACATAGGACTTTAAATAATTTCTGAAAGACAATATTTGATCATTTAACAATCCTGAACTCCCCAGAATTGGCCTTTAAGTACACCCAGTTCCCTCTTAGCCTGGACATATATGCAGTCACTAGCATATATTTAAAAGAACTTAAGAATTCAAGGACTCCAACAAGCTCCAGGAAGCATAAAGAGATGCGAACACAAGGACGATCACATGTGTAATGACCTCATAAATATGATGTTTATTTTCCAAGGTTGCAACAAAGATTGCTGTTTATATGTGGTAAATACTAACAGCCACATCACAGGAATAATGTAAACCAGGATATCATAATGTAGCATTTTTTCATTTTATTGCTCTTTTGGCTGTAGCTGTAAACCATATTCGGTTTAACTCCTTCAGGACTCAGCCTATTTTGGCCTCTAGGACACAGATCCATTTTTCAAATCTACCCTGTGTCCCTAAATGTGCTTATAGCTTTAGAATGCTATAAGATATCCAGTGGATTTAGAGATTGTTTTCTTGTGACACATTCTACTTAAAATTAGTACCTCATATGTGGTCTGTATGGGCACATAGCTGGTCATAGAATGGAAAGAGCGCCACCCAGAGCAGATTTGCATTGTCAAATTGTACAGGCTATATTATATAAAAAAGGGTATTAACTAAAAAATCTTTTTTTAAAATGGATTTTGGTAACAATTCTGTTTTATTATACAGATTGCTACGGACATGTCTATACCAAATATGTGGGGGTTTTGTGTATTTTTGTTTTTTTGTACTTTATTAAGGGCCTATATTTTATTCATTTATTTTAATTTGCTTTTTTTTTACTTTATACAAACTTGAACTTTAACCAGCAATGCTCTGATCGCTGGTTGAAGTCCAATACACTGCTCTAGAATACTAATTCATGCTCATACATTTGAAGACAGTTTAGAATCAGAGCCAGAAGGGATCTGACTGCTGGGAACATCCGGCAGCCTCAGAGACCTCAAGGCTGCCCAGAAGAGGATCGGGTCCCCCGGTAAGCAGCACTGGGGATCCGATCCCTAAAGGGAAGACCGTTACAGACCGCAGCGTGTAAGGGGTTAACACTCACAATCTGAGTTGGCTCTAATTGCGGGTGTTAAAACGCGGTGTCAGCCGTAATATACAGCTGACACCCGCTGCTTTAGGTGGTGGCTCCATTCGAGAGCCGTTGCCAAAAGCTGGGTGTATCTTTCTGCAGGGACCTACTATTACGTCAAAGTGCACGTAGGGGTTAAATTAGAATGTCTATACTTGTTCTCTGTATGAATAAACTACTAAGAATCAATTTGAAGATCTCTCATTTAGCAGTATGCAGGGTAATTTGGCCATGATATTATACCCTTCCCAGATGTCTCCACCTACTTTCCTGGCCTATCCTAGATGGTAGGTAGACAACTAGTCAATGTTTCATTCCTGCACTAAACCATGCAGTACCAAATCACTAAGCAAATGGATAGTCAGAAATACATTCAAAAGTCCAACAATCCAGGGATACAAAAAGATAGAAAAACACAGCTAGTTTAGGCAAAGAGTGCTGATCCACAATACCTTAAATAAGAATCCATAGATCTAGTCCAGAAGGTGAACAGGGAGTGAAGAGAGAGACTGTCAGTCAACCAAGACTGCTAGAAAGTTATTAACAAGTTTTCAAACTTGAAAGAACAGAGTGGAAAAAAATTACACTATAAGTGAATATTAAGCCATACTTTATGGACAGAGTATGACGCTGCCACAGATGTTACAATTAGTATTTGACATAAACGTTCTTGGTTTTTGAGCTTTGATTTTTTTAAATTTAAGTGAAATGTAATGTATGTTTTGGTCAGTATTAGCTTGGGTTATATGAGCATAGAAATGTTCTGCATTTTTTGAGAAGGATAAGATCCAACAAAGCATCACTTCCTGTAACATCTTCTACATCTGTAAAATCCCACAAAAGTTGATGAAATGTCTCCCCTTGTAGATCATGCCAAGACAATGGCCCAGATATTTTATAGTGTCTGCACCAGTTTTTTTTGTCTAAGTTTGCACTAAAAAAGGTGTATTTGGAGCTTGTACATTAATAAGTGTTTGTGGTACCTTTTTGTCGCGGCATTTTGTCCCACACTTTTGAAAACTGTACACTGAAAAGGGCGTGTTGGTGTTGCTCCCACATTTATTACTTCAATTCTACACAATTGTGTCACAAAAGCATGATGTATGGTGCACAAAAAAGGTGCTACTGTGTGCACATCCTGAAAACAGACAAGATTAATTAAGAGCCTGCAACACTATTAAATAATGTGCTTCAAAGTGCACATTAGTGAGGCAAACTGCACAAAGGCAGATTGCACACGTTCACATATATCTGGGTCAATGTCATCTTTAGATCCTCTATCAGGAATGAGGGAGGGAGAATGAAAGAGTTGAGAGAGACTTTGGCCGAGTCACAAAGTGATTCACTGAAGATTAATGATTAATTCCTTAGGGATGAGGGAGCTGATATAGAGGTTGGAGAAAAGAAAGCATGCCCCTTGTGACTCAGGGAGTCTACGGTCAAGGGGCCAGCTGCTTTTTTTTTTTTTTAATTAAAGTTATGAGCTATGGATTTTTATAATAATAATTAAATGAGAAACAGTAAGAAGACTTCTGTGTGAACCTGTCATTAGGTTTAGTGGTGAAAACTGATGACATGTCCCCTATAAGGAGTGGCTCCTTCTCAGTTAGGTAAATGAGAGTCTTATAAACCCCCCCCCTACTCCAGTGAGTAAATATCTGTTGGGATCTGCCAGGGGTGTGCTAATCTGAGAGATAGGCAATGGTTAAAACTTTAAATAGTTGTTTCAACTGCTCTTAGCTGATCCTTGGAGCTGGATTTCTCTTCCAATGATTGTAGGTTGCATTTGCCAGTTTTAAATACTTGATCTGGAATTGAGTTTGTTGATCAACTGCTTTGTTTCCTGATAATCTCCTGCCTATGGCTCAGTGGTTAGCACTACAGCTTTGCAGCGCTGGGGTCCTGGGTTCAAGTCCCATCCAGGTCAACATCTGCAAAGAGTTTGTATGTTCTCTCCGTGTTTGCTTGGGAGTCCTCCAGTTTCCTCCCACACTCCAGAACATACTGGTAGGTTGATTAGATTGTGAGCCCACATGGGGACAGAGACTGATTTGACAAGCTCTGTGCAGCACTGCAGAATCTGTGAGCGCTATATAAATAAAGGAATTATTATTATTACCTCCTGAGTCTATTAAGCATGCCAATTAAGTTTGACATATATACTTTTCTCTGATTTGTGATTTTGTTATGACATACCCTCCTAATTTTGACAAGGATTGCATTCACGTTATTCAGTTTAGGGAATGTTGCCCAGTTGGGGGCCGTCATCTAGAAAGACTTAAAGTAGCCATAAATAGCTGTGGGTTTGTGGAGGATTACCTGACACACCACCATATTTCACCTGGCTTTACAATATAACTACCATGTGTGATGAAAATATATAATATAAAGCAATTTAATTAACTCTCTGGAAGGTATAAGCTTCAAAGGAAGACAAGCTAAAGTGTGTCATTAACTACGCAGGGGGGCGAAAGCCAACTAACACTTCCACCAACCTGGTGGCAATGACAACAATCATAAAGTTCCCTCCAAAACCACACAAAGAGCCATGAGAGCCATATAATTTATCCGATCAATATGCTAGTTATGGATTCATGGTCCATCACATCCCAAGGCCAATTGCATATTTGGGATCAGAGTAGTGAGGAAATGCCTAAATGGGTTTCAGTGTGTTCTGGTAGTTTTGAACTCTCAATGGGAGTATGGAAAATGGTTCATGTCTGGTCTAAAACAGAATCCAGAGATGCAGATTCATGATCCTGTGATGTTCCATTGAGAAGTTAGAACTCAGATCTGGTGTGATGTGCTCAAGAGCGCAGGAAAAGAAAATCACCCCTTCTGCCAATCGTCTATGTCTGGAGGAATTATTTACCATCACATGAAGAGCAGGAAGGATCTTCAAGTGTTTTTACCCATTAGTCCAGTACAATGTTACTGAATTGATTATACCTGAAGTGCTCCAATTGTAATCTACACTTTGTAATCTGCATATATATATGTTTTGTGTGTACTGTTTTGTCTAGTGTGTCCTTAAGGCAATTAAATAAAAAAATTACCTGCATTGTTCTTTTATCTCAATCCACGAATCAGTTTCCTACAAATACACTACTGAGGTGACTTTCTGACCCGATATAATCCCTTTACAGACTGGGCTTTTATGAAGCAAGAAGTTAGTGGCAGCCTACTGTACCGATAAGTCTCTGTTTTACTGAGGCTAGTGAAAGGGGACTTTCAGCCATTCAGGGTTGTGAGCAAATGTTGTGCCATATTGGAGCTTGTGTGGACATTTTACTTCCTGCTCTTTCCGGTACCCATGCATTCAGGGAGTGTCTATAATAAAAATAATGATTAATTGGCCTTATATACTCTTCAGGGATCCAGAATGTTGCACCATGCTGTATATTGATAAAAATATTGTCAGGCTTAGAGGTTGTGGATCCTCTGGACCATTGCGGACGATGGCACAAGCCACTACCTGGGACCAGAGTCTAAGTGGCACCTGGTTTTCACCAGAGCCTGCCGCAAAGCGGGTTGGACTTGCTGCAGCGTGGTGCCACCAGGTCGTTCCACAGGCGTTACTTGTCCACAGTGGCAGCCAAGGTCGAGGTACAGAAATGGCAGGCAATCTCGTAGTCGGGGACAGGCAGGAGGTCAGGACAGGCTGCACAGGATCGGAGTCAGCGTTGGAGCAACAGGTCAGGGCAGGCGGCAAAAGAGCGAAGTTAGAAACGGAACCAGGGTCACAATGGGAAATCTCAATAACAGCACAAGGCATCATATACAGATCCAAAGAGAAAATGAAGGGAGCCGGAGCACTTGTGGGTAAAATCCAACAATAGCTTTATTCGGTATCCATTAAAAAAATGCACGTGTCATGTGCATGAAAGGTGTAGGTTATAGTGGCAGAGACCTACGCGTTTCAGCTCGCTATGGAGCCTTAATCATGGTATAATCCCACCAAGTTAAAAACAAAACTTTAAACCATATTGAACACCTGAACAATTAAACGTTCCCACGTCATTTCCGGTTTAACACACACAATCAGGTCTGTTGTCTATATACCCTTCCAGATACAAAAACACAGTAAAACATATAAAGACAGCCTAGTCTGTGTTTTTGTATCTGGAAGGGTATATAGAGAACAGACCTGATTGTGTGTGTTAAACCGGAAATGACGTGGGAACGTTTAATTGTTCAGGTGTTCAATATGGTTTAAAGTGTTGTTTTTAACTTGGTGGGAATATACCATGATTAAGGCTCCGTAGCGAGCTGAAACGCGTAAGTTTTAGGATTTTACCCACAAGTGCTCTGGCTCCCTTCATTTTCTCTTTGGATCTGCTCTGCATGCCAGACGCCGTTGCAGCACGGGACTGAAAAACCCTGTTATACAGACCAGCCAGGGAACGTGAGTGCACCCCTCCTTTTCTCTTTTTGATTCGCATCAAATACAGCTTTCTCTAGGGCGCAAGGCATGAAGATCCAGCAAGGGTAACAGGAAGAGGCAGTGTTAAATAGATTAAGGGGGAAAGGCCAATTAGCGGTGCGCTGGCCCTTTAAATTTGCAGGAGCTGCCGCGCGCGCCCTAGGTATCGGGGACGCGCGCACACAGCCGAGGAGGATGGAGCAGCAGCAGCGGGAGCCGAAGCAGATGTGCCAGGAGCCGCGACCCGTAAGTGGTGCTTGCAGCACGCTGGCGGTGGACAAAAGGCACAGGTGAGCCCGCGACCCCCGACATGGGTCGCGGGACCACCCGTGACAAATATTATATATATAATAAAAACAATATGATAAAACCTTCAATTAGCAATAACAGTACATTGTACACTTAATATTAACATATAACATTTTTAACATTGTATTTTTAAAAAATTTTTCATAATTATTTATTGCATTCTGCATTAAAAGTTTAGCTGAAAACTAATATATGGATATATTTTTTAAATTATATAGCTGACATAGAAGTATAGCTGTAGTCAGATTACAAAATCATTCTTGTTTTAAAGTGCAATTAAGAAGTCATAAAATGGAAACTGTGGATGCCTGAAGAAATAAAATGATTTTCAAAGGTAATTGCTGGTCGAGGAGATCTAATTTTCCACATACCTGTAATAAGCTTACAGAAGTCTTTATTTTTGAACTTCAATTGCTTGGCTCAGCATCTTGACCTCTAGTTAATATCCATATCCATCTCTTTCTGAAGACAGCTTTAAAGAACTTTAGCCTCAAGGCCATCCTTTTAATAAAAATTAAATGCAACTTCAGCAAAAAGTTACTGTAAACACTGAGCATTGAAAACATTTACTAAACAATTATTTTTTATATATATTTTCACTTTATTATTATATTCATACCCTCTTCTTCTTTACGTTGCCCCTCCACCTTAAAAATCAAATGCAAATTATCAGTAAATTATGTTGTAGGGTAGCTTTAGGGATATGCTTGCTGTAATAGATTTTATCCCATTGAAATACTAGCTACCAAGAGTATAAAATGTCTGTTCTAGAATTTCCTCTTTTATGTGAAATTAACAGAGAAGAGTCATATATTGGGGCAGATTTATCAAGCAGTCTGAAAGTCAGAATATTTCCAGTTGCCCATGGCAACCAATCACAGCTCCCCTTTAAAATATTCATGAGCACTGGTGAAATGAAAGCTGAGCTGTGATTGGTTGCCATGGGCAACTGGAAATATTCTGACTTTCAGACTGCTTGATAAATCTGCCCCAATTTGTCTCAGAGGAGTTAAGCTTTGAGGCTGCTGGATGACATTGAACCTAGAAATGTGTGGTCATATTATAGATAAGAATTTTATCTTTAGGACCGATACAAGCTTGTGGTTCTTTGGGCTAAAAAACAAATAGTTGAACATAAAAGATGTGTGGAAAGATTCACTTCCCCTTAAAGGGATTGTTCATTTTATGTATATTCCAGCAAATAATTGATATTGATCTTGTAATGAAGAGTTATACAATTCTCCAATATAATTTCTCTATCAATTCTTTAAGGTTTTTCTAAATCTCTGCTTGTTGTCATGTAACAGGAAGCTTCAAGCTTCAACTTCCTGTTGCTAAACAGCAGTCCATGGTCATGTAATGTCACACAGTTGCATGGATCATTGTATCACAGAGTGTTATCAGAGCAGTGTGATGCTAACGACCCACCACCTGTGTGACATCACATGACCATGGGCCAGTCTTTATCAACAGGAAGTTAAGAATGAAGTTTCCTGTTGCATGACAGCAAATAGAATTATAGAAAACCATAAAGAATTGATACAGAAAGCATATTGGAAATTTGTCTGAATTTTCTTTACACAAACAATATCAATTATTTGCTAGAATGTGCTTAAAGTGGACAACCCCCTTTAATATATTTAACAGTTTGTATCCCCAGTTTTGTAACTCATAGAAAACAATCTTGATGTGATCTGAAAGATGAAATTATTTATTTAATGTGACACCAAAAGCAAGGTTCTAGAAATGACTCATCTCAGACAAATGTCTTTTCACAGATTATTTGTATATGAATTTGAAGTTGATTTTTTATAGGTGAATGGGCAAGATTTAGCATAAAAGAAGGATTTCTGGGAAGGACATTTCATACTGTACTTGAGGATACTGGTAGATTAATGGGGTAAAATCCTTTAAGTAAAGTGAAGATTATTGCTGATTTTTTTTATTATTATCTTAGTGGTTGCCATTTTTATTTGTTCAGATAAGTAAATCCCCTATATATATTTATATATCAAAGTATATCAAAATATCAAAAATGGTTATTCCCATCAGTAAACCCTGTAATGGAAAATAGCGTCCACATGTCCAAAACACCACTTCTTGAGCATTTTGCAATACATACAATATAAGTGAAAAGTGATCAAAAGAAAATGAATAAAATGTTTTTTGTTCAAAAGATTTTAATTTTTTATCTATTAATCCCTAATAAAACATATAAATGTGATATTTCTGTCCCAAAGAACACATGAAATGTATCCTTTGGAACATACAGTGAAAGGCTTAAAAAGAAGAAAATGTCAATTTCATCGCATTTGGAATTTTTTTCACTGAATGGATTGTGACATAACATCACTAGAAAGTACTATTTGTTAGGCAGAAAAGCAGCCCTTATACAGCTCTTTACATGCAAAAATAAAGAAGTTATGGATTTTTAATGATGGGAAGTGGAATATGAAAATGAAAAAAATGGACTAGTCTGTAAGGGGTTAAATTGGTCATAGTGATGTTGTTTTGTAGAAAAAGAAAAAAAGTTCAATTGGATTTTTGATTGGTTCAGGCCCATGAGAAAGAACTGTGGCAGCAATGCATAAAACTAAACAAATGGGTGTTCTCAAAATATTTTATACTCTGTAAGGAGAAACTGACCTTATAAACCACTTCCAGTATGTTGTCAAGCATATAAACACCTCCCAGATCATGTTTCTTTCATGGTCGAGTGTAGTGGCAGCAGATGTGGTGCTCTGAGGTGAGCTTGACTTCAGTGCTGAGTTCTCCATCTTTATGCAATCATTCTATATCTCACGTTACAAACAGTGGTGTAGCTATACTGGTCACTCGGATATAATTATTCTGCATATAATTTATTACCATAATCATACCATCATTATAGCACTTTAGGTTGAATAAAGACGTAGGTCCATGTATGTTTAAACATCATTGCTAATGCCTATAGTCTTAAAGGGGTTATCCATGTTTTAAAAATTACTGAGGGCAGTGCTGGAGCTGGCAATTTAAACATAATAAACATGTACTCACCTCGTCCAGCGCTGCCGAAGTCCCTGTCTCTGTGCGCCGGTTTCATTACAAGGGAGCACAGAGAGCTTCTGGGCGGCCGGAAGCCCCCATCTGACATCTTCTCCCAGCGCTTAGAAAGCGGACCGGAAGTTCCCTGTGCGCGGCGTAGGACATCGGCGGCTCTGGAGGAGGTAAGTGGATGTTTATTATTTTTAAATAGCCCTCCCAAGCCTGGCCCTCACTAGTTTTTAAAACCCGGATAACCCCTTTAAGACCTGGGTTCAAGTCACAGGGTCATCTGCAAAGAGTTTGTATGTTCTCTCCGTGTTTGTGTGGGTTTCCTCCAGGTCCTCCGGTTTCCTCCCACACACCAAAACCTACTGGTAGGTTGATTAGATTGAGAGCCCTATGGGGACAGGGACTGATGTGGCAAGCTCTGTGCAGCGCTGCATAATCTGTGTGCACTATATAAATAAAGGAATTATTATCATTATTAATAGGCATTGGTGAGTGTGGGAACTAAAGTTGTGGAAGTATTAAAAAAGTATCACTAGTATTACTATTTCTTCAAATGTATTTAAGTGGTTTTGATAAATAGAATGTTTCCATTCCAACATATATATGAAATATTCAAAGCACATATGCTTTTTCAATGCTAGAATGTTATGAAAATGTTGTAGCTCAATTATTATTTGCAAAAAATTATTACTTAAATGAAAAGTTAAATGATTTAAGTAAGAAATGAAATCTTATAGTATTTGCTATTATAAAAAGTCACAGCAGAATTGTTTAATCCTATTGGTTAATATGCAACATGGACCTGTAGGCAATATGCTCTTAACCACCAAATATACAGCATATTTGGTGTTATAGCCACTTTTATCTGTAAATGTCAGCAATAAAATGCTGAACTGAGACAGATCCTGTTTGGATTGCTGTGTCACTGAGCCGTGAATTACGTTGTCTTTGACTTATTGTGAAGTGACCCTTAGTGGATTCGGTGTGTTGGCACCAAGGGAAGCAATTCATCTGTTATTACTACACTGCAATATTCTGTCTGTGGCAGACTGAGTCAAAGTTCTTTTGACATAATATACTATAGGCAGCTTTACCTCTGTGAAATTACTTGAAAATGTTCAAGTACTCTGACAAATTCTAGAATAAGTAAAATAAAAATGTAGCCACGTTTATCCAATCTGCTTATGCAACTTTGTTATCCGTTGAACAGGGACATACAGTAACTTAAAACTCCTGGGATCACATGCAAAATATGAAATGGGACTCCTATTAATGTGTTGTTATTTATAATAGGGGTATTTTCAGCTTACATTGGTTGTTCACTTTTGAATAAATATATCTATACATTAACAAATACAGACATTCTGTAGTAAACATATTTTTCAAATTGTGCTCACATAAGCATTTCTTTACATAAACGAATAGTGGGAAGGTCACAAAATAGGGCATCAACAGTTCCTCATTTAGCTTTGCATGTGATATATAAAAAAATTGTTATTTTAAAGGTGGAAATTGTTTGACTCATAGTTGAGATGTTAATTGTGTCCATAATATGAATGCATTATGGACATCTGACCAGATTCTGCCCACTTTTAGATTTTTTCCAGGTGTTTTTACATTAAAAATACTAAATTATCTTAGTCTTTGAAAATATTTAGTATTTAGTATTGATCTTCTTTATAGGAGAAGATTAGTTAGGGATCATCTTTGGAGTCAAAGGCCACATGTCTTTTTCACCAACACCAGGCCAAAAGCAACAGATAGATATAAGTTTTCTATCAGGTTTATTGAAAAAGGTAACCAAAAAATAAAAATAAAAACAGCAATAAAACAAAATATTTGCCTGTCCGCCACTGACTATACAAAGTACTGCCTAAAACCTGGAGGGCTTCTCCCTGCCAACTAATAAAATACGTTGCAGCAACCTCACTAACATATGGCTCTCAAATAGACATATTTTTGTGTCTCCAGGGATCCCCATATATATACCAACTTTGAGTCTTACTCCTACTCTAAGGTGTCATCAGGGGGTACGCTTAAACTATAGAGCAGTGATGGCGAACCTTTTGGAGACCGAGTGCCCAAATCTCAACAAAAATCCACATATTTATCGCAAAGTGCCAACACAGTAATTTAAGCAGAAGCTGTCTGTTTTACCACAAATTCAACAGAAGAAGGACCTCCATCGATAAACTGCCCCTGCCCATACCTTCTCACTCTTTCAAAGAGGGCTCTTATTACCACCTCTGGCACCCATGCCATAGGTTCACCACCACTGCTATAGAGCAACTTAATTTATTACGTAACCCCCCCCCAACTATGCAAAATAGCGCCTTTATGCTAAATTCTACTCTCTTAGCCCTGGTTGAAACTTTCACTGCCACCACCATTACTTTTATTATTAGATTACAATAAGAAGGCAAATAGATGCCTGTCAACATAAATTTCTCAACAATTTAGAAAATATTTCTTTCCAAAATTAAGTTCTTTAAGACTATAAGCAGAGACTTATTAAGTTTTAAAGATTTAACACACTGATATGCAGTGCAAACAAAAAAAACAAACAATTTTCAGAAAAAAGGATTACAATGAATATACACAAAATACAAACAGTTATTAAAAAGGATAACAATGAATAGCCTTCTTAGTGAATAGTTAGAGTTACTCGCGCTGTGAGACCCAGCTTAAGAATTCTTGGGAAATCTTCCAGATGGTAACGGAGTCTCAAAATTACAGTTGGCATTTGCATGGACCAATAATTTATAGTTAGTGGGTTTTCCTCCTGCCACCCTTTTTGTGACAGAGAGGAATGTTCATAGGCTAATGTGAACTATGCCGCACTCTCAGTGAAGAGAAAAAGAAAGTACACGGGCAGCACCCTTAGTGCAATATGAAAAATAAGAGGGTGAGATATCTGCTCACCTTGAGACACCATGCGGCAGATTTATCAAGTGTCTGAAAGTCAGAATATTTCCAGTTGCCCATGGCAACCAATCACGGCTCAGCTTTCATTTTACAAGTGCTCATGAATATTTTAAAGGGGAGCTGTGATTGGTTGCCATGGGCAACTGGAAATATTCTGACTTTCAGACACTTGATAAGTCTGCCCCCATGTGTCTTATGCGTAAAAGCAGATAACGTAGGTCTGGTATTCTATTGGTAGAGTGGATGGGGTATGCTGCGTCTTCCCGGGATCCGGTACTGGGTTGTGCCGGATTGGGAAATCACATGGAGAGTGTATTGGCAAAAACCAGGTTGGTTTAAGATGCGCTGCCTGTAGTTAAGACGATGAAACACAAATTTCTTTTAAGGAGAATTTATTAGTATAGGAAATGGACTGGTCTTCAGGGGTGGTCTACCCCCTTCGTCAGGTCCGTAAAAACACTAGGTAAAAAGGATAAGATATATACATATACATACAAATGTTTGATACAAAATAATGAAATTTGATTACATAAATAAATAAATAAATAAGAAGAGCGTTCAAAGAATTTATTCCACTCGCACCGATTACTGTGTTCGACTCTCCTGGGCCCACGGTACAGCATCAAAATCTTTCCCACTCTCATCCCTGGAGAGGAAAGGAGTGTTGAGATGCATGATACAGCAGGCCCTGGTGCACATAGCGAAAACAGTATTTCCCTGTCTGACAGCGCGAAGCGGCAGCGTGCGTAGTTCTGCGCGGACAAGTACTGAGGAGATAGGCGAGCAGGCAGCTTGTCCAGCACTGGCAAGGGTACGCTTACAAGGCTTTTGCCAGCTTTAATGTCACCCCCCAGCAAACACTGTTCACCTGTCCCCAGTCTTCGGCATAGTAGGGCGTATCCTTTACAGAAAGTGTGATGGAGTACGTAGCTACCATACACTCTCCTAAATGTCACTCAGCTCCTACAACTACTGGTTTCAAGCTGGACATGTGGCACACACTTGCGCTCTAACGCCTTGAGGTTCTTGCCTGCCCTGCCGCTAGCGTCTTGTCAGACGGGTTTCCATGTGAGCTGGTGCATATCACCGATACGTACACGCCGTGCGCTGACAGCGTCGACAGGCTGACGCCTATGCAAGATGACATAAAGCATGGATTTCTTCCCATTTCAAATGCTCCAGCAGTGTAGGAAGCTTCACCTGAATAAATTTATCCACCCTTCTTCGCTCCCCTTTCACTTTTCTCCCTCCTCTTTCTACGTAAAGCAGAGAAACCTGGCTGTTGTTTGACAGGGGCCCACTGGCTCTAGGTATAGTACTGTTATGCATTTAATTTTTCTGGACGGCCACCGACAGGTCCTCTGTTTAACAATTTTGGGAGTAGGCCACAGATCAGCAACTTCAATCTGATTCCATTTTCTGGAGGTGCCACCTACCTGCTCCTGCTTGTTGAAAAATTTTTTGGACTGCCACATACAGCGCACTCATCCTATTCCATTTGTTCTGAGGCCACCTACCTGCTCCTCGGTTTGTAAAAATTTTTTGGACTGGCCACATAACAGGCACTATCCAATTGAATTGTCTCCATAGCAGCCTCCACACGTTGTCCTCCATTGCTACCCCACCAATTCGTCCATATAGCTGCCTCCACAGACATCGTCCCTTTAAACGAGGTTTTGCTCAGGCCGAAATTTGGGTTGTTTCATGATCCACATCAAAGTTGTTAACTTTGGTCCGCCACCCCTGCTGGTGGTATCACACAAAACACGGCAAACTTTTACCATTTTACGATGTTATTGTCAGCGCTCTGCTCATCTGTTTGACACTTCCCCTCACCCCCATAGCCTAAACTTATAAGAACGCTACTATACACTATGATCTTATACAAAGGTTTCTTGAGTCGTGTTTGTGGGAGTCGCCTAGAGACGGGGCTTGATTGCGAAAGCCCCCTACGCGGAAGCGTCACTCCATGCGCTCCAATGCCGCTCTTTGCGCATCTGTTTACATCCCTCACCCCACCCGCCATAATCCTAAACTTATAAGAACTACTACCTTGATTCTTATACAAAAGGTGCTTAGACATGTCTGTTGGGGATAGCCTAGAAGACAAGGGCTTGGATTGGCGAAAGCTCGCCTAGCATCGAGCGCCAGCTCCATTGCGCTCAGGCCTTCTTGCGACATCTGTTTTACATTCCCCTCACCCGCCATATCCTAAACTTATAAGAACCCTACTTACACTTGATTATTATACAAAGGTTCTTAGAAATGGCGGTTTGGAGTAGCCTAGAGACAGGGGCTTGGATTGGCGAAAGCGCGCCTAGCCGCGGAGCGCCACCCCCGCCCCCCCTCATGCCATCATGCCGTCTTGTCGCATGCTGTTTACATTCCCCTCACTCCCCATAGCCCCCACTAAAACGCTCTATACACTTACCTGGTGCAGGCTGGACCGGTCTGACCTTGGGGCTGTCTTACTGCCGACGCAGGGATTGGGGGCCTACCTCGGTCCATGTCTCAAGGGCACTATACTCCAAATCCTCCCACCCTCCCCACCTTCCTCCTCCGCTCCGAATTACCATGCCGTGGGCATGGCGGCACAGTCGGTAGCTCTAGCACAAGGACAGTGCCGTTTGCTAAGCGACAGCAGGCTGTGCTCAAACTGCTAGCCTCGGGATAAATAGCACACCGCCTCCAAGGAGCTATTGCCAGGGCATTTCCACATCAACTTGTTAACTTTTCGCAACCCTCTGTGTAACCACAAATAACTGGAAAAACTTTTTTCATTTACGGATATTATTTCACGTTCTTGCGCAGATGTTTACATTCCCCTCCCCGCAAATCCCAAACTTAAAGACGCTACTACACTGATCTTATCCCGAAAGGGTTCTTAGAGTGCTGGTTTGCGGGGTATCCTAGAGACATGGTGGCTTGGATGGGCAAGCTCGCCTGGCACGGAGTGCCATCCCACCAATGAACCAACTAAATATTCTAAACTGCAGTACCTTTAATCTACTACTGATTCACTGCCTCCATACCATCGTCCCCCATTATCAAACGAGCTGTGTCAGGCAGAATTTTGGATTGTTTTTTCATCATGTTCCCAGGTTAACTTTCCCCACCCTCTTGGTATCCACAAAATACTACTGGCCTAAACTTTTATCATGTAACCAATATTATTGATGCAGCTTCGTTGCTCACCTTTTTGGGTTCCTCTCTGCTTACCCCCATTGGTTTGTATCCTGATCCATTTAGGGTATGTGCCGCCATGCCCTCTCTAACCTTCCGCTGCTGGCCGCTGCTCTGCATTCCCTCCCCTAGAGTGTCAGGTCAATTAATTGGATGTTTTAGATGCTTCAACTTCATTCTTGTCACTCTTCCAGTCCATGCTGTGGCCCCCCGAATTTTTGGCATAATGTGCGATTAAGCAGTCCTCATTAGGCATCCTGCATGCTGCCCTCCTGCGGTTTTCCTGTCATTTCCCGTGTGTTTCATCCTATTCTGAGTTCCCAGGTTGTTTTGGCGCAGCTCCCTGTCAAGCCTTGGACTCCCGCTTGAAAATGCCGAGTCTCCCATTGACTTCAATGGGGCCGTTACTCTAAACAGCACTACTGAGCATCGGGAAAAGTTGTCTCGCATCAAACAGTAACCCATCATTTTAGTGCTTCGCTCATCTCTAATAAGGTGGTCTAACTTTTTAATCAATGTATTGTACTTGCATTCACTTTTGCTATCTATACCCCCCACTACCTCCCCTCCCTAACACTCACACACACCCATTTTATGGACCCCAACATCATTCTTTAAGTAAAGATCATCCCCATATATATTCTAACTGATACTGATACCCACTACAATGCCCATAATATGCCCTTAATATTCACTATACCACTCCTTACGCAACTCTGTGTCCTTACCATTTACCATAACCACACTTCTGTTCTCCTACCCAACATCAATAATGCTGTTCCTTCATAATCCAACATCAGCAAGGCGAGTACGAGCACATCTCCACTGCGCGCGTACAACATCACACAAGCGGCTGATACTCTTCAGACACAATGCAATGCGCCTACTTTCACACTGTCTCCCATCGCTTAAGTATTCCTCTTCGAGCGCAATCCACTTCCGCCGCCTGCACACTTTCAGGACCACGCGCAGCCTCCATAACAGCGCTCCAATTAAGTAAGTCTCCACCTGCGCTTACTGCTAGTAAGCATCACCATCACTTTAATATCATTACCCTATATCTCCACAGCCATTTGCCTCCTGGACAACTAGACTGTTACCCCCACAGCTCCTATTGTCAATTTTCCCCACCCACTCCTTGCCCATCAAAGTAATTTTCCCATATAGTAATTTAACTTTATCCATCTCCTTCCCCTTTTTTTTTCCAACGGCTATCTTCCATTTAACATATTTATACAACCTACTCTATATGACCTACCACGTGTTTATCCATCTATTTACTCATATGACTCTACCACAACACATACAGAAACTTGTTTTAATTCCTCTATTGATTTAAGTGATGGCATTTAAATGCGAGTGGTCCTACTAACATGAATCCCCTCCATAAAGCAATGCCAATGGAAAAATAGGCCATGCTCTTAAGGGTCTAAGAGAATTGTTTAATTAGATATGAGGATAAACCATTTGGCACAAACAGATGTAACTGTATATCTAAAGAGGCAGTCAGTTGCTCCGTTTGGATGTACAGTTTTGTCTGGTGATCGTGCTTAGCAGAAACTGCCAATGGCTTCACTCAGTGAAGTTTTACCATTCAGCTATGGACTTAAGATGATTACAATGAAAAAATGTAAATGCTTGGTCATTATGTTCACCTCATGGCGCTTCTGATGTTTCAGAGCCATTGGTACAGCTATGGCAGAGAACGTTTGTGGACACATGGGAAATGTTGAGTGGATGTTCATATTTTTTCACTGGGCTCTTGACCCGGATCAAGCAGTTGGGGGCAGATGATATACAAAAGGTACAGAGAGTATTCAGACCCCTTTAAATTTTTCACAAAAGTTATTTTTAACTCATTACTGTACACTATGCAACCTCGCCTGAAAAAAACAGAAATGTAGATATTTTTGCTAATTTATTAAACAAAGAAAACTGAAATATCACATGGTCATAAATATTCAGACCCTTTGCTGTGACATTCTTATGCTATCCATTTCCTTCTGAACCTCCTTAAAATGGTTCTGCTTCCTTCATTGGAGTCCAGCTGTGTTTAATTAAACGGATTGTACTTAATTAGGAAAGGCACACTGTCTATATAGGACTTCACAACTCACAGTACGTGTGAAGTTTGGGAGGATCACAACTTTTCTGCGACCTGGCCATACAGTCAAATTAAGCAATCGTGGGAGAATAGCCTTAGTGAGAGAGGTAAAGAAGAACCCCGATATCACTGCCACTGAGCTCCACAGATGCAGTAGGGAGATGGGAGAAAGTTCCACATAGCCAACTATCACTGCAGCCCTCCATCAGTCAGTGCCTTATGGAATGGTGACTAAAGACCAAGAGAAGGCGGAGATACTAAATGTGTTTTTTAAGCTCCATATATACACTAGAGGAAGAACTTCTGATATGGGTGATGCCAGTGCGGGTCATGCATCCTGTAATATACTAGACTGGCTGAATGTAGACATGATCCAATCTAAGCTCAATAAAACCAATGTGTACAAGGCTCTTAAAGAACTCAGTTCTGTTATTGCTATGCCTCTGTATAAAATGGCAAGTGACTGGCGCAAGGCAAATGTGGTGCCAATACTTAAAAAACGCCCTAGAACTTCACCAGGCAATTTAAAGCCTGTAAGCTTAACTGCAGTTTTGGGGGAAATATTGGAATGGTTTCTAAAAGACTACACACAGGAGTATATGACATCACATGGTATAATAAGTGACATCCAGCATGGGTTTACTAAGGATGGAAGATCACTTCAAACTGGTGTGGGAGCGGAGGATAAGGGCAACTAGTTTGAGTGCCACTCTTAAATCCTGTGCCCCCATAATATCAAATCCAAACAGTAAAGATCACCAATTATCAATGTTCTTTGGTTTAAATGACTCTATCATGAATTCCATACCAAGCTCTCTTCCTCTAGACACTTTTCCTTTTAATTATATGGCTATGCACTGTTTTAACTATATGTTCCCACTGTATAGCTACTCCTTTATGTATGTTTGTGATTATTTTTCTGTGAAGAAACTAATAAAATCTATTGCATATTCATAAAAAGTGTTATTGATAATTGATGATCTTTACTGTTTGGATTTGATATTTAAGGATGGAAGATGTCAGACTAACCTGATCTGCTTCTGTGAAGAGGTGAGCAGATCCCGGGATAGAGGAGCTGCTGTGGATATTGTGTTCTTGGACTTTGCAAATTTGCATGATTTCATGCAAATTTGCATGATTCCTACTCAAAATTGTCCCCAGGTAAATGTGGTGTACCCCAGGGTTCTTTGCTTGGCCACCACTATTCAATATATTTATTAATTATATAGAGTTAGGAATTAGTAGCACTGTGTCTATTTTTGCAGATGACACCAAGCTGTGTAGTGTAATGCAGTCTATGGAGGATGTTCATAGGCTGCAGGGTGACTTGGAAAAACCTAGTGTTTGGTCATCCACTTGCCAAATGAGGTTCAATGTGGATAAATGTAAGGTTATGCTCCTGGGGTCTAAAATTCCACATGCAACATATGTCCTTTGGGGACATATGGGGGTACTAGTATATCATAAATTAAATAACAGCATGCAATGTCAATCAACTGCCTCTAAAGCCAGCAAGATTTTGTCATGTATCAAAAGTGGTATGGACTCTCGGGATAGGGATGTAATATTACCACAGTACAAGTCACTGATTCAGCCTTACCTAGAATATGCTGTCCAGTTTTGGGCACCGGTCCATAAAAAGGATGCCCTGGAGCTGGAGAGAGTACAACAAAGAGCCACAAAAATGATAAGGGGTATGGAGGGTCTCAGTTATGAGGAAAGATTAAAACAACTAGATTTATTTAGAAAGTTTTAAATCAAATCAAAAGACAAGGGGGTACTGTCTGCTTCTGGAGAAAACAAGATTTAATCACCAGAGGCGACAGGGCTTTTTTTACTATAAGAACTGTCAATCTGTGGAATAGCCTGCCTCAGGCGCTGGGACAGCAGAATGCTTCAAGAAGGGTCTAACTGCCTAAATAACATTGACAGTTATGTTATATAGAATTGTTTCCCATAAATCCCTTCCTCATCCAATTCCTTCCCTTCCTTGGTTGAACTTGATGGACATGTGTCTTTTTTCAAACGTATAAACTATGAAATCTGATGGGACTGGAGAGGATCTACAAGGAAGAATGGCAAAGGATCCCCAAATCCAAGTGCAAAACTTGTTGCATCATTCCCGAGAAGACGCATGGCTGTGCTAGCTCAAAAGGGGGCCTCTATTCAATACTAAGTGAAGTGGCTGAATACTTATGACCATGTGACATTTCCATTTTTTTATTGAATTTGCAAAAATAGCAACTTTTTTCTGTCAAGATGGGGTGCAGAGTGTACATAAATGAGTAAAAAAAAGAACTCTTGTTGATTTTACCAATTGGCTGTAATGAAACAAAGTGTGAAAAATTTAAAAAATTTCAAAAAAATGAAAAAGAAAGAAAATGTAAAACAAAAGTAAAAAGTTCCAATGCATAAATAAATAAGATCATAAAAATGTTTGATACCCGACCGTTTGAAAAAATCCATAGTCCGTCAATATATAAAAATATTTATCCCAGATGGTGAAAGGTGTAAGTGGAAAAAAATCTCCAGGCTGCCCCTTTTTTAATGAAAAGTGATCAATAGGCCATACAGTTACTGTCAGATGTCCCGCTGGAAGGGACACTGCGTCTGCTGGTCCTTCTACCCTCCATGCTGACAATGCTAGCGGTCCTCCCCGAGTTTCTGCGGGTCTCCACGCTGGCTCCGCCCCCAGTTCCGCAGCGAGTTAACCCTGCTGCATGCACGGGGCAGCGGGCATCCAGGACACGTGCGCTTTAGGGAAATTAAAGCTGTCTGTCTTCTGCATCAGCCTGGGTTCCTGCTCCTATGGGATTCTGGGGACGGATCTCAGGCTGCATAAATTGGATCTGGACCTTCCACCTGTGCCAGTCTTTGCCCTTCTGGAACTTACAGCCTAGCTGGAATCCTGGCCTCCTGTAGCATTGTTTGCCTCACCCTGGTATTGTATTCACCAGTTAGGTTATGCTCCCTTGTCTAGTGGTTTGTCCTTGACGTACCCTCTGGTGTGACCCGGCGGTTTTGCTTACCCTTCTATGTTCTGTGTCTTTACATCTTTAGTTCTCTTTCCTCGTGTGTCTGCTTTGATTTCTTATGCTGTCTTGAACCCTGCTTGTTTCATCCTTGTTCGTCCTGTTTTTTTCCCTCTGTCTGAATACTGTCCTAACGCCCACATTGCAGCTTTTCTGTCCGTATCACCTCACTGCAGCTGGCAGTCCTATTAGGGTTCCTCTCACCTCCCAGGGCCTTGCAGGGTAGTTAGGAGGTTCCTGCGGCAGAGGCTCCCTACCTTCAAGGGGGTTTCTGCCTTGGTAGGGTCTAGTTGGTAGATCAGCGCAGGGTTAGTTCGCCCTCTTGCTCTGTTCTGTCAGCCTGCACTCAGACTGTGTGGTAGACACAAGTATGGACAGAGGGGGGACAGTGGCACCTGATAATACCAACAAACTGTCACCCCAAGGCAACCCTGCTCAAGGCACTGTCAGGAACCCATGCAAGTGCAATGGATAATGTGAATACTACACAAAAAGCAGCTGGTAAGTAAGGGCTATGCTGGGCACTCAAATAACAAGCAACCTTTCAGGCTGGATGAAGTGTGCAACAAATCGGCACAAGATAAGAGCCTGATAATGAATGACCAGGAATAATCTGCACCCCTAACATGCATAAGAGATGAAACTCCGCATAAACACCCAAGCAGAGGGAGCGAATAGCTCCTGGCAATGAATACACTGCTGTGAAAATGATGATAGTTACCATCGGGTCCGGACAGTGCAGGGAGAGACAGGGTCGGAAAAAGACGCCCCACGCGTATCACTGCGGATTGCGGCTTCCAAGTGTGGTGTATGCCTATAAATGCCTCTGTGAACGAGTGTATGCTGGGCTGCAGCTGTGTGATGCTGGGAATCCAAGATGGCGGCGCCCATGCATGTGACCAGATGTGGTGTGACATCACTTCCGGAATGGCCGTGAGGAGGGAAAGCCGGGTGAACGCATGCGTGCTATTGGCTGGTATCTGTGGAACCACCAATAACTGCTGTCAAACATGTTTAAGCAACTGAGATACTATCTCAGTATACAAATCTTTAAGTAAAGTGCTGATAGTGCTCATATATGCAAAAGTGGTAAGTGGGCAAATAAACGACACATGCACTATGCAAATATCATCATTTTCACAGAAGCGTATTAATTGCCAGGAGCTATTCGCTCCCTCTGCTTGGGTGTTTATGCGGAGTTTCATCTCTTATGCATGTTAGGGGTGCAGATTATTCCTGGACATTCATTAACAGGCTCTTATCTTGTGCCGATTTGTTGCACACTTCATCCAGCCCGACAGGTTGCTTGTTATAGCCCTTACTTACCAGCTGCTTTTTGTGTAGTATTCACATTAGTCATTGCACTTGCATGGGTTCCTGACAGTGCCTTGAGCAGGGTCGCCTTGGGGTGACAGTTTGTTGGTATTATCAGGTGCCACTGTCCCCCCTCTGTCCATACTTGTGTGAGGGGTACAGCTGAACTGTATCCCCCTCCCCTTTTAGATGTTTTTAATCATTTGTGATTAAAATATTTAATATTTAGTTACTTAGTGCCACGTTCCCACCACCCCCTAATAATTTAATCTACAATTTCACTCTTTTAGCTCTAGCTTGCACTCAAAATTATACTGCCACCACCTATTCTTTTCTTATTAATTTACAATAAGAATGCACATAGCTGCCTATCTACCTAAATCCCTCAATAATTTCGAAACCCTAATTACAGATTGCTCAATAACCAATAAGATTTCTTAACTCATATTGGTTGTGCTGGAAGCACTTTCAATATGCTGGCTACTGCAGGAGCACTAGTATTATATTGGCTACTGTGGGAATACTTTCACTATATTGGCTACTGAGTGTGTCCTATTATTTTGGGTATAGTGGGGGTCCTGTTACAATATTAGCGACTGAGGGGGTCCATTTACTGTATTGGCTACACAGGGGGCACTGTCACTATATTTGTTACTCTGGGGGTACTATATATTTGATAGAGTTTCTATATTTGTTTCTGTGGGGGTATATTACTACATTGGCTACTTTTTATATTTTGACTACTGTGGGAGCATTGTCATTACATTGGCTTTTGTGGGGACATTGTCACATTATGTGCTACTGTGAAGATATGTAGCTACACTGGCTACTGTGAGGACACTGTCACTATTTTGGCTTTTTTGGGGCATTGTTACTATGGTTGCTAAAGTGTGGAGCATATTACTACATTGGATACCTTGGGGGCATGAAACTGTATTGTCTTCTGTGGAGACTGTAACTATAATGGTGTAGTCACTGTCACTAACCTTGTGTGAAGTTCAAAGCCAAAGTAAAGGTCACAAGCAAGGAGTAAACACTTTCCTTGCCACCATTCCTAAATGTATTTCCTGTATGGTTTAAAGAGGACCTGTCACCCGGGGAAAACACCCCCAACAAATTAGTTCCTCCTCATCCTATCACCAGCCTCTTTATATGTATTGAATTTTTATTTAGATTTGTGTTTTTATACTTAGTTTTAAACTATCCGACCTCTTATCAAATAAGAGGTTGGATCGTTGTACAAGTTCCCTAGCAGTCGGCCGTATTCATGAGGGGGCCGGCCGACACACCTCCTCCACGCCCCTTTTAGTCAGGGACCTGTAAGAATCGCCGGCAGCAGCGCATGTATTGCGCAATCGGTGCTGGCTCTATGTGATGCAGCACTGTGCTGATAGCGGCCATAGAGGGGCTTATTCTAAGCGCTGGCCGAACATTCAACCAGCGCTGTGGATAAGCCCCTCTGCAGCCGCTGTCAGCACAGCGCTGCATCCCATAGAGCCGACAGCGATTGCGCAATACATGCGCTGCCAGCGATTCTTACAGGTCCCTGACTGACAGGGGCGTGAAGGAGGTGTGTCGGCCGGCCCCCTCATGAATACGACCTACTGCTAGGGAACTTATATGACGATCCGACCTCTTATTTGATAAGAGTTCGGATAGTTTTAAACTAAGTATAAAAACACAAATCTAAATAAAAATTCAATAAATATAAACGGGCTGGGGATAGGATGAGGGGGAACTAATTTTTTGGGGGTGTTTTCCCCGGGTGACAGGTCCTCTTTAAATTTATGCTGTGTTTGGTGGTCATCTTTGTGGGAACAGTGTTATTATATTTGCTATTACTATGGGATATGTTACTATGTTAATTGAAACATAATTGAAACCAGCACTCATTGAGGATGTATTAAAAGTCCATATTCTTTAGTTTAATCCATTTAGATCTAGACAATAAAATACAATACAAAGACAAAAATGGTGCATACATGGAGCAATGGTGCTGGCTGTTAAAAACCACACGGCAAACCTATGCATTTCGGACTTTGACTATTATGTCTTTAGCCATGATCTGCAGAAAGCATATACTATTTTTCTACTATGTTACAATGTTGGCCACTGTAGGGACACTGCCATTATAGTGGGCAACATGTTACTTTATTGTCTATCATGGGAATATGCTACTATATTGTCTGTCATGGAGACTGTTACTATATTGGCAGTGGTGGAATATTTCCCATATTGTCTACTGTGGGGACACTCACTTTATTCAGTAGTATGGGAACGTATATTGATCTCTAGGGGAGCATGAGAGCAGTTAAGTGTCTGATAAGTTTGTGATAATGATGTAGAGATGACAATGATGAAGTGAGGAACCTAAAACATTTGTTTTGCCAATCCTACATAGAGTTGTGGCCAGAAGAAGCAGACATGGTGGTGTAGTCACCAGATCCCCAGTGATGATTGGACACTGTCAGCCCTGTAACAGGGAAAATTGTAGCACCTTGTTGTAATTTATTCAAACATTTACAGGGGAATAACAGCAACTCAAAGTCGAATATTGAGAAAAAGGTGATTTATAAATTTTATTTAGTTAAGATATTAGTATTTACTCAAACAGAGGTGTATTCTCTGTATGGTTTAAAATTATGCTCAGTTTTGTAGTCATCTTGGTGGGCACATATAATGATGTCTATGTAGACTTACATAAATACATTTACAGTATTACCACCATATGGTAACCTTTTCATGGCATTAGTCTGTACTCTTGTACCTTCATTTGTTTATGGGCTGGCCTCTAAAGAGTTTGAATTTTACAGTGAGGGATTACACATAAATGTGATACTGTATCTGTGTATATGACAGTTTGTTAGGAAATATTGTTCCCCTTGTTTATATTAAGTACTATCCTTTTGATTTTACATACACATTATTGAATACAGGCGGTCCCCTACTTAAGGACACCCGACTTACAGACAACCCCTTGTTACAGGCGGACTCCTCTGCCGACTGTGACCACTGGTGAAGCTCTCTGGATGCTTTAGTTTACTCCCAGGCAGCAATGAACAGCTGTAAGGTGTCTGTAACCTCAGCTTTATTGATAATCCTCCTAATTATGAAATTCCAATTGTGCTGGGACAAAAAAAAAAATTTGTCTGGAGCTACAATTATAAAATATACAGTTCCGACTTACATATAAATTCAACTTAAGTACAAACCCAAGGAACCTATCTTGTACGTAACCCGGGGATTGCCTTTACATTCCTTAATTAATGGTAGTTTACTTGTATTTTAAACAATATTGCTTACCTTTTTCATTATATGACCTTAAACATGTTATGACATCTAATGGCCAATAGTTGAATCATCAGATTTTCTTTTGATCCATCAAATTTGTGGAATAATAAAGTATTTATATTTTATCTGTTATGATCTTTTGTTTCCTGTAGGTAATTATATTACTTTAGGATGACTTCCTGAAATTAGATAAGTAATTAAGAGGCATTTTGTAGGTTTGCTTAGGGTCACAAGGAAGTTTGCAGAGTTGAGGTCCCAAAAGCCAAAGTGAAAGATTCACAATGACAATACTCAATCAGAACAGGAACAATGGAGTTAACAGAAAAGACCTCATACTCTGGCACTCGCCTAATGTTCAGGAAGTTGCTTTATAGGCCATCTTATTAGAGAAAGTCATGTGACCTTAGAGGGAAGTCCCAAGATTTTTCATAATGCTGTGAAACGGCCACTAAAGCAAGTAACCTGCATTCTTGCCAACAGTAGGAACCATTTATGATAAGAAAGTGGAAGAGATGATGATGAAGTGAGGAACTTAAAATATATATAAAAGATATATAAAAGATATTAGATGTCAATGTCTGTATCACTGACTGACCTACTAGTGTGTGAGATAACTCTCAGTATGTGTAGTGTCAGTTATTATTAATGTTTTCAGCATTTTCTGATGTGAGTGTTTTTTAAAGATATGTCTGTGTGAGAATATAGCAGAGGATTTTGTGTCGGCTGCTGGCGGGAACAACAAATAAGTTCTGTCCTGGATAAAGACATTTAGGCGGCACCGCCATTTTAATGAAGTTTATCCTACCACAGACCATTAGAGGGAATTCAGCCCAAATCCTGAACCTTTTTCTAAAGTATGGTAAGAGAGGGTTAATGTTATTTTCAAGAACACAGTATAATAGCTATTTATTTAAAGAGAACCCGTCATGCAAAATAACCCCCCTAAACTAAATATATTTTCATAAACTGCCATTAGAGAGCATTGCCTCTATCCCTTTATTATCCCTCTACATGCCTGTAAACCTAAGCAATGAGGTCCTAAAGCTGTATGCAAATGACCTGTGAAATGTCCAATGAAGCATTAGCATATTCAAGCTGTCCACTCTATTCATGAGTGGGAGGTACAGCCACACCCCCAGTGCATGACTGACAGCCTGTATAATGGTGTGAGGCTGTATAATGATGTGCTTCCTGGTGCTGGTGGCCACGTCCCCTGCAGCCTGTGTGTGCATGTGTGTGTGTTTAGGAGAGATACAGCAGCTCCAGGCAGCCATGTTACAGCAGAATATGTCAGATTCATGTGTAGCTGATGTCTGGATATTAGGAGGATGCAGCATGTCAGCAGATGCAGCACTCACACTAGCCATGCTTTACTATACATTACACACAGACATGAGCAGGGGGAGGAGAGGGGAGGGGTAACAGGGGTGACATCACTGCCTCTGACCATGTGACCAGCCTCATTTACATAATAAAGAATAGATGATTTTATAATGATTAATGTATGAAATAACTAGATAAAGGCTGGGATGGGATCCTTGTGAGCTGCTCCAACAGGTAGAGGTGACAGGACAAGTGACACAGACCTGATGACAGGTCTACCACATGGAACCCCTGGATCAGATGGTTCATAGTAGAAGGGACATGGTAGGTTTCATATAAAATATATAGGATAAGTCTAATCTGAAATAAAAACAAATTTTGTTATAAATTTGCATAGGGCAGGGTAAAGTAACTTCAGTGTGGGACATAAATAAAGAGGTTATCTGTGTATAATGCTACACATTCTTCTTTGGAGGATAGGTGTATGCTTTAATATATGAGATCAATCTGAAGTTTTAGTGCCAAAGGTTCTATCAATGAGAATTGAAATAATGAAAAGGAACATCCACAGGTTAGAAGCTCCTGAGGCCTCTGCTCAGAGATGGCCAGGCATAGAGAAATCGAGCAAAAGCCAAATGTGTTTGTAAGATTTTATTCAAGGCCTTTTTCATTCTAAACTTGTGAGAATTAAGTATTTTATCCATTGCTGACGAAAAACTCTATTGCAACATAGTGCAATAGAGTTAGTGAATGGTGGAGTGCTAAAATGGGTCAGAACCTGCGCACGGACGTGGTGTGTTTTCAGGTCAGAATACCTCACTGAGGAAAGCACTTTATTGACCACGGGGGACAGACATTGTGAATAATGGATACGGGGGCGGAACTGTGACTGCTTGATACTGTGGGACAGGCACTGTGACTAATGGCTACTGGGGGGCAGATATTGTATTATTTGCTACTGAAGGAAAGCATTCTTACTCCTGTGAGAAGGCACTGCAACTATTGGCTACTGGTGGGCAACAATGTGATTACCGGCTACTGGGGGCAAGCACTGAGACTACTAGGAGCAGGCATGGTGACTACTTGAAGCAAGCACTTTGACTACTGGGAGAAAGTACTGTGACTATTGTCTACTGGCGGCAGTCACTTTACTTACTCCTATGGCAGGCATTGTGACTAATGGGTACGGGGGCAAGCCTTGTGACTACTGGCTACTGAGGGAAAGCACTCTTACTAGTGAGAGAAGACACTGTGACTATTAGGTACTAAGGGTTGACATTGTAATTGTTGGCTACTGGTAGCAAACACTGCAACTACTGACCACTGGGGGAAAGCACTGGGACTACTAAAGGCAAGCACTATGACTACTCGAGGCAAGCACTGTAAATACTGGTATATAACTACATACCGGACTGGGACAAAGAGAGATAAAGTACACCTTACGCTGTATTTAAGAATGAATGAATAATCTTTATTAGTTAAATAACTTGTTAAAAATGTACATAAAAGAATATCTCAGGAGAGACACAGAATTGAATAGAACAGGTAATAGATTGGCAAGAAGTAAGTAATTTAATATACAGGGTAACATAGTATCATCCAACCAAGAAGTAAGTAATTTAATATACAGGGTAACATAGTATCATCCAACATGGTATAAACAACACATTGGGGCACATTTCTTTACCCGGTCCTGTCGTGATCCCCGATCCGGACGGTCTGGCGAAGATGAAGTCCAAAGTGATTCACCAAGATTATGTCCAATAAGGAAATCATCATCAAACCGGCAGATAAGGGGGGTGCGGTGGTGATTCAGGATAAGAACAAGTACATTAATGAGATCTTGTCCCAACTCAGTGACACCACTATCTACCATAAACTTGAGAGAAATCCTACTGGCAGAATTGCTACTGCCATACAAAAAACACTTGACAAATACAATACATTGGGCATTATCGATTGAGATGTACGCACCTTTCTGATAAAAAATCAATCCCATTACTCCGGTCATTTACACATTACCCAAAATCCACAAAAACCTAACCAACCCTCCGGGGCGCCCTATTGTAGCCTCCTCAGATTCCATCCTCTCAACACTCTCCATCCTCTTAGAAAAAATCCTCACTCCACTAGTCAAAACTACTACATCCTTCCTCCTCGACACATCCGAATTTCTGAAACTGATCAAAGACATCCACAAAATTGATCCTGGCACCATTTTTGCTACATTTGTTGTAAACAGCTTATACACTTCCATTAAACATGACCTAGGCATCAGAGCAGTAGAGAAATTACTTGAATCCCATGAATATCCACAACTCGAAATAGAATTCATTATAGATCTACTCAAATTAGTACTGACTGAAAACTTTTTTATGTTTCAAGATAATTACTACATCCAAAGGCAGGGTACTGCCATGGGTTCCAACGTGGCCCCTCCATATGCTAACACATATATGGCCGATTTTGAAGAAACCTTCATTTATCATAATCCTTTGTTTATCCAACATTGTCAAATTTGGAAAAGATACATTGATGATGTGTTCTGCATATGGAGGTGCCCGGAGAATTCACTCTTAGAATTTTTGACATACCTCAACTCTAATCGCCCGGAATTACAATTCACCATCCATCACGACCTCACGAAAATTCAGTTCCTTGACACACTTGTCATTAAAAAAGAGGACGGCACCTTATGGTCTGATATATATACAAAACCCACAGACCGTAATAACTTACTTCACTTTTCCAGCTACCATCCTGAATCCACCAAACGTTCCCTACCTTTTTCCCAATACAACAGGGTTGAACGCATTGTCAGTAAACCTGAACTTGTCGATACTAGGTTAGAAGAAATGAAGACTAAATTTGTGAACAGGGGTTATCCGCACAACACTCTAGACCAGTACAAATCGAGACAGCCACGACAACAACGACACAAGCAACCACGCATTCCATTTGTACACTCATATCATCCGTTTGCCTACAAAATCCATCAATCCATTAGGAAACATTGGCCCATTTTACACAAAGGTCACCCATCTGTTACAGAATTCCAGCAACCATTCCTTCCTTGTTTTAAGAGGCCCCCCAACTTGAAAGACAAATTGGTTAAAGCCGACATAGGGACTACTTCCAAAATTTCCAGACAATCATTTCTGCGGACACCCAAAAGGGGTACATTCCCGTGCTTGCACTGTGCTCAATGCACTAACATTCAGAGAGGGGACTCATTCACGTTACTCCATCAAAGGCTACTACACGTGTGACACTGATTACTGTGTTTATCTCATTAAATGCCCATGTGGCCTAGCGTACATAGGGGAAACTACCCAGCGTATCCGTGATCGGATATGTAAGCACAAGTCCACCATTCGTCTCAACAACACATTACTCCCCATACCTGCCCATTTCCTAGAAGCCAGGCATTCCATAAATCAACTTAAATTCCAGATTATCGAACATGTTGAAATGCCAAGGAGAGGAGGGGATCGAGTTGGACTATTAAAGAAGCGTGAATCCTACTGGATACACACATTACAAACATTACAACCAGATGGACTCAATAGAGACTATAATATACAAAGCTTTTGCTAACCCTATTACATTCCCAGTGTCTAATTAATGTGTTTTTTACAGAGACGATAGAATTTCCTGATGCTGATTCGTTGACACCACTACTAAGGATGGGTAAAATAAGCCTGTTCTCTGTATGCTCTCCAACTGTTTTCCAAGTGTCCCCCACCCTAAATCTCTCAATTTTTTCCAATTTTTATCTTTTCTGGATTTTATTTTTTACAATTTTCCTTTTATCTACCTTATTTTTCTATTTTTTCTTTCTTTTTTATTATCTCTTTCCCCTCCATGTTCAAAATTCATTCTATACCCATCGATGTCCAATATTCATCATTATTTATTTATTTTTTTTTGTGATGACTTCCGGTCCCATACCGGAAGTTGCCGTCACGATACCGGAAGTACACTCCCACAATGACGGCATGGGCTTTAAATAGCCGCCGCCAGCAGGAGGAGACCAGCGCCACACTCCACTAAGTGGCACAGACCGCTATTCCTTCTGGGCAGCGCTACATTGCTACAAGCATACCTCCCTTTACTGATTCCACTTTACAGACTGGTAAGCTGACCTTGCATTGTATTTCCCACAGGTATTTTCTCTGAGATTGGACCAGATATGCCTTTCATGAACCTATGAAGACCATTGTATCTGTAACCACCACTTGTCTTTAACATTTTTTGTGACTCCATGACAACTGCTATTGCTGTATTGTAATACCTATTTTGGAGTTTGCTCCCTCTTTATTTTGATGCACTCTTGATGTCAATATCGCAATATATTTGTGACTCATTTGTATATATGTAAATAGCTTTTTTGGTGTTTATATAACATTCCTCATGCACTTCTTTTTTGTACTATATTCCACAGAGTTTGATAAAGGTCTATTGTTGACCGAAACGTCACGTATAATAATTTGTATCAATAAAAAACTCCCTGCAACCTATACAGTGTGACTGGAGTCCAAGACTGTCTCTATGCCTCAACAGCTGTCTGATCGCCAGCAACCACAAGTCCGGCTTCCATGTCGGCCTCGCTTGGCTCCAGTGTTCCAAAAGCCGGCCGCCGTGCTTCCTCAGCTTCCAAGCTCTAATCCGTTTTTCCAAGAACCACTCCAGCCGGCCGCCATGCTTCCACCGCTTCCAAGTTCTCCTCTGGCTTTCCCAGAAGCTGCTCCAGAACCTCCAGCCTTCCCAGAGGTCGCTCCAGTGTCCCTACCGTCCTTCCCAGAGGTCGCTCCAGTGTCCCTACCGTCCTTCCCAGAGTTCGCTCCAGTGTCTCCACCAGCCTTCCCAGAGGTCGGTCCAGTGTCTCCACCGGCCTTCCCAGAGGTTGGTCCAGTGTCTCCACCGGCCTTCCCAGAGATCGGTCCAGTGTCTCCACCGGCCTTCCCAGAGGTTGCTCCAGTGTCTCCGGCTTTCCTAGAAGCCACTCCGGCCTCCGGTTTCCAAGAGCCGCGCCAGCCTCCGCAGCTTCCTAAAGCTGTTCCAGCTTTCCAAGAGCCGCTCCTGCATCCGCAGCTTCCCAGTGCTGCTGCGGCTTCCCAAGAGCCACATTAGCCTCCTGTTGTACTGCTTGCAGAGGAGTCTATGCAAGTTTGTCCTGTTTCTGCTTTTCTCCTTAGGTGTTCCGTCACTAAGATGAAATGGAGGTGGCGAAAGAAGAGGCTGAAGAAGAAGAGAAGAGGGGCTCTAAAGGGGGGGTACTGTCACGGGTGCTCCTGCAATCCATGTCGCGGATCGCGTGTACACCCATGCTCCGCTGCCTGGCGGTCCCTGTCCCCCTGCCCTCACTTACCTCTCCTGGCTCCTGTGTGTGCTCCAGCTCCCGGTGTGTAGGCCGCACGCAGTCGCACACTCTCACCACTAGAGGGCGCGCGCGGACTTCTCAAGCCTTAAAGGGCCAGCGTCCTCCTGATTGGCTCCTGCTAATCCGGCTCACCCTTATAATCCGGCACCTGCCGGATCTTCTTCTAGGATTTCCTATAGTTTCCATAACAGGCTTCCCAAGCCATTCCTGTGGAAGAGAAAGCCCATTAACGTTTCCCGACACTTTCCTGTGTTTCTGTGTGTCTCCAGCGTTCTCATACGCTCCTGGTGTGTCCTGTCTTCCAGCGTTTTCAGACGCCTCCGTGTCTTCCATCTCCAGCGTTCCCATATGCTTCCTGTTGTGCCTTCCAGGGTTCCAGTCCAGCATTGTCTGCAGTCCGTGCCAGCGTTACCAGTGTTCCTCTGTGTTGCTGCTGTCATCCCAGGCTTGGACTGTTTCCTGCACTTCCCTGTACCTTGGCCTGCTGCCGCAGGCCTCATACCATCTCCTGCAGTGGTCCAGAGGGTCCACTGGTCCACAGACTCCTCCCTGCCGGAACTTTTTTTTTTTTCTTTTTTTCCCCAATTTTTTTTTTTTAAAGGGGAACTTTAGTTCTGTCGTCTGTGTGACCTGCTACAGTCCATTACTGTCTTATATTCTGCCAAGCCTTTCATTGACTGCTGGTTATTCAGTGTAATTTGTGTATCTAGTGCTTTTGCCATTGCGTTTCTTGCTATTCTGTGTATTGACTTCTGCTTTGCCTACTGACCATTCTATTTGCTATACGATTCCGTACATTTGCCTCCATCTTGGTTTTGACCTGTTTTTTTTTTACTCCCCTTGTCTATCTGTATCTGTTGTTTGTCCCTCAGTATTGTTTATCTCCTAGTGTGACCCCGCTTCCCTGTCTCTGTGTTGGTTTTGAACACTGACTTATATCTGTATTCCGGTTACGTGTCCGCTCCACCATCTAGCAGCTGTCAGATGAAATAAGTCTTCCATATCATCTTGTTGGGTCACTCATGGACCGTCAGTTAGGTTCCTGATTATGGGTTCGCCCTTGCCAGGGAGGGTTTTCTGCCGTACGCAGGGCCTTAGCCCGCATGGACATCATAGGGTGAGTTCACCGCTACTTACTGTACCTAGTCTGATAGCTAGTGTCAAGCTTGGTTGTTGTTACGTGGTTGCTGGACAGGTGCTGACAGTCCACTTTCAATTGGTCAATAATCCATCATCAGTATTGCTAAAGCCAAAAACAAACAGGAGTGGATCCAAAACAGAGATGACCAGTAAATCGGATATTTGCATGTCCTCTTATCAATCCTGAGGCTTTTCATTCCTTCTGACAGATGAAATGAAGGGTAAAACCAAACATAGTGGCAACATCATAGAGTGGTGCAGGGTGAAAACAGCATTATGAAAATCACAGGGTGTTCCAGGGAGACAGCGGTCAGTTGGCAGCAGCATGAATAGGCTGCAGAGTGGCACAATGACAAATTATGGAGGTGGCGGAAACATATTCGGCCAGAGAGTGGCACAATGACAAAGTGTGGAGATGGCAGCAGCAGCATGAGGCCAGAGAGTGGCACAATGACACATTCTTTAGGTGGCAGCAACATGCTAGGCCACAGAGTGTCACAATTATAAAGTGTGGAGGTGGCGGCAGAAGCAGCAGGAGGCCACACCGGCGGTCTAACCTATGGAGGCTTGAATTCTAATGGTTGGAAACATCACATATCAGACTATGTTGGGGGAGGCCATTCTGCCGCTTCAACTCGAGGAGGGTGTGCTTGGCTTTGTAAAAATGGCTGAAGTGCATGCACAGTTTTCTGGCCATTTTTAGAATGTCTTGCAGATGGATGGAAGACTTGAGGAACCTGTTGACAACCAGATTGAACAAGTGCGTCATGCAGGGAGCATGGACCATCCCTCCTCGGTGCAGCACGGACACCATGTTCCTCCCATTGTCTGTCACCATGGTTCCGATTTTCAGTTGTTGCTGAGAAACCCACAGATTGATTTCTTGTTGCATGACGCGGAGCAGTTCCTCCCCTGTGTGACTTTGTTTGCCCAGGCAAACTAGGTGTAGAACTGCCCTTCACATGTGGTATGATGGAGAGGTACTTTGACTTGTGAAGGCTGAGGTGGTGGTGGAGAAGGAGGAGGTGGACACTGGCACAGGAGTAGCAGTTTGACAATGTGGAGGAGAAAGCGTGTCTCCTGTTCAAGTTGTTTGTGTGGCGGGCGGGAAGCACATTCATCCAGTGGGCCGTAAAGGATATATGCTGGTCCTGAAAAAGATAAGCTCAAGGACTGGCCCACCTTCTATTCTACATATTTGTGAAGGGCTGTCTTTTTGGAAAAGAAATTTCAACTTGGAACCCTCCACCTCAGTTCGGCACAAGCCATTAGTTCTCTGAAGGGTGCTGAGTCCACGACTTGGAAAGGGAGGGACTGCAGTACCAAGAACTTGGACAGGAGCATGGCCAGCTTCTGCACCTTAGGAGGGCTGGACGCATAGAGTTGTCTCTTTGTAATCGCCTCTTTCAACGACTGCTGGCGCCATGCGTAGTGGGGATCAGGAGCATCTGGACCGGGAGATGATGTCAAAGACAAACAGTTCCCTTCGGCAGGGGTGCTGGAGCCTTGACTGGCTGAAATGGCATGCGCTGCTGCTGTTGCTGCGGCGGCAGGATGGACCTCCACATCTGAGCCACGTTTTTCACAGGCCATTGAATGGTGACGCTGCATGTGTTGACGCAGGGCCATGGTGCCAACGTTAGCTCCCTGGCCACGCTTCACTTTCTGCCCGCAGATTCTACATGTACACATGCTCGGTTCCTCCGATGTCTTAACAAAAAACTGTGTGGTGACTTTACTTCCAACACTCTGCACTGAGTGACTACTAATGCCGTTGCCTCGCTGAGACCCTGTGCCACTGCTTACTTGGACCCGCGAAGCTGGGTCTATAGCCCACGGCCGCTTGGCTCCTGTACTCACACTGCTACCACCCTGTGACTCACGGTCACAGTAGCGACATGCTGCCTGCTACCCTGCCTGACGCGCATGCGGGTTTCACCCGGCTCCCAAGTGCGATTGGCTACATCATCATCGATTTGTGTTTCCCTTTCACTGCTATTCTCCGCCCAGACCACCTAATACATCTCTGACTGAGGGAAATGAAAAGGACAGAGGCTGGTTGAGGATAGGTGAGTACCGCTGATCTGCTCCTGGGCCATGCCAACTAAGTGTTGTATCTGACGAACCCTGGGGTTGTCAGATTTTATTTGGGAAGAAGGGGATGACCTAGTCAACCAATCAACAACCTTTGGGTTGTTTATCAACACACTGCCGCTAGATGACTCCGGCAGTTCTGGCCTCATAGTATCACCCCTGCTGTGAAGTGCCCTTACTGTGCTGCGACTTGTGCCTGCACCACCTGCCACCTCTCTGTCTGACATATTGGTTAATCAACTATGTTGATTTGACACAGATCTACTTTATCTACCAAAAAAACTTGAAATTTGGGGTATACAGAAACACAAGAAATGACCCTGGATATGAACAGAAATCACTGCAGAAAGTATGTGGATTTTACACAATAACTGCTATTTGGGGTACCCAGATCCCCCAAAACGGACACCCTGGCATAGGAACAGAAATCACTCTAGTAACAATGTGGATTTCATACAGGTTTCTTCTTATTCACCTTTAGCAACAAAAAAGAACTGATATTTGGGGTATACAGATCCCCAAAGCGGACACCTGGGATAGGAGCAGAAATCACTCCAGCAATTACGTGGATTTGACATGTATTTCTTCTTATTCACTTCAGCAACAAAAAAGAACTTCTATTTGGGGTATACAGATCCCCCAAAACAGACACCCTGGGATAGGAGCAGAAATCACTACAGAAACTATGTGGATTTTACACAGATTTCTTCCTATTCACATCAGCAACAAAAAAGAACTGCTATTTGGGGTATACAGATCCCCAAAAACTGACACTCTGGGAGCAGAAATCGCTACAGCACAGTACAGTACTTTCACACTGGACACATGCAGTGTGAAATGCAGCGATTGGAAATGGCTGCCTTTTTTTTAGGGCTGTGTGACGTCACATAAGCCTGTCAGTCGCTGATTGGCTTACAAGTCTGCACATGTGATCGAGGGTGTTCCTTTCTTCTTCCCAGAGTTCTCTGCCCCATGTAACACGTTGTGCTCGTGCCCATTTTGGTAATAAAGGAGTAAAAAAAATACTTAGTTCCCATGAATCACCCTAAACTTCAGATTCGTGACGAATCAAATTTTCCCTGAAATTTGGACCGAATTCCACTTCCCCATCTCTACATATAAAGCCATGCAGAGTAAAATAATATCATGGGTTAAATCTTAATAGTAGATGTCTACAAGAGGGAAGTGTCCCCATAAACAGCATCCAACTTTGCTTTTATCTCCTCACATTTTTTCCCAATCAAAAACAAAAAGCAAATTACCGAACGATACTGCTTTTTTTCCGTGTTAGCAAAAGTCACGAAACACGTCTTGCTCAAATGGATGCCAAATTCAAACTAACCTATCAATTAGTCTGCAATTTCTTTTGGCGTCGTTCGATAGGTGGCAGCACACTATGATAACACCAACTTCCTCAAACTTATTGAACCACCTTTGTATTCCTAGCACTTGCAATTATTGGCCCGAATCTGCCACCTTCATGCCAGCGCACTTGCTGCTGCCAGTGACATTTCACATGTGCAAATGCAGCGGTGGGCCTATCATACTTCGGTGCACGGGCGCTGGTGTATGATTAGTCCCTCCCCAGGTGTCATTTTGAGTGCACCATGAAAGCTGTAAAAGTAAAACCCAGAAGACAATCGTGAAAACGTTTATTTTTTTTTCAGCACATTTGGAATTTTTTTTATGACCTTTCAGTACATTGCATGGGATAGCGTGTGCCACTGGGAACTATAATATGTAACACAGAAAACAAGTGTTCATATGGTTTTGTAAATTTAAATATAAATAGATTTTTAAAGGAGGGGGATCAACAACTGAAATTCAAAAACAGAATATTGGTACCATATACCTATTTTCAAAAGCTAATAAAATGGAAGATAATGTAAAAATGAAAATGTCAGCAATAAATATTTAGTAGTGTGCATTGAGCATTGAGGCTAGTGGTTGTTGTGTGGTTGTGTTTTCATGGAAAAATGTGAAAGTGAATATCTTGATCAGAAATACTACTTATGGGTTATTTCCACAAGAGGAGTGTGGTCAGAAGAGACCATACGAACGTAGCCATGACCCCATGACCCCCTATATTACAGGCAGTAACATAGGAATAGTTAGGACATGTCCTATCTTTTTCCCGTGAACGGAGCATTATGGTGCCACACGTGCGGCATCGTATCGCTCCTTGCGGCCATACATACATTCCGCATACATTCGTGTCAACATAGCCTAAGAGTAACCAGAGGAGCACAAACTCCATGCAGATTCTAAACACTTTGCAATTTATCTACATGGCTTTGAGTCAGTGAAATAATGAAAGACCACCTGAATGCACACCATTTACAAAATGATTCAATTCTTCAATCAAGTACCAAATAGCAAGATGCCGCATTAAATAAAACAACTTTTAACATTATTTACATAAAAAGTAACCAAATTGCTTAAAATATTGCACAGACCGGTCAAACTTTACCGAGTTCTATAGGCAATAAAAAATGTCAATCTCATAGCAAGGCATAAAAGCCCTTTTTATGCATCACAGGGAACAGATAGTACATTTGTGTATAAGAAGAAATAAATGGTTTGGTCTCACCAATATTCCAGAGGGAGCGTTCCAGGGGTCCATGTACGAGAAAACCTCTCTTTCCCTATTAGTGTTCTGATTCCTACCACCGTGATTAGTAGCTCCCAGCCCTTATAAGGGCGGTCCCAAAACTGTCCCTGTCGTTACTAATATGCCCTATCTCTATTGGTATCTCTAGAGGACTATTGTCAGGAAATTGTGACTTTTTGCAGCTTCCCCTGAAGAGTGCATCTAATGATGCATGAAATGCGTAGGGAATACTAACAAATACCACTAGAGATAGGGCATATTAGTAACAACAGGGGCAGTTTTGGGACCGCCCTTGTAAGGGCTGGGAGCTACTAACCACGGACGGTTTTATTTAATGCAACATCTTGCTATTTGGTACTTATAATCCATTGATGCGTTAGGCCAAGCAACTGTCCTGTGTTTATGACCACCTAAGGTGGTTATCAGTGACGAGTATTATTTGCTATTGTCCAATTCTTCAATCAATGTTTAATTGTTTGGTTGTTATAATATAATGCTCTCAATGATCATGTACCTATTGGCTTTGGAAGGCCCGCACACTCCATTGGTTTTTATTTAAAAGAAGTTTCTAACCATCATAACTAGATGGACCCCTATGGACTGTTGATCAAGACGTGGAAATCGTGAGCATGGATGATCTTTGGCTCCAAGCACAGTACTACATACAAACAAATTCAATCCAGCTTCCGACAGGATACAACGGCTGAAGTATATTCCGAAGCGCGTAGGCGACTGTGGCCTCCACGCTACCCTGTGCAACAAATATTTTTGTATGTTATATCGCTATCCGAGCTGTTTTTAGCCGTCATCATTAAAGGATTGATTTAACTCTACGTGATATCCTGTCGGAAGCTGGATTGAATTTGTTTGTATCATAACTAGATACACCTTTTCTGATAAACATTGAAAAACTTGATTTATTGATTAAAAAAAAAATCACAGCTAGACTTTCCTGGGATACTAAGCCCCATACCTAAGTTTGACTTAATTAAAGTAAAATATTATGCATATGCATCACAACAGAAATTAACCAACTTTAAAATATATCAAGACATCCAGTGATTCAAAATTTAATTCTGCTCTAACACACAGTGGATATTTAGAATGTTCATAGTGCATGAAATTACCTCATATTATGGGAAATGCATGCCTTGTAGCAATTATGTCACTTAAGCTTATAGCAATTAAGCGCTGATGTGTGAGCGCTACGTTCCAATGATGCTAACTAATGTACATAAATATTCTCTTAAACTGTAATTGCATTCCATAACTTAACCTAAGAGAAGATTCAATTTTTCAGTAACATTGTATTTTTGTACATTTGAAGTTAAATTTAACTTAAAACTTTTAACAACTAAAAAGTGCTAGCTGAGTTATCATTAACTCACCTGGCCTGTTCAGTAAATTTACATCTCTGCATATAACCAAGGACACAGATGTATGCACGGTACAACAATTCCACCCACAGGGATTGAAATTCGAAGTTTGAAGGATGCAATGTGACTCAGTGCTCAGAAAATACCTAAAAGTTAATAAGTGGACTATGTTCTTGTCAAAAGAACATTGCTGATGTGCATTTTCATGAATATACTGTATTTGAAAAACTATGATTGCCTAAAGTAAGAGGAAAATGTATTTTTAAACTGAAATCCTCAACTTTCCTGCTTGTGCAGTAAAGTATATTACTTTTGGTGATCCTCTGCTCAGAACAGAGTGTCAAGGACATCAGGCATGTAGTCTCAATTTCATTAATGGGCAGAACAGGATTAAAGTACAATTGTTACAATTCAATAGGGGAATTTATTAAAGGGGTTGTCCAGGATTATAAACATTTTTCTGTATGACTGGGAGAGGTCTCTATAAAAGAACACATACTACCCTCTGCTCCTGTTCTTCCGTGGTAGTCACTTGTATACTTGTATGTCAAACTCCCGCTACTGCATTAGTTTCAGTGCACTAGTAGGAGTGTGGCTGTATACACTGCTGGTTTCTGCATGTTCAGAAGCTGGAGACGTGCATTGCTGCCGTGTCTCTGTATACAAACAGAAGTCAGCAGTGAAGGGCAGAGCAATAACAAAAGCGAAGGCAGAGGTAAGTATAAGTTCTATTTTGTTTTTAGAGACCCCATAACCATATATATATATTTTTTTTTTTACATCCCAGACAGACCCAATTTAAGGCCTCATTTGCGGCTGCATATACGTCCCTATAGACGGCAATGGCGGCCCAGCGGCAGCATGGTGCCACACATGTGTGACACCATTCCTCTCGGTACACGGGGAAAAGATAGAGCATGCAGATCTATCTTTCCCTGCTGTTTCCTATGAAGAAGGGCGGGCCAGGCGGGCATATATTTTTCTAAGAAAATGGATAAAAGAGCAACACATCCGCTGCATGGTATGCCATTGATGAAGAAGGCGGAGCCTTTGAAATGCGTATGGTGAAACTGCAGCACAGTGTGTAATTGATCGGCCGATCTGTAAAAGCTGCTCAATAAACTTTGTGTTTACCACATTCAGGACAGAGAAATTCGCTATTTGCCACATCTAAGAACTTCTGACAGTGCCAGTGACTACCTAAAATGACATACTGAAGACACTGCATTGCCTCTACTCAATAGGAACCGGGTGCCATCCTTGGATCTATGGTGCGCCTCAATTGATGACAGCGCATGTGCAATTAAGATAAATTCTCCATCTACACAACAGGACTGTTAACTACACAGAGATTGTGATAAAACTACTGCCTTCCCTCCATTTATGGTGCGTAAAACCACGCATATGCATGAAAGGAATTTTCATCACTATTGTAAGTAGAGCTTAAGCCACTTTATTAGCTTACCTCCTGGGACGCCAGGGGTGAGTAATACATGAATAACTGCACTATCCTTGTATAAGTTACACACTACTTGCATAGAAACGCTGAAATATATAATGTTATATTTAAATGTCAACCGATGATATATATCACACTACAAAGTACAATATCTAATGAACATTCAAATATTGAAATATGATACATATCTGATAAAGGCTCCTTATATGTTGTATCTTAAAACCTATACCCAAAAAGTTTTATATAAAGCGCTAACCATATGATATATGCAGACCAAGTGGCAAATTAACAGGACACTGTTCACATGAAGTGATGGTGGACTTTAGGACAACTTATTTTATCAATTTATAAATTTTTTTTGTAGAGATCACTATTTTAAGTGCTTGGGCCCAGCACTACTCATTAGATGTTTACATTCTATATCAGTGATGGCGAACCTTTTAGCGGCCGAGTGCCCAAAAAGCAACCCAAAACCCCCCTTATATATCATGAGGTGCCAACCAAAAATTAAAGCAGTAACTTATTGCTCCCTGCTCTTCAACAACTTTCAATCCTTTTGGCCTTTTGAGGACAGCAATCCAGTAGAAGGAAAATTTGCATCATTTTAACTTCTTTCCAGTGTCCCTCTGTACACAGAGAATCGTGGGGCCATCAGGAGGTCCTCCAAAGATAATTTGGCCCTGTCTATTCATTCTCTAACGCAATGTTAATGCATTTGTTTATATTGTGTTTGCAATGCGTTTTATTAATGCATATGTTAACAGTAATGTAATTAGGCAAATCACCTTTCCTCAGCTGTTGTAATAGGTTTCAAAATACAATATAAAACGCAACGTGTGACCGGACACCCTTAACCGCAGCCTCATATGTCATCATCTCCCTGGGGTGTGACTAGAGTGTTTAAAAATACAGGACACAGTCCCAAATCCCAAATTAAGTCAATGTGGATTTGTCACATTTGCAACAAAAAGTCTCAAAAAGAAACCAAAATTTGCGCCTGCTAGGAAAAGAAAAGCTGAACATGTTTCACAAGTAAAAAGACATGATCATAGATAAGGTGCCAAAACTAGCTGCCAAATGTCTCAAAAATTCACCACAGAAAGACAAAACTCTGAAACATGTCCCCCATGGTTTACCCATCAAATGTTGATCAATGGTGTTTATAAGAAAGTACACTTGTCAGACCATGACATACTGTGACCCATCATAATTTTTAATATTTTAATATTTTTCTTAGTAGCCACCTTTTGCTTTCATTACTGCTTTGCTCTGCTCTTGATGACCTTTAAGAGGTAGTCACCAGAAAAGGTTTTCACATCACAGGTGTGCCCTGTCAGGTTTAATAATTGGGATTTCTTGCCTTATAATTGTGGTTGGGACCATCCGTTGTGTGGTGCAGAAGTCAGGTGCATATACACCTGATAGTCCGGCTGAATAGACTATTAAAATTTGTATTATGGCTAGAAAAAAGCAGCTAAGTAAAGAAAAACAAAGGGCCATCATTACTTTAAGAAATGAAGGTCAGTTAGTCAGAAAAATCGGGAAGACTTTGCAAGTGTCCCCAAGTGCAATTGCAAAAAACCATCACGAGCTACAAAGAAACTGACTCGCATGAGGAGCACCTGAGGAAAAGAGTCACCTCTGCTGCGGAGTATAAGTTCATCCGAGTCACCAGCCTCAGAAATCACAGGTTAACAGCAACTCAGATTAGAGGCCAGGTCAATGCCACACAAAGTTCTAGCAGCAGACACATCTCTACTACAACTGTTAAGAGGAGACTGTGTGCAGCAGGCCTTCATGGTAAAATAGCTGCTAAGGACAGGCAACAAGCAAAAGAGACTTTTTGGGCTAAAGAACACAAGGAATGGATATTAGATCAGTGGAAATATGTGCTATGGTCTGATGATTCCAAATTTGAGATCTCTGGTTCTAATCACTGTGTCTTCGTGTAACGCAGAAAGGTGAAAGAATGGAATCTACATGACTGGTTCCCTCCATGAAGCATGGAGGAGGAGGTGTGATGGTGTGGGGGTGCTTTGCTGGTGACAATGTTGGGGATTTATTCAAAATTGAAAGTATACTGAATTAACATGGTTACCACAGCATCTTTCAGCGGCATGCTATTCCATCCGGTTTGCATTTAGTTGGACCATCATTTATTTTTCAACAGGACAATGACCACAAACACACCTCCAGGCCGTGTAACAGTGATAGGGTGCTACACTAGATGACCTCGCCTCCACAGTCACCAGACCAGAACTCATCAAGATGGTTTGGGGTAAGCTGGACTGCAGAGTGAAGGTAAAAGGGCCAACAAGTGCTAAGCATCTCTGGGAACTCCTTCAAGACTGTTGGAAAAGTAAAAAAATGTTTTTTTTGTGGTGACCAGTTTTAGCTGTTCGCGCTGCTAGTTGAAATGGATACTATTGGTGTAACCTATAACCAGTTAGGGTTTCTCTGTTATAGGTTTGGCGTATATATAACTCAATTGCAATTACATATTTATTTGACAAAACTTTTGCTCAGAGAGTAAAACATAAACAGAGTATAGCAGACAATTATGGACTACGCGTTTCGGGGAGGATTTCCACTTCTTCAGGTCCAGTTTTTTGAGGGGTCTCTAGTAGGAGAAATTTAAGTGTAGAATTCCTCAGTATAAATACATTCTAACAAAAAATATATAAATCAACAGTATAAGAGAATTGCATTTTATATACATAGCATATATAAGCAGTTTTTTATAAATGAATAAAAACATACAAAAATCAGTCTGTCAATTGGTGATATTCTCAGGGGGCCGAGGGAGTGATGATAGAGTGTATATGGCAGACTGGAAGATGCCAGCCAAATTCCAATGTTTTTTTTTATAATAATTAATAATATACAATAAAAACAATATTCATAGTTCACATTAAAAAGAGTAAATCAATGAGGTACAGGTATAGGAGTGTTTTATTTTATAAGGCTAGTGTGCAAAACAGTAGTCATATATAGAGCACTTAATATTAATTATGCAAGAAATGCAGTACATGGAAGTCCACAAATAGGATGAATTAAGTACTGACCGTATCTGGGCGTATGATTGGGTGGTACAAGTCAGCTGTAAAGATCTAATACACCGGAGGCTATCTGGATATATGAACATAGAGAGGATGATATTGAAGGGTTTCTATGTTTCTCAATTATAACTAATGACTATAGATGCGCTGTTCACACTGACCTTTATGCAATTACACACGGGGCGCAGTAGTAACAAAGTCACTAACATCCTGTTAGTGAGCCAGTGGTCCTAAGATGAAGTGAGTCGCATTTTATGATCCAAATCGGCACGGGTAAGTAGATAGGAAAAAGGCATAGGTAGAACTTACTGAATGGAGGTGTTGTCTAAGCCGGTGGCAGCGCGAGTAGCAGCTCTTTCGGCTTGGTGGAGTTTAAATTTAAAAAAAAAAGTGAGTTAAAAAAAGGGGGAAGGGTGGCAATGATAGAACTAATGGATAGTAAACATTGTTGCTGTGTTTGTATGGTTAGGAGGCTGGGGAAGGGGGGAGGTGTTGACTTTATATTAAGGGATATGGGGAATATGTGTGAAAAATGTGCAGAGGCTCACAAAAAGTAAAATGAAAGTGGGTGGCCGAATTTCTTTAAACTTTCTCCAATGTTTTGTTCAGCCCATACGACCACATGGTGTTCAGTTTGTAGATCCAGAAGTTTTCTCTTGTTATCAGTTGGTTGAGACGGTCTTGATGGTTATTTGGGATCTGTTCAATTAGGCAGAACTTGGCCAATTTGAAGTCACTGTTATGATGAGTCTTAAAGTGTCTGGAGACACTATGTTGCTGGAACCCTGTATTTACCTTATTACGGTGAGTGTTTACCCTCTCTCTGAACAATTGCGGGGTTTTGCCCCCGTACTGAAGTGGGCAGGGGCAGTCTAGAATATATATTACATATTCTGAAGCACAATTCAGAAGGAACTGAATTGGGAATGATTTTGTGGTGGTATAAGAATTAAATGTTTCCTTCCTGTGTTGAATGACCTCACAGGTGAGTCACCTGGAACTGTTGCACCTAAAGGTGCCTAGGAGTGTGGGGAACAGACCTGTCATTAGGGTTGATGGTGCCATATTATTTTTTGTAGCTGTTTGGTGCATTTTGGTAGGGGCCAGAACTGATTTTAGAGACGGAGCACGCCTGTAGGTTAGTGTGGAATTTTTAGAAATTAATTGGGGTATGATAGTTTCCAATGGGGGAGGTTTAGATGTGTTGGATTTGTCATATGTAGGTTCCTTATTGGATCTGGTGGGGGCTTTGGGGGGAATTAGTGGAGCAGGCTTTGTTTTTTTGAACTTTTGGTAATGAAATACTTTGCCCTTGTTTGCCGCTGCTCCTAATGACTATGGATGTGACAGTGTTATATACCAACATATCCCACACCTTTGGCATACAGTCTGTCTCTCAAGTACTTAAGAGAGACTCTACGATCAACTTCATCTTACAGAGTATCCAGTTAATTCTGGATCACAATGTTTTGATGTTCTAGTCATCCCTATACACTCAAAAAAGAGGCACAGCCATGGGGACGAGGTTTGCCCCAAGCTAAACAATGTTTACTATCCATTAGTTCTGTCATTGCCACCCTTCTCCCCCCTTTTTTTTAAATCACTTTTTTTTTTTTTAATTTAAACTCCACCAAGCCGACAGAGCTGCCATTCACGCTGCCGCCGGGTTAGACAACACCTCTATTCAGTAAGTTCTACCTATGCCTTTTTCCTATCTACTTACCCATGCCAATTTGGATCGTAAAATGCGACTCACTTCATCTTAGGACCACTGGCTCACTAACAGGATGTTAGTGTGTTATTGCGCCCCGTGTGTTATTGTATAAAGGTCAGTGTGAACAGCGCATCTATAGTCATTAGTTATAATTGAGAAACATAGAAACCCTTCATTCTCTCTATATTCATATATCCAGATAGCCTCCAGTGTATTAGATCTTTACAGCCTACTTGTACCACAATACAAGTAATACATCTATTTCTGGACTTCCATGTAGTGCATTTCTTGCATAATTAATATTAAGTGCTCTATATATGACTGCTGTTTTGCACACTAGCCTTATAAAATAAAACACTCCTATACCTGTACCTCATTGATTTACTCTTTTTAATGTGAACTATGAATATTGTTTTTATTGTATATTATTAATTATTATAAAAAAACATTGGATTTTGGCTGGCATCTTCCAGTCTGCCATATAGACTCTTTCATCACCCCCTCTGACCCCTGAGAATATTTATTTATGTATGTATGTATCCATTTTATTTATATTTATGCATTTTTAATCACCAATTGACACACTGATTTATGTATGTTTTTATTCATTTATAAAAAAAACTGCTTATATACATGCTATGTATATAAAATGCAATTCTCTTATACTGTTAATTTATATATTTTTTGTTAGAATGTATTTATACTGAGGAATTCTACACCTCAATTTCTCCTACTATAGACCCATCAAAAAACTGGACCTGAAGAAGTGGAAATCCTCCCAAAAACGTGTAGTCCATAATTGTCTGCTTTACTCTGTTTATGTTTGAGCAAAAGTTTTGTAAAATAAATATGTACAGTAATTGCAAAACCTTAGAGTTATATATACGCCAAACCTATAACAGAAAAACACTAACTGGTTATGGGTTACACCAATAGTATCCATTTCAACTAGCAGCGCGAGAACTAAAACTGGTTACCACAAAAAAAAACATTTTTTTTTAGTCTACAATATCAGGATTCCTTCATACACACCAGAGTCTGCAGCAGCTTTATAACTACCTATCTCTCTCTTTTTTCATTCTCCCCTTGCATGGAGTGCGGTGTACACACTCTATACCAAGACTGTTGGAAGACCATTTCAGGTGACTACCTCTTGAAGCTCATCAAGAGAATGCCAAAAGTGCAAAGCAGTAATCAAAGCGAAAGGTGGCTACTTTGAAGAACCTCAGGACCTTATACTTACCTATAAGTATAAGTTTAGTATATAATTCCACTTGTGTTAATTCATAATTTTGATGCCTTTAGTGTGAATCTACAATTTTTGTAGTCATGAAAATACAGAAAACTCTTGAATGCGAAGGTGTGTCCAAACTTTTGGTCTGTACTGTATATACCCCCTTACGTAGAATATGTACAGAACCACCCTAAATCAATAATGCCAAGCAGAGTGCCCTGTAAAAAAACAAATTTTACACAGTACATACATAAATAATTTATATAACAAGCCTTCAATGAATTGTATTATATACATAGTGCCCTGTTTATATTGTTCTGTGATTAATTATATTATATTTCCTGTGTCACGCTGAAAATAAGACTGGGTCTTATGTTATTTGTTTTGAAAAATGGGTTAGGGCCTATTTATTCAGGTGATGGCTTATTTTTTCCCCACGCCAAAAAAATCAGTTTATTCTTGAACAAATAAAAATCAACATTTATTCAAATTTAACCATATCTTCATCTTTTGAAACCATACCTCTCCAAACCCTGATTTCCATTTTCAATTTCTTGTGACTATCACCTTTACATTCATTAGACCCAATTTCTCATGTATAGCAATGGCAGTTCTCTTATGTGAGGTCCTCTTGTCCATGTAGCTGCTTGTAGTTCATTGCATCTGCCAGATCTCTCATCCTCCTCCTCCACCACCACCCCCATGATGCCTTCAGCTGACAGGCTTGAGTTGGGCAGATCTCAATTAGTGATTTCTTCTGAACCGTATTGCACCATGAAACTTTAGTTCTGGTTTAATTTCTAAGGAGAAACTTCCCTTTAATGTCACACAAGGATTGTTTTTCTAGCTGCCATAGTACCACAGATATCCACTGTTAACTCCTTAATGACCACCTTTTCTGTTTTTTCTGATACAATGCCTTTCTACGGTGTTGCATCAAAAGAAAATTGCAGAACCTAGTGTCCTGCTACTGGTTCTGGGCTGTGCTATGACAGCCCGGCTCCGGCTCTAACACCTGAGAACAGAAAAGTTCCAATCGCAGATGTTTAACCTCTTACATACATGGACCATGTTGTCTAAGCTGGCAAGGATGGGAAGTATATGGGAATTTAAACACTTTTTATTCAGATGTTTATTTTTAGGTTCTATTTAGGCATTTAGGCTCTATTTTGCTTTCTCGATAGACATGAGCAATTTGTTAAAATTCGGTTTGACCCGATTCAATGAATTTTTGGAAAAAATTTGATTCAACCCGAATCGAATCATGACGAATCACGTTAAAAAACAGGTATTTCCTGTCTTCAAAGAGCCTGTAGAGTGTTGTAGAACGTTGTGCCATGCTTAAATATGCATAGAGAGCATGGTGTGATATACAAACAATGCTGTGTTTTAGTATGACACGCACATGATAGCTGCTGCTCTTAGAATCGCTTCATTCTTCACTTCCATGTGCACTTACATAGGCCAACTTCACCAAATAAGAAAAGCGTGAACGCAGCCTGACGTCAGCCATGCTCGAAAAGACTGAGCTGAGGGCCAAGATCCCACTATAACATGAAAGAGAGCACTCTTTTTACACTGACATCAGATGATTCCATAGATTATGACAAGGCTTTTCATTCCATTAAATGAAGGGAAACACTAAACATAGTAGCAACATCATAGAGTGGCACAATGACAAGTTATGTAGGTGGTGGAAACATGGTAGGCCACAGAGAGGCACAATGACAGTGTGGAGGTGGCAGCAACCTGGTAGGCCACAGGATGGCACAATGATAGAGTGTGGAGGTGGCGGCAGGAGAAGCAGCAGCAGGAGCCCACAAGTGGCAGCAACATGGAAAGCAACAGAGTGGCACAATGACAGTGTAGAGGTGGCAGCAACCTGGTAGGTCACAGAGTGGCACAATGATAGTGTGGAGGTGGCGGCAAACTGGTAAGCTACAGAATGGCACAATGAGGTGTGGAGGTGGCGTCGGCAACAGAAGCAGGAGCCCCCAGAGTGGCACAATGATAGAGTGTGGAGGTGGCGGCAGCAGAAGCAGCAGCAGGAGCCCACAGGTGGGAGCAACATGGAAAGCCACAGAGTGGCACAATGACAGTGTGGAGGTGGCAGCAACCTGGTAGGCCACAGAGTGGCACAATGATAGTGTGGAGGTGGCAGCAACCTGGTAAGCCACAGAGTGGCGCAATGATAGAATATGGAGGTGGCGGTAACCTGATAAGCCACATAGTGTCACAATTATAGAGTGCGGAGGTGGCAGCAGCAACAGCAACAGAAGGCCACAGAGTGGCACAATGAAAGTGTGGAGGTGGCAGCAACCTGGTAGGCAACAGAGTGGCACAATGATAGAGTGTGGAGGTGGAGGCAGCAGCAGGAGCCCACAGAGTGTCACAATGACACAGTGAGGAAGTGGAAGCAATATGGAAAGCCACAGAGTGGCACAATGATAGATTGTGTAGTTGTTGGACAATTCCAGTCTCTGGTAAAGATGGTAGGAGGCAGATGGAGCAACTGGCAGCAGATGTGTGGCATCACACATTCCAACCAATCAACACCATAAAATGATGTTACTTGGGGTGGGAGGCAATCAGCATTAAAAATGAAGGCGCCCACATGAAAGTGCTATCATATTCAACTGTATATCATATTCAACTGTATCAATAGTAAAATGTAGACCAGAAATAATTAATTACAGGTGCACTGATGTTACTGACATAACTCCCCAATTAATAGAAACCGTATGTAGCTTGTAAACCATGAATAAAGGTTTAAGGGGAAATCGTCACCATGATTTACCTACCAAACTAACTGCTATGTTATGTAATGCTAACTCCACACATTCCACCCATACTTTTTTTTAATTCTCTAGCTGCTTTTTTTGAGGCAAAAGTTAGCTTTAGAAATATGCAAATTATGCTAAAGTGCTTGAGGGGGTATTAGCATCTCAGGACACAAGCACTAGAGCAATTACTTGAAGCTTGGTGGTGCTCTTGTGACAGCCTCTAGAGCTCTTGCATTTCATCATCATAAAAATAAGGTTTCTTTTTTAAAGAGCACCAGGACCCAACCCCACAAACCTCACACAGTACCTATTAGATGATACATGATCCACTGATGCCTCTATCCATGTGATTAGAGCCACCTTTCTTCTAAAAAGACTTTCATTGATGTCCTCTTTTCCAGTCATAAAGGCGGGAAACTGCAGTATAGAGTCAAGCTATCCCACCCTTCCCACTTACGTTGACACTGCTAACCTGGCTGAAGAGAATTCCTGAGTAAGGGGTGAGGAGGAAGGGTGATTTCTCTTTACGAAGCCAGTGTCACTCTTACCCGTCTTACCTGAGGAAGTGTAGTAAGTGAGCAATGATGTAGCAGAACCAGTCACACACAACCTCTGTCTCTTTCTTTCAAGGTTCCAGCAAGCCATTGTGTAGCATTTACTACCTATGATAACAGCCCCTTGGAAAGTAAAGGGAGCTGTAAATGTCTGTAGTTGAATATTGGCACACTCTCCCCATGTACTATTTCCATACCGGCAGCATGGTGACAGCAGTGAGACCTGTCATTTAGGAGCAAGGGCAAGGCAGTGAACAATTAAATTGCAGTACTATGATTGGACTAGCCTCAGGTGAGGTTGATTATAAGTATGCAAACTGATCTTTTAATCATTTAGGGATAGGGGTGATGCTTTTAAATTCTAGTTTTCACAAGAGTATTTATTATGGGCTAGTTAGTTTGGATTGAGTTAAGTTGAATGGCTGTTTCCTTCTAATAGAGGACCTACTGAAGGTGTAATATCATAAATTATTCTTTGATATGCCACATGATCATATTTTCATTGCTAAAGTATTTTATCCTTGGTATTATGTTAGCTTAGCAAATTTACTAGACTGCATCTTTTACAGACATGGACACACTCGCAGATCAGTTAGTCAAAGAGGTTTCATTCTTCTGTCTGTTACATATTCTCCTGTTACATATTACTTATTCAATACATGATGTCAAAGCTTATTTTCACCCCCTTCTTCATAGAACATGCATGGAATACTCTCCATAGACTTCAGTGGGGCACAAGTCATCATAAGTCTGACTTTGTCCATCTGCTTTTTGGGACGTTTCATGGCTTTTCTGCTGGTCAGATGTATCTTAGAAGTTTTTTACTTATTGATAAACGTGGTGTTTGGTCTTTAATAATATAATAATAATAATCTTTATTTATATAGCGCCATCAAATTCCGTAGCGCTTTACAAAACAAAGGGGAGATATACAACTATATTACATTACAAAGAACAAACAGGGCTCTGCTCACAAGAGCTTACAGACTATGAGGATGAGGGTGTTGACACAAGAGGTTGTATAATGGTCCAGCCATTCTCTATAAGGGAACAATATAAAATAATGTAATAAATAATTTAATAAATAAATCTTACTTACAGGGTCCTAGGTGAAAAAGACTGCAGAGAAGCCTTGAACTTGGTAAATATCTGCTGTTTGCCAAATGATAGATGGGAGATAGGGCATAGTATGGATAAGTAAAGGGAGAGTTGACGTTTCATGCAGTTAGCGAATGTGATAGGCTTGCCTAAAGAGATGGGTTTTAAGAGCATGTTTAAAGCTTTTGAGGGTGGGTATTAGTCTGAGAGTCCGGGGAAGGGCATTCCAGAGAATTGTAGCAACTCGGGAGAAGTCCTGGAGACGTGCAAATTGTGAAATTGCTACTTCAAGCAAAGTCGCAAAAAAGTCTCAATCAGTTCCAAGCTAATTTCTACGCCTGGTCAGGGGCAGCTGTAGATTTACACCTAAATTTGCGACTTTTTAAAAAAGTCTCAACTTTCAAATCTGGATTTTGGGGATAACTCAGGGAACACTGCAGACAACAAGACAATGGTGAACTTTGAAAGGAGTTTTAAGTGCAAAAAAAGTCGCAAATGAGCCCAGTCTCAAAAATAAAAGAAAAAGGCAAGCCAAATGTTTGAAACATGTGCCCCAATGAGTCGATTCAAGAATATTCCTGTTTGAAACATAAAACTGGTGAGCAATTTCTGGCAAGATACCAGATCCCAAAATAATGAGCAGAAATCGAAAAAAAAAAGTATCAGAAAATGAAAACATATAAGAAAAAATGTGATATGTGTTGTTATCTAGTGTCAATAGGCACAAAAGAAAAGTGGTTGTAAATTCCCTTTAGGACCTTCTAAGTACAACTATTAAGGTTAATTAAGTGTGTGACGATGATTAGCCATTCCTTATATTCTGTTATGAATGATTTTCTCATATTGTGGCGGACATACTTACAAATGTCACTGTACTAATGTTAGGACAGAAAAACAAAATTGCAAATTTTCAAGCACTTGCTGTGGCAAAAGGGAGAGTAGAATTATAAGGCTTACACAGTCCTTGAAAGAGGTTACCAGCAGTAGGGTACTTCAGGGGAAATTGTAGAGCCCTCAGATTGATTGTCTTATAATTCATTTGGTTGATGGTAATGAACACAAGCTTTTCTCTACTCTCAGACAGTGTTATATTTCCAAGGAAAACAAACAACAGGGAGTCTGATAATCATATATATGGGATGATTTAATACGGAGCCACTGCACAAGTTTATAAAAAAAATAAGTAATTACAAGTTAAATACAAATAAGCCCAGATAATTATATGTGCTAAGTGAAAGAGCAGTGACTTTTCAAGTGGTTAAGTCATTTATGGATGGTCCCTTATTCATCTTCCCAGCTAATTATGTTAGTATACATATACTGTATCTACTTCTTACTTTTTTTAAACAATTTTTTTATGTACGGTATTCTTTATTTAGGAAATAGAATACGTTTTTTTTAATAATTCCGTTTATTGATGACAAACAGCAAATCAAATCGTAAGAGTGAGTATTTTGAAACCATTACATGTGCAAATTCAAGAGTAAAATTCTACAAACACGATTAATCTGCATGTCCGTCTCTTTTTGGGAAACAAAAAAAAAACTAGCCCAATTGGCCTCAAAAAGAGATGCAAGAGAGCTGTGAAAATGAAAAAGGGGGAACTGAAGGGGTACTGGGGGCATAAGGCACAATAAAAGAAATAAAGGAAGGAGAGCGATGGAAGAGGAAGGATGTGAAGGGAGTGAAAGGCAGAGGGGGAATAAGGGGGAGGGAGGAGGGGGGAGGGATTGGGGTATGAAAAAAGTGTATTTTACCTTAGACTTCACAGTAACTCTCTAACTCTCTCAGGAGACTGTTTAAATTGGATCCAGGGCAGCCATATTTTATGGAACTTTTTGTATGTTCCATGAACAGAGGAGTTGAGGTCCTCCATGTACATCAGGTCATTAACTTTTGCCACCCACATAGCCATTGTCGGTGGTGTAGTTTGCTTCCAGAGTAACAGAATGCAAGCCCACGCAGCAATGATGAGAAAGCGGGTAAGGGATTTCTTGTACTGTTGTGCACACACGCCGCAATGATGGAAGAGGAATAGGGAGGGTTCCAGTCTAATCGCCTCCCCTCATAATGTAGACATTGCTCTCCCCAAGTCTCTCTAGAACGGAGAGAGTATTCTGCAAGACCAAAACTAATAGGAAGGCGCCCTCCTTCTCATCACATCTCCAACATGTATCAGGGACATGTAGGTACTCTGTACCACCGTGCCAGTAATTTGTAGCCCGCCTCTTGGTCACGTGAACTGATAGTTGCGTAGTGACAGAGTTCAAAAATCCTATCCTTTTGTTCTGGAGTCAATGAGATATTCAGGTCTTCCTCCCATTGTCTGAGGTACAAAGGACCTGGATTGTCTGGGATTGACAGGAGACATGAGTAGGTTAAGAGTGTATCTCAGGCCGTTCACATTACCACACAGACAAAAAAAAGTAGTTTTTTCTTTCGCGTAAGTCTGTCTCGTACTAGCTTTGTTTGACATATCACCAATGTATTGCCAATTAGGGGTGGCGTTTCGGAGGTGACATCTTAGAGGATTCCAGCCAGGGTAAAACTTTGTAAAGGGTGGTACCTTTGTAAAGGGTTTCTCGAGATAGATCCATGACTTGGTGATTTGGTTGCAACACCAATCTAGGACTCTCGTCATGTGTGCAGCATTGTAGTAATTTTGAAAACCCGGGAGGCCCACTCCACCCGTCCTTTTAGGTCTAAACAAGGTGGTACGACTGATTCTTGCTGGCTTGCCCACCCACACAAATCTGTGTTGAAGGGCGTTCAAGGAGCGGAAAAAGGCCACGGGTAGATGCATAGGGATAGCCTGAAACAGGTATAACAATCGTGGGAGGATGTTCATTTCGAAAATGGCATATTTCCCAAACCACGAAAAGAGGCCCTTAGACTATCTAGAGCAATCCCTTTGAATAGTCTGAAGGACAGGTGGGAAGTTCAATAGAATATGTTTTGTGTATACAAAATTCACATGCAACAGCAAAATGAGAGTCATTGACTCTATACTATAAATCCTACTGTGACCTACTCTCACCTTTCCAGTGCATTTAATACCATTGATCCAGTTATGATATGGGAAAAGATGTTGGGTATGAACATAAATATATCAGTGGGGAATTGGTTATTTGACTATTTGAGGAACCGGCCACAATTCACCGAGATGGGTCACTCTCAAGTATAGTTAATAATAATCGAGGGGCACAACAGGGTACAGTACTATCCCCATTTTTATTTAAATTGTACACAACCAACTTTCAACACCACTTTGATTACTGCCATCTTCTAAGTATCCCTGTTAATTCACTGATCGTGGCCTTTGGTGGCTTTGGCAATTGTAAGGAAACTTCATAAAGTGAGGTCATTAATAGTTTTGTAGAATGTCTTAGACAGACAGCCTCAGTTTTTTTCCAGAGATAAAGCTTACTTTATGGGATTTCAGGGCCAGACACAGCAAGACAATGGCAACGATGACAATCGCAATGGCGTGCTAGATAAATCAGGATGCTCTGGTCTCCTAATAGATTCTGGTTGGCGGCTTTACAAGCAAAGAGTTGTGTCTTATCCCGCCCTCTTTCAGGATTGAACTGCCGCATGGTACAGTGAGTCTGCAGGCACGAGCAAGTGGCGTAAAGGGGTAAATGATAGCAATTTAATATTTTTAAATTGCTGTCACATAGAAGACAGTTTTCCACCATCAGCCACAACTCATCACCCTCCCATCTCACAGCAAAATGCTCAATTTGCTACAGCTCAATCCTTCTGCTTTTCTGTCAGCCATGCTCCCTCCCATCTCACAGCAGACAGCTCAGGCTGAAACAGCACAGGCCTCATTCCACCAACTATCATCTATGTCCTCTCTGGCTCTAATGCTCACTCAATGTTCAATCCTCTCTTGTGTCTACTAGTGTTGATGGAGAAGGATAAAATTGTGTGATACATATCTCAGTTTAACACAAGGGAATGGCTCTTTAGCACAAATGTCTAAAGACATTTTAAAGCATGAAAAGGTTGGTTGTTTTGAGTTTAGAAATGTTAATCACTAGCCTCACCACCATCACTACCATTATTTTAACTGTAGAAAACAGGAAAATAGGGCTTTATAGGGTCAATCTAAAAAACTGTATGTAGCGATAGGATTAACTATGTAATAGGTTTTTTTTAGCACCAATTACAAAATCTCCTTAAGGTAACGGCTGACCTACAAATGACAGAAACTGAGATAGCAGACACTGACATTAGCCTATTATTACGAATATTCTTTTTCTATTATTTTACATGCGTCATGGATAAAGAGCATAAGGTACAGTTCAAAATGAGTTTCTATGAATACGCACATCCTGCCAACTTAGCTCTTTGAATACATTTCCAAGACAACTGGTAATGTTAATAGCATTTTATTTTTAGACTTTGTCATTCACATAAATCTTTCACCTGATTTAAAATATGCTGGTGATGTTACATTTAACATGATAAGGTTTATTTAATAAAACACAGGACCATAAACTCATGTACTGAGCTATAGCCTATTATGTTGGTATTTTGACAACAGTAACAGTACACATGCATGTGTGTGTCTGCTTGTATATATGTGCCCTGGGGCTGCGCGATCCTCTCCTGGCGGATTGGCTGTAACACACTGAGCATGTGCAGCAACATCTGTATTATATTGTGTTAAATGAATGACGGCTTGAACAAGCGATTAAAGCATCGCTTGTTCAAGTCAACCTGTTTAAAAATAAAAGTTTAATACACTTAATAAAGTTTCTGTATTAATAATAATTAATTAAATCAAGTGAAAGACCCCTAAACACAAACATTCCCTTATATAAAATTCCTTCACAAAAATGTTCCAAAAAGTGATAAAAAAAAAAGTTATGTGCACCAAAATGGTACCACTGAAAAGGACAACTGAACACATAAAAAATAAGCCCTAAACCAGCTCTGTCAACCAATAAATATTATCAGTAAAATTGTAAGAATTTATTTTAAAAACTATATAAATGAGGCAACACCATAATCGAAATGATCTATAAAATAAAGATAATATAGTATTTTTAGTGTGTGGTGTACGACCCCCAAAAAATACAAAAAGAAAGGAAACCAAAATTGGCAATTTTCTTTTCCTCCATATATTTAAGAGTTAATAAAATCTCATCAATACGCTAATGACCTACTAAAAATGAATTATTTGTAAAGTGCATCTCATGTTGCAAAAAATAAGCCCTTATATGTCCAAATTCCAAAAAAATAAAGATTGTATAGCCAATAAAAGTGACAATGCATAATCTGCTTTGTATAGCACAGCCTCCTTCAATGCCCAATGTATGGCGTGTGCACATACAGCAGTTACCACCACATATGGGGTTTTGATATACTCGGGAGAGATTAGGTATCAAACTTTGTGGAGCATTTTTGGTATTTTATCCACTGAGAATTTGTACATTTTATGAAAAACAGATTGATTTAGCCAAAAAAATTGAATTTCAAAATTGCATAAATGCATAAAAAACTTGTCTCCATAAAGTAGACATTTGGTGAATGTTAGTTATTTTTTTAGCTAGTTATTATAAGTGTTTTTGCTGCTATGACTATGTGTGGAAAAAGTAGAACATTTTGAAATATGAAAATCGAGAATTTTTCCAAATTTTCACCAAAAATCTTTTCATAAATAAATGCAAAACATACCACCAAAATTTTTAAAATAACATGAAGTACAAAGTGTCAAGAGAAAACAATTTCAAAATCACTTGGATATGTTAAGAGGGAAGGTGAAAAGTGGCTTTGGCGTTAAGGGGTTAAGAGAACCTGTCACTTCACACCTACCCCACAAAGCCACAGTAGTTTTTTCTGCTCTTTAATGTTATCTAATTTTATATACCCTACATTTTAGTCCTAGTATCTCTTTCTTCTTTTCTTACTGGGCTCGTGCTACTACGCTACACAGTGTGTGTCCAAGCTTCTGCTTCTCAACCATGCTCAAATATGCACTCATCATACCTAAAGTTTGTCCTGATAGCAGAAGTTAATATCTGGGCTTCGCAACTGCAAAACAGCAATTATAGGTGGTGGATTTGCACAACAGAATTCTAAATATTAACTTTTAATTGCCCTTTTTAGGGCACTCTTCAGAACTGCATTAGGTGACTCAAAGGATGCTTTAGTGCTGGAATATTCTTACTGCTTATAGAGGATTATACAGCAATATTTGGAAAAAATAGAAAGGAATATTAGCAATTACTGCATCATCCAGCAGGATCGCGAAGGTCCACTCTATGTATAGTTTTCAGCTCCAGAAGAATCATACAGGTGCTACTGTCAGTAAAAAGCATGCATTAATAACTAAAATGTAAAGGTGCTACTATCAGTGAATAGTTTGCAGTAATACCTAGGTCTTGAATGTGATGATTTCAATAAACAGCATGCAGCAATACCTACATTGTAACTGTGCTTCTGTCAGTGAATAGCATGCATAAATACATAGATCATATAGGTGCTGTTGTCAGTGAATAGCTGCACTAATTCCAAGATGGTAAAGGTGCCCTCATACCTAAATTTTAAAGGTGCTTCTCTTAGTGAATAGCTAGCATTAATACATTGATTGTAAAAGTCCTCTTGTCAGTGAATAGCATGTGCTAGTACTTGGATTGCAAAGTTAGCAGATATTTTAAAATGAGGATGGCAGGAATTAAGGGATATGGCCATGGCACTGCTGCTAGAGGTGGTGATGGAGCTGCAAGGAAAATACATGTTCCATCTCTGTCTGCAGGGTGTCTGCAGTGTGGTATTTTTTTCCACAGAATCCAGTAGCATGAACAGGTGTCATTTGAATGGTGTGCCACCACTTCATAAAAGCATGGCCAAAGCCTTAACAATCTGAGCACCTCATGTATGACCAGGCTTGTGCAGAGTAAACATGAGCTGCAGTGGCTGTTATGAAACAAATGCCTGGAAACACCTAAGGCTCCCCTGCTGCTTTAGTTGGCCCTGCCGCTCAGCTTTCCAACCCCCCCCCCCCCCTCCCCAAATAACGGAGAAAAAAGTGGAAGTTTGGTTCTTTGCACGCAATAGCTCTGGTCCTTATTGGGAGCATTTCCAAATAGTCAGCCTTTGAAATCCCCCCCATACAGGCTGGTTGAAATGGACAGATATAGAGATCTGTTGGTGGCCTATGACTTTCCGTAAGAATAAAGATTATTATTATTAATAATAAGCAAAAATTAATGAAAGACTCTAGGCAAGGTTTTCTCGCATAGATAGATTTTGAAACACCGAAAAAAGAGTTACAAAAGGTGTGAAGATGGCCTTAGAGTATGGATACCCTTACTCTCAATGGTGCATCAGGGAGCCATTTCAATATTACATGTATATGACGATTGAAGATCTAAAAAAAACACATCTCTACAAAGCAGTTTTTTAATCAGTTTTTTTGCATAGAGAAAATATGGAGGGGAACCAGGAAATAATGAAATAGATATTGATGGCTTGTATTGTCTAGACTTCCTTTTATTATTGGCTTACAAAGACTTATTTAAAATAATCACCAAAACAGTGGCCTGTAAAAGTAGCCAAAAACGGAGAAAACTGAGATAATTCTTAGAACATTAAATACAAATAAACTATCAGAGAAAAGAATGATACAACAACTGTTTGCAATGTGTAGTTTTCACATAAATAGACCTAAAGATATTGTATGGTCAATGAGAACAGCGTGTGTTGCATGTACATGTAAGTTCTTATATGTTTTTTGTGTATTTTGTATGTGTGGTTGTTACTCCGTGGACACAAGACTAATTCTGTCACCGTCTAGAATTTACAAGCTACAGTGAACCTCAGATGAATAGTTTCTTAAGAAATCAGAGGCAGTTTTATCCCACCACAGCACAAATAAATCAACTCTTATTATTCCATATTAATTTAAGCCAGGGACATTAGTCAGAGAGACCTTTCTGTAGCCTAATAAACAGAGGCAGCTGTAGTTTTTCTTTATGTGAGCAGTTGCTCATCCTAAATTAGAGCTAGTGTTAAGGAGACAGAACTGATCACAGCATGATTCAAGTACATACTGTAATAAACTGGAAGGCAACATGAAAATGTTACCCATGTGCACAAGATATAGGAAGCTCATCCTTTGCATACAATTAGGTCTCATGCAAGGCAATTTTTACTATACAGATTACTTCAGTTCATTTACAGGATCCTTCATTTCAATATAACAGGCACATGGTAATAGAAAATTAACCTCATTGAGCAATAAACTTACACTTACAATATATGGTTTAGTGTAAATTATAGAAGTAAAAATATGTACCAATGTTCGCTGTAATATTGCAAGAAAAATGGATTTTGTATGAAGATATTTTAGAGAAATTTCCTACAAAAATACTAGTAGAAATAAAATAAGGAATTAAAACACTAAATACACTGTCGGATAATATGTGTAGAGGGATTGTCTACTTTATGTATATCCTTCTTGTATAAAGAAATCTCCCAGGATGTAGATATTCTCTAGATCTAGACTCTGGAACCAATTGAGAAGTTCAAAATGCTAGTAGGTGACTGGAGCAGAGTGAAAGGGCAGCAGTGGCTGGCAGCATGGAGTTGGCGACCAGCAGTGGAGCTTGTAGAGAGCTAATGTCATCTGAAACTCTTTCTTGTCTATTCCTCTAAAACTTTGTCTAGAGTCACCCTCAGGCCTTTCATTGATATACTCCTCTTTGTTTCCTACTTTGTGGCTACTACTGAGTGGTAAATTCCCAGATAACCCAGGCTGATAGAGAAACTGTAATGTGCATTTGCCAAGCAGGGGATTCTCACTTGCAGCCTTAGACTACATGGACTTGATCATATGCAATATATGGGCTACATACAACGAGCCATGCAGCCCTATTCGTGGCCCAACTGACATGGGTGGGGTATGTTCTGCTCAACCCAGCAGCGTCCATTCAAACTCCCCAGCTCACCCGTAATGCAGACAGGAATAGGACCTGTGTGGTTAGCTAACAGACCCAAATAGTTGTGTGTATAAGGCTGTAAAAAAAGAAACGCCAAAAGACTGTCAGTCAAAGGTCTGGGGGCAGTGCTTTACAGTATTTATTGTAAATCCTCCTCTCTGGGAGGTGCAGGCTTCTTTTTCATGACCAAGATGGCTCCCTGCATCCTTGCATTGATTACCACAGACTTAACAGGATCACAAATCTGCCATTAATCACAGAGCTCTTTGACCAAGTGCGTGGTTCCAAGTTTTTCTCCAAGCTGGACCTACGTGGGGCCTTCAACCTAATCCGGGTCCGCGAGTGTAGCAAATGGAAGACAGCATTTAACACCCAAGATGGACATTTCAAGTATTTTGTGCTGCCATTTGGACTGGCTCCAGCTGTCTTCCAGGAATTTGTCAATGATATCTTCCGAGATTTGCTGTACATGTGTGTCATGGTCTACCTAGATGACATTTTGGTCTTCTCCCCAGACCTTGAGATCCACCAGTCTCACGTACGGTGAGTTCTTGGACGCCTATGGACTAATCATCTTTACGCCAAGCTCGAGAAGTGTCAGTTCAACCAACAAAGCCTGCCTTTCCTTGGTTACATAATCTCCGACAAGGGTCTCCAGATGGATCCAGCCAAACTGTCGGCAGTTCTGCAGTGGCCGCATCCGGAAGGTCTATGAGCCATCCAGAGCTTCCTAGGCTTTGCAAACTATTACCGGCAGTTTATCCCACATTTCTCTACTGTGGTGTCTCCCATCGTGGTGCTCACCAAGAAGAGCGCTAACCCACTCCTCTGGCCGTTGGCGGCTGAAGAAGCCTTCTCAAAGTTAAAGTCTGCCTATGCCATGGCTCCTGTTCTCACTAGACCCGACACAGAGAAGCCCTTTATTCTAGAGGTGGATGCATCTTCCACAGGTGCAGGGGCGGTGCTCACCCAGAAAGGACCTAAGGGCCGAACGCTCATGTGAAGCTTCTTTACTAAAACCTTTTCTCCAGCAGATATGAATTACTCTATAGGGGATAGAGAACTTTTGGCCATCAAACTTGCCCTGGAAGAATGGCGATATCTTGACGGGAGAAGCGGTGCTCTGTGGCCCTCATCTCCCGCTACTACTGGTGGCCTGACGTGGTCAAGGATGTTCAGGACTTTGTGGGATCCTGCACCTATTGGGCCTGTAATAAGCCTTCCTGCCTGAAACCGGCTGGTCTCTTGCTTCTGTTACCGATACCCAGTTGCCCATGGTCACACGTGGCTATGGACTTTGTCACAGACCTTCCATCTTTCTGGGTCATCTGGGTGGGGATGGACCAGTTTTCAAAGATGTCTCATTCTGTTCCCCTTCCAGGTCATCCATCTGCTCCACGTCTTGCCAGATTGTTCTTTCAACATATCTTCTAGCTACATGATCTTCCTTAACAAATCCTCTGATCGGGGAGTCCAGTTTGTTTCCCGCTTCTGGCCTTCTCTCTGCAGCCAACAACATGTAAAATTGGATTTCTCCTCAGCTTAACACACTCCGGCCAATTGACAAGTAGAGAGGGTTAACCAGACTCTGGGATGTTACCTCCGTCATTTTGTTTCTGCCTGTCAAGACGACTGGTCCACTCTGTTGCCGTGGGCGAAATTCTCCTATAATTCCCTGGATTCTGAATATTATGGCTCTGCTCCCTTCTTCATTGTCTATGTACAGCATCCATGCCCTCCTCTTCCTCTGCCTGTGTCCATGGATGTCCCTGCTGTTGAGGAGTTGGTACTCGCCTTTCGTTTTTACAGGCCTCCTCCTGTCTTCTCTCCTGGTGACAAGGTCTGGTTGTCCTCCAGGTACATCTGGCTGAAGATTGCTCGGTACAAACATGATACTTGTGTCCTTTTGAGGTCCTGACTCGCATCAATCCGGTGTCCTACAATCTGCGCCTTCCTCCCACCATGCGCATCCTGAACTCCTACCATGTCTATCTGCTCAAGCCTGTCATCCTTAACCACTTCTCCCGGCAAGTATCTCCTCCTGCTCCTGTGGCTGACTCTTCTGACATCTATGAAGTAAGGGAGATCCTTGATATGAAGACGGTGAAGGGTTAGTGGTTATTCTTTGTTGACTGGAAGGGGTTCAGGCCAGAAGAGAGATCTTGGGAGCCAGAGGACAACATCCTGGACCATCTCCTGCAGAGATTTCTCTAGCCCAAAAAGAGAGGGTGACCGAAGGAAGGGTGTACTGTCACGTGTGTTCATGCGACCCATATCACGGGTCCCGGGCTTACCCGTGCACCTCGGTGCCCGCAGGAGCAGCACCGGCGCCACTCACCTGTCCCCATTCTGGATTCCTGCTGGCTTCAGGAAATTTAAAGGGCCAGTGTACTGTTAATTGACACTGGCCATTTTCCAAGAAGGCTATTTAGAACCTACCTCTTCCATCACACCCTGCCAGATCTTTGTGCCTCTTGCCTTAGATAAAGCTGGATTTAATGCTTTGCGCTGTTATTGAGATTTCTCATTGTGACCCCGGTTCCGTTCCTGACTACACTCGTCTGCCACCTGCCCTGACCTCTTGCTACGTCCCCGACTCTGATCCTGTGCTGCCCGTCCGACCTCCTGCCTGTCCCTGACTACAAAATTGCTTGCTGTGCCTGTACCTCGACCTTGGCTGCCACCGCAGACAAGTTGCGCCTGTGGAACGACCTGGTGGTACCACGCTGCAGCAAGTCCAACCAGTTTTGCGGCAGGCTCTGTAAAAACCAGGTACCACTTAGATTCCGGTCCCAGGTGTCGGCTTGTGTCATCATCCACGGTGGTTAAGTTACCTCTGAGCCTGACAGGTATCAAGAAACAATACAAAATGATGATTGATACAATTGTATTCATGATATGTTGAATAAAAAGCTACTTGGGTTAAAGTTAAAAGAAATTTTCTATCCATAGATTCCCTTTCAAAATAATTCTGTCCCATTGGTTGTGTTGAAAATTCCATCCACGTTGTTAACGTTGTATCCATAGCAATCCCCTCTCTTTATACGTAATGTTGAAAATGCCTTGATAATTAAACAGGTTGCTCTAAATTAATGGCAGTTAAGTGACTTAAAATATCTTCAAATAAATACAGAGTAATGCAAAATTTGAGGCAATATATGAAATTAGTTTTAAACATCCCCTACAATTCTTCACTTCAAACCTATGATTTATGAGTACAAGACTTTGTGGCTGAGAAACTTCTAAATTTAAAAGTTTCAGATATTATGTATATGGGTAAAAAACGTTCTTTACTTAAAGTTTCATTAGTGTTAAAAGTAAAAGTACAGCTAGTGAAAGGGGCTTTAATCATTCTGTATGGTATCTTGCAGTGTCGTATGGTGTATAATCAAAGGGGAAAAACAGTGTAAATCACCACTCCACATGTAATCAGCATCAGTAATCAGCAACTATTGGGTTTATTAATATCTTCTTAGCTGGCTCACCAAGTTATTCTCATTTACCTAATACCACGTCAATGTAAAATACTCTTAGTAGGTGTCTCTATACATGAAGCCCAAACAAGAAGGTAATTAGAAATTGTCCAAGTTAACCTAATGATTACAAATAATGTAAGATGCTAATTAAAATGTTTAATAAGAATTTTCCGTAGCACTGTGCCAGGTCACCTCTACACGTGGTTGGCTTGCTGCTCTCTTTCTGTATCACATCACTGAGTTTTAGGCTAGTGCAATTATAAAGTCAATTTTGTTCCAATCTGCTTAAAGATCAATACTGGACTGAACCTAGAGTCTCTGACCTGAACATTCTGAGTTCAGGTCAGTCATTATAGATAGTATTCAAACTAGAAAGTTTGGGTCCATAATGAACATGGCGGGTTCGGTAACCACAACACCAGAGCCGAAAGGCAGTCTGTCATTCGGGCTTTGTGTTCATGTCATGGCAAGCTGGTTCATTGACAGCTCAGGAGCCAATCAACCAACTTAAAGCATCTTGCTACTCATAGGCTGTGCAGGGCCAGCATTGTACACTGTGCAGTTCCAGAAACTTACAGCAATATCTTAAAAGGAGCAGTGTTTGCTTTACCAGCATTATAACAGTCTAGGTCAGGTTTTGGAGTCTAAGAATTGCAATACTTACTTATGGCATTGGGTTTGAACTAACTGGGCAATTGCATGCAGGAATCATGGTCAGTGAAGCCAGAGGTCAGAACACACAAGGATCTTGGTATGAGAAGAGTAGGCAGGTATCATAGTCAGGAGGAAGCCAGCGGTCGCTGCACAATAGAAGTCAATAACAGAAGAGCAGGAACCACAAGCTAGATTACAGCACAATAGAGCACAATAATCTTACAAGGCGTTGGCCACTTTACCTCATGTGTTTTGTAATGTGTGCATAAGTGTGGGGGGAAGATTATTAGGTGATATACCAATATACATCTAATAAAAGTTTGGCACCATTTATTTATATGTAAAGTGAAGCCTCCTGTCTTTTACATCATTAGCCAGACATTCCTGTCCATAAAATGGCCACAGATGGAGGGTCATGTGATCTCCACCTGTTTACAAATAATCAGCCTTCCTTGACCTTACTATAGTACTCATAAATTTAAGAACAATGTCCTATGAGGGTGATTGTTCATGGACAGGTAGAGATCACATGACCCTCCATTTACAACCATTTATGGTCAGGACTGTCTGGTTGATGAAGTAAAAGACAGGAGGCTTCCATTTAAATATAAATATAGCAATGCCAAACTTTTAATAGATGTGTATTAGTAAATTACCTGATATCCTTTCCCTTACACTTATACACGCACATAACAAAACACATGAGGTAAAAGGCCAACCCTTTAGATAGGTTGTTCAATCAAGGAAAGAGGTGGAGCAAACCAGGTCAAAAGTAGGTAGCACTGGTGAATCTGGAACTAAGATAAAGTTCAGAACTGGAGCCTGTCCAGAGTGTTGCATAGCTCTATTGGTAGAGTTTCTGCCTGGGACACATGAGTCTCTGGGTTCAAGTCTTCATGGTGAGAAGGACTTGGGTGTACTAGTAGATCATAGATTAAATTACATGATGCAATGTTAATCAGCTGCCTCAAAAGCCACCAGGATCCTGTCATGATTCAAAAGTGGTGTGGGTTCTCGGAATAGGGATGTAATATTACCATTTTACAGGGGATTGGTTCGGCATGCAGTTCTGGGCACTAGCCCATAAAATGAATGTCCCCTGAGATGGAGACAAAACAATTATAAGCGGTATGGAGGATAGAGGAGAGAAACCAAGCATATTAAGGGTATGGATGGACAGATTACAATATTTGGGGTTATTCAGCTTAGAAAAATTATGACCATGGGGTGACCTCATTACAACTTACAAATATCTGAAGAGAAGTGGGATATCCACTACGCCAACTTCATGCCACATGATGAGTTGTTGGATGATAATTGCTTCATGTGCAAGGGAAGCCTGATTGTCTTTCTTGAGGACAAAAATATTATATAGTATGGAAAAGGAAAAATCCAGGGATCCGCAGAGTTTTCTCACAGCCTCATATGTTTTTTGGATCAACACTGTGGGATTATAGGTGGGGCTTGATGGACCTTTCTCTTTTCTAAACATTGGCTACAATGATACTATCCAAAAGGATCTGACTTTTCAATTGAAAAATGTATGAACTCCATGCTTGATGCCAATGAGTAAAAGCTAACATTCTTTTACTTAATATAAAATGCCAGAGGTACAGTAGAGTCCATAAAATCTGGATTTTGTATTCTGACTGCCCACAAAATGATACTGTAATAAAACCATGAGAACCAGAATATTATTATTTATTTATTTCTATTATAGAGCAACATTAATTCTATTAAGTGTCATCCTGGAGAGTCCCTTAAAATTAATAGGTCAACTCTTGTTCCACTGACCATGACTATGCTTTATTAATTATAATAATTAGAATGGTCTTTACTAAGATGCCAATTTTAACACATTATTTATTTCTTAATAATTAAAAAAAGGATAAAGTACACATTATAAAATAATTGAACTCATAAGGGAAACTAAATGAGAAATAAAAATGTATAAGATTTCATTTGTGCTATTAATACTTTTTTCTGTAATAATTTGTGCTGCAATTTTAATAAAGAATGGAATAGACAAATGAAGTGTTAGTGTTGAAAACTGCCAGTCTGACCTTTATAGTTTGACAGTTTTAGAATTAGTTGTTTATGTGGTTCATGTAGAAAATAAATGTTTTCCATGGCATTTGGTCAAATGTGCTATATAGATTGTAATAAACACACAGCTCATTTATCAGTTTCAAGTCCTGTGCTGTTAAAAATGAGATTATTTTTCAATACTTTTATTTACACACATATTTTCTAATTTTAAACCTGCAGTAATTCAAAACTTATTTACGTCTTTATGATGTTAGTTTTATGCATTTGAAAAGTAAAAGTATTTTTATGTTATTACTGTATGTTATACTAAGATTACTATTCCTCTCCTTATTAATAAGGTTACACTCATAGCATGTTCACATTTACTCTTGGTGGAACCACTTGTGCACTTGTACCAATTTATGAACAGAGATGTACAACTGTACAGCATTCCTACACGACTATATAGCATTCCTGTACAGTAAACAACCTTAAAATATTTTTAAATGGTTAAAGATTAGTTGTGTGCAACTATATTGACTTTTGTTAATTTTTTCATCCACATGGATGTTTGTTTAAAAAATGATGTAAGTAAGTACGCTGTACAGCTTTGGGCCTTTGCAGTATCCAGCAACACATTCAAAAATTGGAAGTTATTTCATCAGAATCTGTTTTCATTTGTTATCATATATTTTAATGTCATTGTATATCTTTTCTTGTACTCTTACCTATGCAACTTTTTTTTCTCAGCAGTAGGGCTAAGATCTTCTTTGGCTTGTGGTTTGCCAGTAGAGGATAGTGCGCATGAGCGGAATTGAGACAGCTTCTTTTCCAGTTTGCACATACGGGCCGAATCACAGTTCAAGTGAGTGTTGGAATCAACAATTTGATATTGTTTGGATACAGTTTGAATAAGTTAAAAACATTGATATAAGTATATAATTTGTGGAACTTTGCGTACCTACAACAGACATATCCATATAAGCTCATGATACATTCAAATCAAGTGCATAGGTAGTGAGAGGCTGATCTAAATGCCTATACTGCCCATACATGTTGTGGTGTGGCTTACTGTATATGATTTGTATATTTTCATGGTATATTTTAATAAATTACAGATATTTTACTATTGCAAGGATATATTGCTACTTATTGCTGCAGAATATTAGTGCCACAACTTTTCCCATTTTCTTCACACTTGCCTTATTGTTTGTGAGTTGGTCTAGGTCCAAATATGTTCCTTCCATGTAGTAATCACTTACATAAATAGATGCATATGCTTTTTCATAAACTACAAATAACTGCTTCACAGCCTCTGACAAAAGAGAACAGATGCTAAGAAAAATGCAGACAAGTAGTGATTATTTTAAACCTGTGGTGTTAAATTCTTTCAGAGACATTTCATTGTGGATTCCACTATTTACAATCAGGGTCGACATCAGGGCCATGGGTCCTGGTTACAGCAGGAAACCTAATGGATTTTAGCAAGGGTTATCTTTAGGAGAGGATAAAAAGAAGGATATTTACAGTGTCCTTCCAGCAGGCAAAGTTAATGCCAGATTATACTGCATACTCTAACTACCAATATGGGATTAATAGTAGAGCAAGGCAAAAGAGCAATTAAAAAGAAATCATGATGTGGGGCAGGTAGCAGCAAGAAATACAGTACAATATACATAAAAGTAGTCAAGAGTATAAAAAAATATGATTAGGTTGTAAATGCAATAAGTGTTTTTTACTGGAACGCTTACTTCTTTGGCAAAAATGCTAAATTTTCCTATTTGATACAGATTCCATTGTTAGGCATCTATCATGTACAATGACCTTATATTTAAGGCCCATAATTTGTAACAAATTGTATTGTTGCAGTGACCATAGCTAACAGTTATTACCCTGCTACACCACGCTATATTTGCCTGTTATTGGTGAGGTCCAAATCCCATCTTTTTTTTTTTTTGTGGTTTATTTATTGATATTTCTGTCAAAGATATTAATCTACTTTTCACATAAATTAAATATATGTCTAAACAGATCCGGCCTGGCAGAGATATTTTCCAGCCTCTTACTAGATCTTAGCTGCCCGAGCACCTCAGTCTTAATATATTCCCTGCCGATGACCCTATAGATTTAATTTCTCACTATCATAAATGCAACATCCTTGTATGTATGTGCAGACAGCATATCTCTCCCATGCAGGTGTTTCAGGTGGTGCCTCTTACATCTCTCTTGATCCTCTCTTGAGCCTCTCCTTACCCACTCTTCATCTGTTAGCTTCCACAGACTCTCTCAGAAATGCACATATACATATCAGGATTGACTGAGCAGTCTATGAAGCAGTTAGTCCCTTATTGCCAATGACTAAGGCTGGACTCACATTGGGGTATTTTTTCACATCAGTGATTTTTCACTGAACCCATTTTGGCTTATGGACACATAACGATTGGTTTTCTATTCCTGGCTTCAGGGTTTTTTCAATGAGGCCTCACTGAACCATTCTTTTCCATGGGCTTTTTCACACTTTTTCACAGTTTTTTTTCACTGATCAGTGGTCAATTGAAACCTGTTCTTTTTGTGTTCAATAATAACATTGGCTCGGTGAAAAAAACTGAAGTGTTAAAAAGCCCATTGAAAAGAATGGGTCAGTAAGGCATCAGTGAAAAATCAATAAAACCAGGAAGAGAAAACCAATTTGTTTGTGTTTATAAGCCAAAATGAGTTTAGTGAAAAATCACTGATGTAAAAATAACGCCCTTACTCGGACCAGGGTTGAAACCAATGAGGAAGAATTTAAATTGAAGTTGATCTTACTCAGCAACTTTTATTGACAACAAACCCCCATTAATTGAGTAGTTGCATTAATGAATACTAGATATTACGTAATGAATGGAGCTGGCTGCTTAATAATGTCCATATATCATTGTCAATGTGGGTTCCAGTTACAAGCCCTAGTCTGATATGTATGACCCACGGGTGATCTATCTCTTTTTAATAGTAAATGCTTTTACCCACTGCATTTCATGTCACTCAATATAGCCAGAGGTAAATTGAGATCCACAGTAAAATTGTGAATAAATTTGTGACAACAAAAAATCTGACCAACTTTCCAATATGTGTCAAGAGGAAAGAATCAAGGATTTACTGTGCTAATTCTGTAATTTAATCACCAAATGATGTCATGTAATCTAATTAGATTCTACTGTGCCATTTTAGTATTTGTTATATTAAATCATATTTGATTATTTTATTTTGATAACGATCTCCTTACAGTATATTACAAATATTTTCTTTGCTCCTCTGCATACTTGTAATGATATTGATTCTATACAAGAAACCACATCAGTTATTCTTCAGCAATGTGTGCTGTCAATGAAGAGGTTAAGAATGACAAGCAGCATTTTCCTATGAGTAATTGCACCCACAGAGATTGTATCAGAGCTCCTTGTATATCAGCTACACAAGTAGAGCAATGTATCAGCTGATGAGCTCAGTGATTGGTACTGGCTGCTGTGTGACTGAATAGACTTTTCCTCCCTTTCAAAAAGGTTCTGAGCCGGGACTGATTTCAGTCAAAATCATGAAGTTATTGCACATTTCAGGCTGTCAGCCTGGAAATCATTCTGTTTCTAATTCCCCTCCCTTTCTTCTGCTATCCCCTGCTCATCATTTCATAGGACTGCAAGGTTACAGAGAGGTCTTATCAATTGTCAAACTCTCCTTTATCACTGAGAAGGTGGTACAAAAACCTAACTGACTTGCTGTAGGGGGTTCTTCTGACTACACAGCACCCTTTTCCTCATACAATGCTACCATGATTAATGTCCTCCCACCTCAGACCTTGTTAAAGCCTGTTCTCTAAAGCTGCCTGGTGCACCGCAGTGAAAGCAAGAGCGAGGTTGCATAAATCAACGTGTTCTCACAGCCCCCAGGATATCCATTATAGATGCCAGCTGGATGACTGCAAGATAGAGAAAAATGAATATTGTATCCTGTGGCCTTTTGCCTCTAATGACCACTTTTCAACATTTTTGCAGGCATGATTAAATTTTGATAACTGGGGAAGTCACTCTAAGCAGGCTGAAATAGAGATAAATTGACTGAGGGTCTGACATCTCAGTGGAGAGCAGGCAACTAATTAGTGTGTGAATCGCACTCTGAAAGAGATGTAAAAGGGAGGCAGGTTTAATCAGAAGAGCTGCTGAGGTACAGGAATAGTACTGGATAATTGCCGCCTGTGTTGAAATCACAGGCTCAACAAGCCGCTTTTTCTATCTGCTTGATTGGCAGTTATTGACCTGCCGGCCAGTCCCTTCAACATTTACAACGGTTGTAGCATTGTCAAAGCAATTTGCTTTGTAACACTTGCTGACCAGTTATTTCATGTAGGGCAATAGGTCATTTACAGTAAGATGAAAGATGTTTTATTTAATGCTGTCATACTAGGCATTATGATCTGCTCACCTAATTTGGATTGCTGAACTCCAAACTAAATTGAATCAAAATTTTCTTACACATGTTCAACAGATTTATCTGGTCTATTAAATTCTGGACACAAATATGGTTGTTTTTACTAGCCACCAGGATGCTCCACCATTTAGACAGTCCATTAGGTCCTATATTATGTTCTGAGAACTTTCTCTAACGCTCTGGCCCATATTTATTAAAGTGTTTGCGCCAGTTTTCTGTCTGACTTTGCACTGAAAAGAACGTGCAAATTGCTTGCAAATGTGTTTATGAAGTGTCTGCGCCTGTTTTGTGTTTCAGCTGCACTGTGTCTGACAAGACAGCAGAAATGTGCACCTAAAGGAACGTTTTAGTGCTTAGTCGGAGTTTGCGGCACATTTATTACTGACGTGTGCCACAAATCTGTCTGCGTCACAATTCTGGAGCACAAACAAAGTGCACTTCTCTGTTTGCAAGATGCAATGTGCTGTCTGCACCTTCACCCTCCATTACAAGACCAGCTCACACACAGAAGTTTCCTGCCGACAAGCACAGTGTGCAGAGTTTACCCTACAAGCTACAGATAAGATAAGGTCTGTATGGCAGGGGAGAGGGCATATAGGTGACTGTTTGTTATAGTGGAGGTGCAGCAGTGCTGACAGTGTGACATTGTGTTTTATATCCATCTCATGATCTCTGATCTGTCTCACGTGTCTTTTTCTTTGTGTTAGATACTTTGTGTTAGATAATGTTTAGAAGCTAAATGAAAGTCTAAATAAACCCTATACACTGATAGTCTAACCACATTGTCAACACACAAGGATCATAATGTGTCTGCTTAGAGAGTCCCTGCCCACACTCAGGAATTTTACTTTGACCATCACCTAGTGATAGGAGCTAAAACAGAATTAAGTAAAATTGTAAAGTAAGGAGTTAAAAATCAGCTTTATTGTGTAAACATCATGGGCAAACCCCATTAATGAAGACTGTGCACCAGTTTTGATTAATCTGGCACACACTTCACACTCTCCACACTCTATAGGCAAACTTCACATGGTTGCACAAGTTTTGATACATGTGGCCATCTGTGTAGGGGTGGGGATTTATCATGCTTTGTACACCAATTTTCCCCAGTTTTTTTTTTTTTAAAGTGGGCATGGAGGGGCAGGGAGCAGGGATAGGACGCTCCAGCCTGCCAAGAGCAGGTTATAGCTGAAATCTATGTCAGTCAGGACCTGGCGGCGGATAATTAATCACAGTGCTGGATATATTATGACTAGAATAATGCCCCAGCCTCAATACATTTCCCCAACCACAGTGTACACATACCCTTATCTTCAAAACTGTAAAAACAGAAATTGCATGATATTAAAAAAATGGTTTCTCAAAGCATGTGTCTCACATTTAAATCCCTGATTGTTTTTGTCTGTGAAGAACAGAGCATCCTGGGAACATGGCACTAGTAAGTAGGCTGTACTACGAACTTAGTATGTGGCTGGCACTATGAAGATTATTTTCAGACTAATAAATATGTATATACTGTATGGCACAGAATACTTATACAAGAACAGCAAGACTACACGGTTATGACAATGATAATAATCTTTATATAGCACCATCATATTCTGTAGCGCTTAAAGGGGTATTCCAGGAATCAGCATAATTCATATACAAGTGGGCACTCAAAATATAAGCTAATGTGTAATTAGTTGTTATTTAAAATTTTGCTCCCCTTAGCAGAAAATGCTGATGACATAGACTGTAATGAAGAATTAAAATGGTACTGGCCCTTTAATCAGTCCGTTAATTTCCTCCGCGCGGTCCGTTGCAGGACAGAATATGGCCGCTGGTCACATGTCCACATCACATGTCCTGTAGCGTCCTGGGCAGGTCATGTGATCACCACTGCGTTTGGCTGTAGTTGGTTGGTTGCAGAGCATCCAGTATGGTCAGTGTTGTGGTGATGGCAGTTACACATCATTACTATGGTAACAGAGCAAGAAAACCTGTTACATCATCACTGGGAGCAAAGCATAAGAGGGAGGAGGAGTTACTGAGAACTAAAGGATCATGGAACTTGTAGTTTCCATTGGCGGCCATCTTAGTGATAACTCCACCTACTTTAGAGAGGCCATAAATTTTGTAAATCATAAAATCAAATTATTTAAGCTCCTTTTTGTGACTAATGACATTGAGTATTGTTGTATTCATTTATTTATATCATCATGGGTTTTTGTGTCAAACGTTCATATTCCCGGAATACCCCTTTAACATATCATTGGAGACACATACAAATAAAATAAAACATAACAGAGCAGAAACATTCAAATGGAATAAAAGGAGTGAGGGCCCTGCTCACAAGAGTTTACAGTCTATGAGGATGAAGGGGTGACACAAGAGGTATAAGAGCTTGTATAATGGCCCAGCCATTCTTTCTAAGGGAAGAAAATAAAATAATTAAATACATAAAAATGCTGCAGCCTGAACGAGCCATCAGTCACAATCTTATATAAAAGGTCCAAGGTCAATGGGACTGCAGAAAAGCCTGGAGCTTGGTATCAGGTGTTTCCTTGATAACAGGTGGGAGGAGGACACAAGATGGGTTAGTAAAGAGAGAGTTGACATTTCATGCAGTTAGCAGTCATGATAGGCTTGCTTGATGGGTTTTAAGAGCATGTTTGAAACTTTGGAGGTTTGGTATTAATCTGATAGTCCAAGGTAGGATTGTTTTATAAGATTACAACTAGAGAACTATGTTCTGGGATTAAAATCAAAACACTTGGCTAATAGAGTTTGGAGCATGTTACTTGGTAGCTTTTCTCTGTCATCTCATGCAATGCAATTTTTTCAAAGTTTCTTTTTAGCAGCACAATCATAATAATAAAAATAATAATAATATACTATTTATTTATATAGCACCATCATATTACGTAACACATTTGAAATCATAGGAACATATACAAATAAAATAAGAAATTACAGAGTAATAACCTGTTCATATGAACACTAGGAATTAGGGCCCTGCTCGCAAGAGCTTACAGTCTATGAGGATGAATGGGTGACGCAAGAGGTATAAAAGCTTGTATAATGGTCTAGCCATTCTTTATAAGGGAAGAAAAATAATAAAAATAATGTAATAAATAAAAATGCTGCTTCTTGAAACAATCATTAGCCACCTTCTTATATACAGAGGCCAGAGTCAATGGGGCTACAGGGAAACCTGAAGTTTGGTATTTGGTGTTTACCGGATAACAGATGGGATGGGATGGGTTAGTAAATAGAGAGTAGAAGTTTCATGCAGTTATGGAATGTGATAAGCCTGCCTAACAAAATGGGTTTTAAGAGCACATTTGAAGCTTTGGAGGTTTGGTATTAGACCGATATTTTGGGGTAGGGCAATCCAGAGAATTGGTGTAGCTCGGGACTGGGAGGTTTGAATTAAGGATGAGAATAATATAAGATCTCTGGCAGATTGAGGTAGATTGAGGTAAATCTAAAAAGAAATGGTACTAGAATTCCCCAGTTATTTATATGTGTATGAATTTTGGCAAGAATCATTTGGCGCATTGCCCTTTTCAAATTATTTTTTATCTATATATTTTTTTTGCTGGCTAAATGTACAGTAATAGCAATATGTACACTGCAGATTTCACTATTGTATAACTACCATATATACTTGTGTATAAGCCGAGTTTTTAGCATAAAAAATGTGCTGAAAAACCTTACCTTGGCTTATACACGAGTCAATAAAAAAAAAAAAACTTACATACCCACCCTCCAGCACCCCGACGCTCGGCATGGCTCCTGGCAGCTCCTCTTCTATCTCCTCTATGCTGTATTAGCCAGCAGAGATGCGTCCATGGGATCTGCTGGCCGGCACACACTATGGTGTGGTGGTGTCCCCGCTGATGACCTCATAGTGTGTGCCAGCTGGCAGATCATGTGGGCCCGGTTCTGCCAGCTGTTACATCATAGGGAAGAAAGAAGAGAAGCCGCCAGGAGCTGTGCCGAGGATCAGGAGCCATGTCAAGTATCGGAGCACCGCAAGGTGAGTATGTAAGTTTATTATTTTTATGTGCTTATACTCGGGTTGGCTTATACTTGAGTATATACAGTAAGTATTTTTAAAGTCAATCTGCCAGTAGTTTTTACCCTGTAAAACTAATACACCGTATAGTAGGATGCCTAATCTGTTTAAGCATTCTTCAAAGTTTTTGTTATGACCAAAGGATGGAACATTTAATTCTGTGAACAATGTTTCTGCAGGTTCCGCAAGTCCCGAATGCTGACGTCCTCATTGATGCATTGATGCTACAGCCTTATCTCAGAGCAGGAGGAATGTGATGTAATGCATCTTCTTGCAAGATATAGGAGCAACTTTTTTTTCTAGTAGCACTTGTGAGGGGGCGCTCCATGGACTAAAGCTCCCCCTTTCGACACATTGATATTAATTCTTTAGCCAAGCTTAAGACTGTGAAATTTTCTATGGCTGTCATTAATTTTGTAGAGTTAAAAATGCTGACAGATTCTTCTTGAAGGCAAGTGGCATACATAGATCAAAACAGACTTCACACAATATTTATACAAATTAAAAGTTGTTCACTCCAGCATTTTGCAGAACAAACATTCAGGGTTGCTTGAAAACTAAAACATATGTGGAGAATATTGACACCAGAAATCCCACCTTTTATCCAGTTGAATCCAGGGCTGCCATTATGGATGATTTCCACACAATTGTTCAGAAGGAGCTGACAAATTTGCCACACCAGGGCAACCAACATGGCCTAACACAAAGTTAATACTAGCAGCCATGGGAGGGAGATGGATGAGATGGAGGGAGATGGATGAGATGGAGAGAGATGGATGAGGGAGGGTGCTTCCTCCCTATAGTAACATGGTCCATGTTTGAGCTTTTCCGATCCTGGGTGTTAGTGCTGATGCTGGGCAGGATCAGTATTTTTTATCTGTATTTATACCACTATACAGTGCGCCAAGATGAAGTTTGGATGGGAAGATTCTATAAACCCTCCCAATATATGGTCCAATATTTTGTGTGACTGTAGGCTGTGACTAAGGGTATTTTTTCACCCAAAACTCGTCAGCTTGCCTGCATGTGTGCAGTCACTCTTTTGATGTAACCTAAAAAAACATTGAAGATTTTTTTAGTCCAGTGCCGGAACCCCTTAAAATTTTTCTCCTGTGTTTGTTCCATTGGTGTCTGGACAACTTGTTCCATGGCACAGATGTGAAATGTGATCTGACCCACAGCTACAAGGATATCCAGCTGTATTGGACTTTTTTTCAATATATTTGCTTCTAATATTTTTCTTAACTTTGTTCTGAAACTTTGTTCTCTTTGTAGTTCATTGAGTTTTGTAACAAAGTAGTGGCTATCACATCTATATCTCCCACTAGCTTAAATTCAATTTTTGAGGATCTGCCAGGCTAATCATTGTGAGTCAGATACCACTAATTGTCACCCTGATCTAGAGCAGCTGTCTAATTACAATTTTGTTTTTATTAATTACAGAGTAGAAATTCATTTGTAATTAGCTCCTACTAAATCATAGTTTAAACAGCCAAAAATTGCATTACAATCTACAGTGTAATTAAGGCACTACACTGGAGTGTTTATTTAAATGGTGTTCAGTTAGTACATATTTTTCAATCAGCTTATTAAACATGTACATGAACTGCATTGGATAATGCTACCAATATTTAGAAAAAAGAGCAATGCTGTTGTTTGATATAAAAACTCTGCTGCCTGAGAAGATCTGTAGAAAGGCTCTCCTCCTCATCTAATGATACATCATCTTATTTATTTTTAAGCATGTATATGTCTAGTCACCCACTTTTGACACTGTAACAGGGTTAATCCAATTGCTGACAGCTCACTGTAACCCCATGGCTACTAAATATGATGTGAGCAAGTGACACACAGCCCAGACAGTCCCACATACAGTATTTACTCTGCCTCTAAGCCACTCTCTTTCTGCATAGGAGGTGTCACTGAACATTGTTTTTAAGCCATGAGGTTCTGCTTTGTGTTGGTTCATTTTGCTTCTGGTGCTTTCATCTACCTTGCAGGTGATACCTCCCAGTTAAGAGGCTTAAAAGGGTTGTCCACTTTCAGCAAATAATTGATAAGATTGATATTGATAAGAAAAAGTTATATAATTTTCGGATATATTTTCTGTATCATTTCCTCAAGGTTTTCTAGATCTCTGCTTGCTGTCCTATTATAGAAAGCTTCTATGTTTAATTCCAATGGATAGAAATCTGTCCATGGTCATGTGATGCACACACAGGTGAACAAGCCGCTAATATTGCACGGCTCTAATTACTCTCCGTGATAACAGTTCATGCACTTGTGTCTCCATCACATGACAATGGTCAGATTTTTATCCACTGGAAGTAAACATAGAAGTTTACAATAGCAGGACAGCAAGCAGAGATCTAAAAAACTGTGTGGAATTAATGCAGAAAGAGAATTGGAAAATTGCATAAAAATGCCTTACACAAACCACATCAATTATTTGTTTAAAGTGGACAACCCCCTTAACGGCTTAATTGCAGGTTCACTCATGTTCATATCTGTTAAAAAGTATGGCCTATTGATAGATTAAATTAATAATTTCACAATTGTGGTCTCTATATTTTAATACACGTGTTACAGCACATACAAAAGCCAAAGGTAAATCATAAATGATCTAAAGAACATTTTCTATTTAGCAAGTAAAGTGTTTATCTGAAAATCTTCATCCATAATCTAAAAGATATTAAATTATATTGTGAAAACTATTCAAAAGAAACTATATTATACCATGTAAGAAATGATAGGGTTAGGTAGAGAAACTAACTGTATTATGCTTTATAAGACAGAGATAGCCACATTGCAGCAGAATTCAAACGTAAAGGGGTTGTCCACTTTCAGCAAATAAGCTCTCAGTCTCCCTATCACCTCCTGCCCTGGAGAGGGCGCTATTCGCAACGACCAACTTGCCTATGCATCGACGGGGGTATTGCAAAAGCTTTCTATAGAAGAACAACAAGCAGACATCTCAAAAACAGTGAGGAATTGATCCAGAAAGTATATAGTAAAATTGTATAACTTTTCCTTACACAAACCATATCAATTATTTGCTGAAAGTGGACAACCCCTTTAATGCTAAACTGAGTTTTTTCTTATGTGTTTTATATAATTTTTGCTACTTATTTGAAAAATTAGGTTGAGGGTACACATTTTTCCATGAGAATATACTGTTGCTACTATTTGCTTTTGTTATATTGATTTTTCATATCCAAATGTGTACTGCAGTGGTTTGTATTACTCTGGTTGTAAAAAGTTAATAATAAGAATGGAGTGGAAAGTGGAAAGGTTGAAAGCGTAAGATGTCATGATGTATGCCATTGATTTTGTTCCTGCTATTTGGGTCAAAGTCTGGTATTCTGTGAAAAGATTTCCCTAAAGTCTAAATGTAGGTGGAAGTAGATTTGTGTTGTCTACATAAGACTAGAAAATCAGCTAACTTCTGTGTGTGCCCCTGTCATGATTTGCCCATCTGTATGGCAGCCACGGATCTGGACTTTGACCCCAGAGCCGCCTGCAGAACCACAATTACAGATCCTGTCAGAGACAGATGATCAGTTGATCATTTGTTCAGCTCCCAGAGTGGGGCAGTTAAAAAATGTAAATGAAACAGTAAAAAATTGTTACTATAAAAAAATAAAATAAAAAGTAATAAATGTCCCCTATTTGCCCCATGAATGACCAAACGCCTACATGTAAAAGAATTAAAGGGGTTATCCGGGTTTTAAAAACTAGCGAGGGCCAGGCTGGGGGGGGCTATTTAAAAATAATAAACATCCACTTACCTCCTCCGGCACTGCCGATGTCCCGCACCGCTTTCCCTTCGGTTCGTGCCCCTGTTTGTTTACAGGGGCACAGAAGCCGCGCACAGGGAGCTTCCGGTCCGCGATGTGGCCGGCTCCTCCCATCCATCCCCATCTCTCAGCGTTGTAAGCTGGAAGCTCCCTGTGCACCCTTGTAATGAAACCGGTGCACAGGGAAGACCGGCCGTGGCGCAGGACATCGGCAGCGCCAGACGAGGTGAGTATATGTTTATTATGTTTAAATAGCCCGCCCCAGCACTGCCCTCAGTAATTTTTAAAATCTGGATAACCCCTTTAATATCACCAGACAAACAGTAGATATAATATTTTGTTGCTTCCATAACAACCCATACAATAAAATAAAACCAGTACAAAGAATAATTAAAAAGCTACCGGTATTCGGATTTTGTGCATCTAACCAAACAAAAAAAGCTATGAAAAGTGATCAAAATTTCACAACTACACCGCAATGATTCCAATAAAAAATACAACTCACCAGGCAACAATTAAACCCTAATACATCTTAAACCCCCAAAAAATCAAAATGTTACGCCACTTAGAAGATAGCGATTCAAAAGCAAGTGAATTTTTCCCCAAATGTGTTTTTATTTAGAAAATTTTTTCAAGCATAAAAAAGCTTTATAAAGCCAGCTTTATAAAGCTAATACCAGCATTCTTGTATTGACCCATGGAACCTTAATACTATTTTATCTATGCTATATGATGTACACAAAAAATAATAAAATTTTACCTCTTGCCGACCATGGACAAAAATACACGTCCAAGTCGGTGAGCAGTTCCCACACCTGGATGCGCATTTTTGTCCTGCACAAAGCTGTAACCGGGACAACTGTAAACAGTGACAGTGTGTGGGAGCCCAGTTGTATGCAACAGCTGGGATCACAATGATCACAATCCCGCGACAGCAGTTGACGTGGTCAAACATGGCCACAGTCAAGGCTTCCTCACCTGCCCCCACCTCGATCACAACCCCCAGATCGCCATGTTTGGGGGGTGCTAATAGTCTCCATGGTAGCCCCAGGCTCCAAAGTCTTCAGCTCCTGAGTGACAGATCCTGTTTCCGACAGAATCTGTCACTGTGCAGGTCAGCCTATGCATCTGCATAGGCTAACTACTCTAATACACTGCCATACATCAGTTTTGCAGTGTATTATTTTGAACAAGCAATCAGAAATAGAAAAGTGAAAAAAAATTTTTAGAAAATGATCAAAATTAAAAAAATTATGAAAGCCCCCTAAATGCCCCATTTATTATAAAACTCCCACATAATAAAAAAGTGAAAATCACAGACAATCCGCACATAATGGTATTGCCATATCCATCACAAACCGTACAATCAAATAAAATCATTACTGAACCAACTCGGTAAACATAGTAAAAAAAAATAATGCAAAACATGATGAAAATTAGGATCTTTAAGCAAACAAAATAAGCTTCATAAAGTGATAACAATGTCACATTTAAATCACAATGATTCCAATAAAAAGTACAAAAAATAAGCCCTAATACAGCTGGATCAACAAAAATTCAAAATGTTGAAGATGTTGATGCAAGTGATTTTTTTCTCCAAATCCTTTTTTATTCAGCAAAATTATTCACACATAAAAAAGCTACATAATGGGATATCGCTGTAATTGTACTGACACTTAGAACAAAAATAACATGATCTCTATGCTATATGGTATATAAAACAAAAAATAAAAGTAAAAAATCAGTATCAGAATATTTTTAATAATACTACAAATGCATAGGTAAAGTACAGGCAAAAGTGTCATTTAGTAACTCACAAAAGACAATTCTGCTCCACCAGGTATAGAACATAACAACTTGTCCATCATCAGAGTTAAATGCCCATGCTAATACCTCACTGGCTTATAGTATAGTGTCCCCAAACTTTTTCCCATAACCAGAAACTTATTATATAAATAAGGGTTGCTAACAAAGCTTACTAAATTACTGTTGTAACAAAACCAGGCTTAATACATATATTTGAACTACACATTCCTAAAACTTTTGTGCTATATAGTATTTTCCAGGAAGAAGTCACATATGGAATCAATACTTTCTTCCCAAATAGTTATAAAGTATGCATCAATTTTAGGCATGTGTGTCCGGCTGAATGTTCTCAGTGGACTTTCCTATGCAGAGATAACCTATTTAAAAACCTCTTGAGGCCAAAATCTTCTGCATCCTCTCTGTGGATTTCAAGTTTTGTATTGCAAAGATAGGAATAGGCACTAAAAATCTGCAGCATAAATTGATGTGTAAATAACAACAGGTTAACTGCTGGCGACCTCCTGCAATTACACCCCCTCCCTGGTCTTAATGTCCTGGATTCTAGTAGCCTTTATGCATTGGAATAAGACTTCATATTCCATAGAAGGGCTGATTCTATCGAAATAAACCTGTCTACCTAAATATTCAAAAAGCTTTAAAAAGTCTGTTCTCTTTTTCTAATAGCCTATAATTTACTTCTCATAGCAAACATCTGCTGTGTTATTGTTTTCTTTTGTAATCCCTTAGAACCTATTGAAAATCTGAATGTAAGGAAAATAACTGTTTTCCTGCATATGCAATAAGCAGATAATATTTTTGCGCTTGAAAGAATAGATATATATGGAAAGCTAACACACAATTTTCATCTACTATCCAACATATTGGTATAATCACAGTAATCTAATCCTATGCTGCGTGGGTGATGCATTCTTCCTGAAGCATTTTTACACCCACATTCAAGCGAATAAAATGCAACACTTTAACAAGCAAAATGATTTCAATAGAGGGGTTAAAATATATTAAATGTATCCATTGTACTAATTCTTTTGTAAGTCGAAAACTAGCACTAGCTTTTCAATTAGTAAGCAAAGATTATCACAGTATTTAATCTAGCAAAAATGTGTCATTGATGAAAAATATCCTTTATCTATTTTTTTAACAGCTAAATTAATTACTGTACATACTCAAGTATAAGCCGACCCAAGTATAAGCCAAGATACCCAATTTTACCACAAAATACTGTGAAAAACGTGTTGACTCAAGTATAAGCCTAGGGTGGGAAATGCAGCTGCTACTCTTTAATAAAATGTCCAGTAGTCTTCCCTCATGAATTAAATGTCCTCAGTAGTCCCTCCAATTAACAAAATGTCCAGCAGAGTTCCCCCATAAATATAATGTCCAGCAGAGTGTCCTCATTAATATAATGTCCAGGAGAGTGCCTCCATTAATAAAATGTCCAGCAGAGTGCCCCCATTAATAAAATGTCCAGCAGAGTGCCCCCATTAATATAATATCCAGAAGAGTGTCCCCATTAATATAAAGTCCAGCAGAGTGCACCCATTATTAAATGTCCAGCAGAGTGTCCTCATTAATATAATGTCCAGCAGAGTGTCCCCCATTAATATAAAGTCCACTAACCAAAACTGAGACAAAACATAATACATCTAGTGGTGATGTGACATTGGTGTCTATTAGTAAAGGAATGTTCACTCACCAGAAAACCAGAACATAACCAAACAGACTGAGGAAACAACTATCACCTTTTCACATAAAATACATATTCTTTATTAACATATTTTTAAAAGTTACAAAATGCAACATTAGATGACATTAGATGACCTACCACAATGACAGCGCTCACAGAGACATCCAATACACAATAATATATAAATGGGCCACCTGAAATATGTTTGCTCAGTAAAACTGTATCATGTCAAAAATCTGATTTAAAGAGCTATAGTTCACATACCAGCACTAGTTTGTGTCCACGGGGTCTTCCCCAACACGTGTTTGCTGCATATGTATATGAGCAGACATATATCAGGTGGCCCGTTAAGCTGATGACTTGTTATAATAGATGAGTTGAGCTATGTAAGTAAATTCACTAGTTTCTTGGTTTGCGTAGTGGCATCTGGCCACAAAAACTTTCTCTCAGCCATGTGCGATGTGCAGCAGTCCTTACTGTACCTTGCATCACAAGGAATGCATTGTATATTGCTCGTGCTCTTCTTATATTTCCACACTAAACACTCTATTCCCAGGTTCAAGGTAAAGATCTGTTCATGCAATTCACTTTCAATCCAATTCAATTTTCATTATGCAATGTACCATTGCCCCGAAAGAATGCCAGCAAAAATGCAAGCCTGCTACATCCATGAACAAATTCAAGTATACACCTTTAACTTTGTTAAAACTTCATCTTAAAACTTCTATCTTGTGCGCAAAAAATCTTGAAGTTCCAAAAGACAAATTGTACCAAACAAACTACCTCAAACCTACATGTCTGCCAAGCCGATGCACAAAAAACATTTCTAAAAAAAACGAAAACTGGATTCCTGCCTTACAAACCTTTCCAAAAAGCAACTAAAGTTCTGAAATAGACAACAAGCAATGGTACAACCCATGAACCCATCACTTAGCAATGCAGGAGGCCCTACATGATCCAAGGTGGAGGGTCCTGAAGATAGGTCTATTGCAGCAACTATTCAAAGCAGGGTATGCCAAAGTCTTTGGTTGTTTTGGTTTGGGTTTTTTTTGTTCTAATGCAGGACCTGGACATATTGCCTGATTGGCGCCTAACAGTGAATGGGACAAATTGACACCCCTACCCACAAGCCATAGCTATTATTGAAAAAAATTGATAAGCAACAGCAGCACAGTAAATTGGAAAAAACAAAGAGATAGGATGCTATCCTAAAGTCTTATCCAAAACAAGTACCAAATTTAGTCCAAAAAAGAAGGCAGCACGCCCAATAAATTGAAAAAGTGAGGGGTTAATTTCATATCATGTGCAATGTTTCAGCTTTAGTCAGCCTTTTTCAAGCACAACAACATGGTGTAAAAGCCATTCTATGCCATGGCAAGTTGCTAGGGATGTCAATTTGTCGGTTTGGCTATGAAATAGCCAATCCAGCAAATTGACACACCTAGCAAATAGCCATGGCTAGTTGCCAGGGGCGACAATTAGCTGTTCAGCTGCCAGTCCGTCAATATGTCCAGGTCACATACCCGAACCCTGAACCGGAACATAAATGTTGGGTCCCCTCATCTCTACTGTTGGGCTGGCAGGGAATCAGTATTTGACAGTTTTTGTTATTACAGAACAGAATTCTAAAGCAGATCAAGTTTCTTAGTTGCAGCTCACCCCACGTTATCCTGGAAGTCTCTGCGTCCTCGGATTCCGCACGGACCAGGTGCTTGGATAATCTCACTTGTGAAACAGGAAATGAATCCAGCGCTTGACCCAGGTGAGTGGTTAAAACTTCTTCTTTTATTTGAATAATGCGTATAGCAATACGCGTTTCTAGTGTCCGCAGACACTCTTATTCATGGCCATGAATAAGAGTGTCTGCGGACACTAGAAACGCGTAGGCGAAGCCAGGTTACTACCATCTGTCATAGCTCGCTGATGACTTAAGATACAGGCGGATCCGTGCATTTTAAGCTGTATTGCTATACGCATTATTCCAATAAAAGAAGTTTTAACTACTCACCTGGGTCAAGCGCTGGATTAATTTCCTGTTTCACAAGTGAAATTCTACAGCAGCCCTCAAGCTTGATCAACTTCAACTATAGTCTAATGGACCCCATCTCCAGCTCCTGAATTGTAAATGTTGTTTTCCATCTCTTTTCTTCATTCTTTGCTTTTTGACTTAACCTAAAAAGTCGTCACTTTGCATGTTTGGTAATTTAGATTAGTTTGACTCTTCTGCATCTGTATTGAATTTCAATTGGATTAAAATGTTAAAATCAACCAGGTGACAATCTATATTTTACATAAATTGTGCAAAACAGTAATGAATATGGAGAATACACTTGCATGTTGCGTTTTACAGACTTAACAAAAATAGATGATACTTTTAAACTAAAATAGGGGATAAGATAGCTATTGCTCTAAATTATTCAGTATTAAGTGTCCCATGGTGCCATTAATAAGAGGACTACAATGACCTTTTTCTGATGGTTTCTGTTAAAAGCTGTAGCTTGGGGCAGATAAGTGCATATTTTAAGGTATCCAGCCTAATTTTTATTTGTCAAAGCGAAAATATACATACATATTTTTCTTGACACTTTCTGATTAACTGTTATGCAGATTTTAAATAGAAGAAATGAAAGAGTAAATTGCTAAATCACTTTGAGGGTCTTATATCAAAGGCTTGTTAAGACACACATCAGTGTTTTTTTCCCAATTTCAAAGCCATGACAGCATCAAATGTATGAAATATGTTTCAACAATCAGTCAATTTGCTGTGATGTTAATGGCTGGCTCCAACTTAGAAAAGGTTTTGATCCATTAAACACTAAAAAGTAATTTAATACATGCTTTTAAACTGGTGTTTTATAGGTTTATTCCATAGCAGGCTGCTAAGTGCAATGTAAGACTAAATTTAGCTCTTTTCTATGACAGGATCGAAATCTCAAAATCAGAAGTTTGTCATTCAAATTAAAAAGAAAACAGCATTTCATGCTAGTTATAGTGAAATATTATTACAATTTAATTTTATAATACAATGCATCTGCACAAATATATATATATTTGTAACCAGTTCCCTAAGTTGGGGATCTTGTTTGAGAATACCCCAATTTTTACATATAACTTGACGAATAAGATTCTCGCAGGGACTGAATTCAAATGAAAATGTAAACTTTTTCCTATTCTCCTTCTCGTCTCCTCCGTTTCTCCTTTTCTTATTACTGGGTTGTAACAGTTCCTCCGGGACCTTTTTGAAACCCTATGATAAGCTTCCCTTAACATCTTTTCAGGGTATCCTCTGGCTAATAGCCGATTTTCTAAATCCTCTGCCTGTCTAGCAAATTGAGTGTCATCACTATTTATTCTTCAGAGCCGTAGAAACTGGCTATAAGGTAGTCCATTTTTTGTGTGTACGGGATGAAAACTATCGAAATGAAGAAGGGAGTTGGTAGCCGTCGTGTTACGGAAGGCAGTAGTACACAACTCCCCCTCCACCTCGGTCACCCTCACATCCAAGAAGTCTAGCGTCTTGTCCCCAAGCACGGCTGTAAATCGCATACCCATCTGATTTTGTGAATTAAAATAATCGACAAATTCAAAAAAATTGTTTACGGGAACCCTCCCATACAATAAAAATATCGTCCACATAACGATGAAACGCCTTCATGTTTGAGATGGGATTGTCCAGAGAATAGATGTACCAATTCTCGAAACAAGCGAGAAAAAGATGCCCTTGTAACAATAAACAAATTTGAAACACAAAGAGCAAAAGCACCCAACCATGCACCTGCATCATATTCCTACCCCAGGGTCACCTCTAATGGTGTAACCAGACTAGGGCGAGAGAGACTCATATGTCAGAGAGAATGAGTCTAGGATGGAATTTGGAGAACTGCAGTAAAGGGAGAGTCAAGCCATTTATTCCAAATGGAATGGAACCTCCTATCCTTCTTCCTATGAGTAAATAACCACTTATTTTAAAAATACACCTACAGGCCCCTACTTAAGAATACCCGACTTATAGACGACCCCTAGTTACAAACGGACCTCTGGAATTTGGTAATTTACTGTACTTTTGTCTCAGTCTATAATTAACAGCTATAACAGTTATAAAAGCTCTAATTAAGATGTTTTGTTAATCCTGGTTCTTATGACAACCCAACATTTTTAAAATCCTATAGTCATAGAGACCAAAAAAATTTTGCCTGCTGTTACAATTATATAGTATACAGTTGCGACTTACATACAAATTCAACTTAAGAACAAACCTGCAGAATCTTATATGTTACCCGGGGACTACCTGTATACATGTTTTTCATAATGTTTGACAAGAAAACAGAGTAACACAATTCCCTTTTAGTTCCATTAGGCTATTAAATTATGTATATTTTCCAAATGCCAGAATAATATGAAAGAGAAAAGATTTTTAAGTCATTTTTGCAAAGGTTTACATAAACTAAACAATTATGGACAGCCATTATGTTTCTGTCATGTCTTTAGCACTTTCTTTTAAGTTAACTGGCAACATCTGACTTGAGTAACATCATCTGAATCAACATCTCAAGACATCAGCCAGAAAGTTAAAGCTTAGACAAAAAATGGGCCTTCTAACTGTGCAATGACCCAAAGCATACTGCCAAACTGGTTACAAGTTGGCCTACGGTATCAGGGTAGTAGTCAGTGGACCCTCTGGACCACTGCAGGAGATGATACTAGCCGACCTGGGACTGGAGTCTAAGTTAGTCAAAGCAGGTTGGTCTTGCTGCGGCAGGATACCACCAGGTCATTCCACAGGTGCAACTAGCCCGCATTGGCAGCCAAGGTAGTGATACAGGACACAGTAGGACTTACGTCAGGAAACCGGAACAGGAACACAGGATACACTGGGGGAACACAGGTCACGCTGGGGGAAACACAGGTCACGCTGGGGGAAACACAGGTCACGCTGGGGGAAACACAGGTCACGCTGGGGGAAACACAGGTCACGCTGGGGGAAACACAGGTCACGCTGGGGGAAACACAGGTCACGCTGGGGGAAACACAGGTCACGCTGGGGGAAACACAGGTCACGCTGGGGGAAACACAGGTCACGCTGGGGGAAACACAGGTCACGCTGGGGGAAACACAGGTCACGCTGGGGGAAACACAGGTCACGCTGGGGGAAACACGCGCGTATCTTCCGACAAGTAAGCAGATGTGCCGAACATCTGTAATCTATTCTTCACTGTGTTTTTCACTGTATTTTTCACTTAAATGATCCTGTGGTCACTGTGTTCACTGTTTTTATTCTATTCTTCACTGTTCTTCACTGTGTTTTTTTAATTAAATGCTCGATCTCGAGCAGGGGAAATACTCGTCCGAGCAACGAGCCGTTTCGAGTACCCTAATACTCGAACGAGCATCAAGCTCGGACGAGTATGCTCGCTCATCTCTAGTCTTAACGTATCTGGATCTGTGGTTCGGTAGCTACCTTGGTCTCTGAGGTGACAAATCATATTTGGATGATTACTATGACTTTAAAAGCATGGTACATAGAAGTGTCCGAAATAAGGGCCAACCCCCCTCAACAGCAGCTCACCTCAGGCAAAATGTGTCTGTTCTCTGCTCATTTAAAAATGAGAAGGTAAAGGAGGTAAATATATGAGAATACACATAAAAGGGAAAATGCTAAGAAGGACACTTCAAAACCTACATGAAGGGTGCAGTAGTTTAGTGTAAAAAAGCGGGAGTGCCTTTAAACTGCAGTGTTTGGCTAAACTAACATTTCTTCATCCATGTCAGGGCTGGGACAAGGCATTTTGGTGCCCTTGGTATAAAAAACAAAATTGAACCTCCCACTGTAAGCAATTGTAGCAAAAATGCAGTAGAATCAGAGCTGAACCTGAGGGGTAAATGAAATGGCTCCTTCTCCCCAATTATAGTTAGCCCAGCACATGCCCCTAGTATATAGGTAACCCAGCATATGCTCCCTGTATGAGGGTAGACCAGCACAGTGACCTGTGTTCTCCACGGATGAACTGTGTCCTACAGGCCTGTTACCGGTGAGCTGTTGTGTTCTCCAGCGTGACCGTGTTTTCTCAGGCGACTGTGTTTCCCCAGCGTGACCGTGTTTCCCCAGCGTGAAACCTGTGTTTCCCCAAGCGGGCCTGTGTTTCCCCCAGCGTGTGACTGTGTTCACCAGCGTCGTGACTGTGTTTCCCCCAGCGTGACCTGTGTTTCCCCCAGCTGACCGGTTTCCCCCAGTGTGACCGTGTTTTCCCCAGCGTGACCCGGTGTTTCCCCCAGCGTGACCTGGTGTTCCCCCAGCGTGACCTGTGTTTCCCCCCAGGTGACTGTGTTTCCCCCAGCGTTGACTGTGTTTCCCCCAGCTGACCTGTGTTTCCCCCAGCGTGACCTGTGTCCCCCAGTGTTACCTGTTGTTCTGTTCCGGTTCCTGACGAAGTCCTACTGTGTCCTGTATCCTCAATACCTGGTGCCAAGCGGGCTAGTTGCACCTGTGGAATGACCTGGTGGGATCCTGCCGCAGCAAGACCAACCGCTTTGACCAACTTAGACTCCAGTCCCAGGTCGGCTAGTATATCATCCTGCAGTGGTCAGAGGGTCCACGACTACTACCCTGATACCGTAGGCCAACTTGTAACCATTTGGCAGTATGCTTTGGGTCATTGCACAGTTAGAAGGCCTTTTTTGTCTAAGCTTTAACTTCTGGCTGATGTCTTGAGATGTTGATTCAGATGATGTTACTCAAGTAGATGTTGCCAGTTAACTAAAAGAAAGTGCTAAAGACATGACAGAAACATAATGGCTGTCCATAATTGTTTAGTTTATGTAAACCTTTGCAAAAATGACTTAAAAATCTTTTCTTTCATATTATTCTGGCATTTGGAAAATTACATAATTTAATAGCCTAATGGAACTAAAAGGGAATTGGTGTTACTCTGTTTTGTCAAACATATGAAAAACTGTGTATACAAGGTAGTCCCCGGGTAACAATAAGATTCTGCAGGTTTGTTCTAAGTTGAATTTGATGTAAGTCGCAACTGTATACTATATAATTGAACAGCCAGCAAATTTTTTTGGTCTCTATGACTTAGGATTTTAAAAATGTTGGGTGTCTCAAAGAACCAGATTAACAAAACCTCTTAATTAGAGCTTTTATAACTGTTATAGTGTTAATTGTAAACTGAGACAAAGTACAGTACATTAACCAAATTCCAGAGGTCGTTTGTAACTAGGGGTCGTCTTGTATTCTTAAGTAGGGGCCTGTAGGTGTATTTTTAAAATAAGTGGTTATTTACTCATAGGAAGAAGGATAGGAGGTTCCATTCCATTTGGAAAATAAAGGCTTGACTCTCCCTTTACTGCAGCGTTTCCAAATTCCATCCTAGAACTCATCTCTCTGACATATGAGTCTCTCTCGCCCTAGTCTGGTTACACCATTAGAGGTGACCCTGGGGTAGGAATATGATGCAGTGCATGGTTGGGGTGCTTTGCTCTTTGTGTTTCAAATTTGTTTATTGTTACAAGGGCATCTTTTTTCGTTGTTTCGAGAATTGGTACATCTATTCTGGACAATCCCATCTCAAACATGAAGGCGTTTCATACGTTTGTGGACGTATTTTTATTGTAGTTCCCATAAACAATTTTTTGAATTTGTCGATTATTTTAATTCACAAATCAGATGGGTATGCGATTTCAGCGTGCTTGGGGACAAGACGTAGACTTCTTGGATGTGAGGGTGACCGAGGTGGAGGGGAGTTGTGTACTACGCCTTCCGTAACACGGCGGCTACCAACCCCTTCTATTTCGATAGTTTTCTGTACACACAAAAAATGGACACTTTAGCCAGTTTCTAAGGCTCTGAAGAATAAATAGTGATGACACTCAATTTGCTAGACGGCAGAGGATTTAGAAAACGGCTATTAGCCAGAGGATACCTGAAAAGATGTTAAGGAAGCTTATCATAGGGTTTCAAAAAGGTCCGGAGGAAACTGTTACAACCCAGTATGAAAAGAGAAAAGAAACGGAGGAGACGAGAAGGAGAATAGGAAAAAGTTTACATTCATTTGAATTCAGTCCTGCGAGAATCTTATTCGTCAAGTTATATGTAAAAATTGGGGTATATTCCAAACAAGATCCCAACTTAGGGAACTGGTTAAATATATTTTTATTATTTGTGCAGATGCAGGTATTATAAAATTAAATTGTAATAATATTTCCACTATATAGATGAATGCGGTGTTCTTTTAATTTGAATGACAAACTTCTGATTTTGAGATTCGATCTGTCATAGAAAGAGCTAATTAGTACATTGAATTAGCAGCTGGCTAGGATAACCTAGAAAACACCAGTTTATTTAAAGCAGTGTATTAACTTAACTTTCTTAGTGTTTAATGGATCAAAACCTTGTCTAAGTTGGGACAGCCATTAACATCACAGCAAATTGATGATTGTTGAAACCTATGTAAACATTTGATGCTGTCAGGCTTTGAAATTGGGAAAAAAACACTGATGTGTGTCTTAACAAGCCTTGATATAAGACCCAAAGTGATTTATGCAATTACTCTTTCATTTTTATTTAAAATCTGATACAGTTAATCGAAAGTGTCAAGAAAATAGTATGTATATTTCGCTTTGCACTAAAATTAGGCTGAGATACCTTAAAATATGCACTTATCTGCCCCAAGCTACGCTTTAACGAAAACATCAGAAAAAGGTCATTGTGTCTCTTATTAATGGCACCATGGGACACTATATACTGAAAATTTAGAGCAATCGCTATCTTTCCATATTTTAGTTTAAAAGTATCATCTATTTTGTAAGTCTGTAAAATGAAACGCTGGAGGAACACAGGTAACGCTGGAGGAACACAGGTAACGCTGGAGGAACACAGGTAACGCTGGAGGAACACAGGTAACGCTGGAGGAACACAGGTAACGCTGGAGGAACACAGGTAACGCTGGAGGAACACAGGTAACGCTGGAGGAACACAGGTAACGCTGGAGGAACACAGGTAACGCTGGAGGAACACAGGTAACGCTGGAGGAACACAGGTAACGCTGGAGGGCTTTCACTTCACAGGGAAAGTTTGAAGATCCGGCGGGGAATGATTGGAGGCGCTGGATTAAATACAGGACCGGAAGTGGCCGGCACCAATTACCTGTGCGTTGGCCCTTTAAATCCCAAAGTCCCGCCGCGCGGCCCCGCTCCCTAGGGCGCACGGCGGGACTTCAAGATTTAAAGGGCCTAGTCCGGACGGGAGCAGGAGCCAGGAGAGGTAAGTCCATGGAAGCAGGGCCGGGGCAGCGCACAGAGGCATGGGTGCATCCGTGATCCATGATATGGATCGCGGGGGTGCCTGTGACATAAGGTTATGGTTTTGGAGTGGTCATCACAAAGCCCTGATCTCAATTGGGAAATTCAACTATTGTGAGAAGCTTGTGGAATACAGTTTAAGGACAATGATGCCAAATATCAATGAAATGTTTGCAAACTATTTGCAGAAAATCTTAAAAAAGGTTTTCTCTCTCATTATTCTAGAATTTATCAAATATAATTAATTTTGGCAATACTAATTGATAAAAAAAACTGGAAATATTTCTTCAGACTTCATGTCAGAAATACACGCATATGTGTCTTTTTATGTAGTGTATATAAATGTCTTCATTGATCAAAATTTGATAGATGTTTTTAGGAAGTACACCATGCCACTAGAACAATGTTTTACAAAATTACCAAAGTATATCAACATAAAACCTTTACTTTGCAAAAAAGTGATGATCATAATTAGAAAACAGCAATGACTGTAGCACAATCACCAATCAGTAGGAAATGTACAGGCCTTTGCCGTGACTGAATTTAGCACATCTCGGGCCACAGGACATCAGTAGTCTCTCACACTTTTATGGTGTGATTTTGGTCCACTCTTCTTCCAGTCTCTTCTACAGTTCTGTGACTGTTGGTTTCTTGGTCATAACTATGTCACCAACGATTTTCCATAGGCTTCCTATTTGGCTTAGATCAGAACTCTGGGCTGGTTATTTCATTGTTTCAATGTTTTCTGTTTCAGGGAACTACTTTACCCATTTTTCTTCTTCTTCCACAGTTGGGGAACATTTACTAAGGGAAGTGCATCAGTTTTCTGTTGGACTTTGCATGTTTTTTTTCAGTGCAAACTGCTTGCACATGTAATTACGTGACCATTTTGTGTTGCGGCTGCACTGTTCTTCATGTGACACAAATTTATGCACTGAAGGAGGCATTCCAGTGTTCAGTTGGACCAAGCACGAGGTTTATCATGCAAAGTCTGACAGAAATGTGTCGCATGATCTATGTTAAAGGTGCACCAAAAAAAATAGTGGTACACTCTGTCGGGCAGTGCAGAGGGTGCCAGATTCATGAAGAATATTCGCCAGAAATCATGAATCTGGCGCACTCTGCACAGGAAAACTGCACATTCTTAGTAAACTGCATATTCTTAGTAAACCGCAAAATTACGGTGATACCTCATTTAAATAGTTTTTAATATATTTTTACAATTTTATGTAGAGAAAATCTCATTTGTTTTTGTATCACCATCTTTTCAGAGACATAATTTGAATACTTTTTGTTGACAGAGCTGGTTTAGGGCTAATTTTTTTACATGTTGAGTTTTCCTTTTCAGTGGTAAAATTTTGGCGCACATAATTTTTTAAAATCTTTTTTGGGACCTTTTTGTGAAGGGATTTTATGAAAAATGTACATTTTTGTCAGAGTTATTGTACCAAATATGTAGGGATTTGAGTGATTTTGCGTTTTCTATACTTTATAGAAAGTGTATAGGGAATGTTTGTGTTTTGGGGACTTTTATTGTTTATTTTATTGTTATGTAACACACTGAGCATGCTGCGGTCACAGGGGTTAACACCTGCCATTGGAGGTGGCTGTCGGCTGTAATAGGAGCCGGTGACAGAATATGACATAATAGTATTACACAACGCGGGAATACACCTCCGGCCATGCAGTACTATTACGTTAAATGTCGTGAAGGGGTTAAATGCGGTTTGTCAGATAATTAAAGAAAATTGCACCAGGTGCCAGATTAACACCCCTAAACTAAGCTATTTAGATAAGGAGATACACTTTCTGGATACCAAAATACAGATTAAAGACAGCTGCTTAACCACAACAATATTCCATAAACCAACATACAGAATAGGCTACCTGAGAAATAACAGCTTCCACCCCAACTACAACAGCTGGGCCATATGCTACAATCGTATCTGTTCAGACAAGACAGACCTAGAAAAACACCTCCTGGAGCTCAGGTCTAAATTTCTCCAGTTGGGCTACAGACAAAAAGTGACTGATAATGAAATAAATAAAGCAGCAGCCATCAACAGAGATGATTTACTCACATATAAGGAGACCCAACAGGAGGTCAGGATACCCCTAGTCGTCACTTACAGCCCACAACTGGAGATCCTACGTCACATTGCCAAGGAACTCCAGCCTATTCTGCATAAAGATAAAGACTTAAAGAAATATTTCCAGTCCCTCCTCTCCTGTCCTTCCCGCAACCACCAAACCTAAAACAACTGGTTGTCCGGAGTACCCTGAGACCTCCATTAGAAAATGGTACCTCAGCATGCCTGCAAAGCAGGTGTAAAACATGCCAGCACATTCGAACAGGGGACCAGGTACCTATACCTCAATCACAGCAGGTACATCATGGGAATCTTTTCCTGCAGGTCCTCTAATGTGGTCTACCTTATTATGTGTCAACAGAGTCCAACCACAGGCCTTTATGTTGGGAAAACAGGCCAGAGACTCCATCAACATATGAACTCGCACAGATCTGATATTAAAAATGAAAGGAAAGATCTCCCAGTAGCTGCACATTTCTCCAGAGAGGACCACACTATGGAAGATTTGCAGATTACTATTTTAACCCCTTAACGCTCTGCACCGTAGCTCTACGGCGCAGAGGTATAAGGGATGTATGAAGAGGGCTCACGGGCTGAGTCCTCTTCATACAAAGGTGGGGTTTTTTGCATAATGCATAAAACCCCCACCACTAATAACCGCGCTAGCACCGATCGCGGCTATTAACCCCCCCGTTGCCGCCGGCAAAGTCGCCGGCGGCATTTAAAAGACGGCGGCGCGCGCCGCCATCTTTTTTTCGATCGCCACGCCCCCGAACGTCATTGGGGGGCGGCGATCGGTTGCCATGGTAGCCTCGTGTCTTCTTTTGACACGAGGCTATCTGGCAGCTGCAGATTCGTTACAATGAGCCAGTGGCTCATTGTAATGAATGTGCTGCAAAAATGCCATATATTGCAATACAGAAGTATTGCAGTATATGGTAGCAGCGATCTGACCATCTAGGGTTAATGTACCCTAAATGGTCTAAAAGATAGTGAGAAAAAAAAAGAAAAAAAAGTTTAAAAAATAAAAAAAATTCATAAAATATTAAAAGTTCAAATCACCCCCCTTTCCCTAGAACGGATATAAAACATAATAAACAGTAAAAATCACAAACATATTAGGTATCGCCGCGTCCCAAAATGCCCGATCTATCAAAATATAAAAAAGGTTACAGGCGGCGGCGACCTCTGAGGCGGGAAATGGCGCCCAAATGTCCGAAATGCGACTTTTACACCTTTTTACATAACATAAAAAATGAAATAAAAAATGATCAAAATGTCGCACAGACCTCAAAATGGTAGCAATGAAAACGTCGCCTCATTTCGCAAAAAATGACCCCTCACACATCTCCGTGCGCCAAAGTATGAAAAAGTTATTAGCGTCAGAAGATGGCAAAAAAATTTTTTCTTTTTTGTACACATTCGTTTAATTTTTGAAAATGTATTAAAACACAATAAAACCTATATAAATTTGGTATCACCGCGATCGCCCCGAACCAAAGAATAAAGTAGGCATGTTATTTGGAGCGAAGAGTGAAAGTCGTAAAAACTGAGCCCACAAGAACGTGACGCACGTGCAGGTTTTTTTCAATTTTTCCACATTTGGAATTTTTTTTCAGCTTCGCAGTACACGGCATGTTAAAATAAATAACATTATGGGAAAGTAAAATTTGTTACGCACAAAATAAGCCCTCACACAGGTCTGTACACGGAAAAATGAAAAAGTTATGGATTTTTGAAGTTGGAGAGCGAGAAATGAGCCGAAAAACCCTCCGTCCTTAAGGGTTTAATGGGACATTTTAAGACACAGAGGGAAAGGAAAAAATGGGAGAATAAATTAATGAGGAGATTCAACAACTTACAAAGTGGTCTTAACATTCATGACAGCTTCATGACCTCATAGCTCTGACCAGGAGGCCACAAGCAGATAAGAGCCAGGGCTCTTGTGTCTCGTCTCACAGGTTTTTAATGTTTTTATTGCCGTACTGTCGTAAATAGGATGTCCCTGTGTTTATCAAACAGTTGTTTTAGAGGGTTTTTTTAAATATCATTTGATGGTCACTGTTTAGTGTGTATAAAATGCTGTGAATTTTCAGCTTTCGGCTTCTTCTGCTCTCCATGGCTAATACAGTACAAATCTACACTACTAGTAAAACCCCTAACATTAACTTTAACTTGCAGGTATCTCAAAGTGTTCTTTTACAATTATATCATTGACATTTTTATTCTGCGCTTTCGAATATATACAATTTGCTACTGCTATCTTTTTAGCATTAGTATATATTTACATACTGTATGACTACACAATGACCTTTATATTTAGGAAATTATATGTTGCTGTTTTTCATAGATTACTCATAGACTATAGTTTATGAGGACCATTGAAAATCAGATGCCAAAATAATGCTAATCAATCGTTGTAAATGTTCTATCAATGTAAAATCAGCTTGTCCATGTGTATCCAATTTAAAGGGGTTATCCAGGTTTAAAAAACTAGTGAGGGCAAGGCTGGGGAGGGCTATTTAAAAATAATAAACATCCACTTACCTCCTCCGGCGCCGCCGATGTCCCGCGCCGCGGTTCCTTCGATCCGTGCCCCTGTTTGTTTACAGGGGCATGGAAGCCGCGCACAGGGAGCTTCCGGTCCGCGATACGGCCGGGTCCTCCCATTCGTCCCTATCTCTCAGCGTTGTAAGCGCTGGGAGATGGTGCGCATGGGAGCTTCCGGCCGGCCGGAAGCTCCCTGTGCGCCCTTGTAATAAAACCGTCGCACAGAGAAGACCGGCGGGGGACATCGGCAGCGCCTGACGAGATGAGTACATGTTTATTATGTTTAAATAGCCCGCCCCAGCACTGCCCTCAGTAATTTTTAAAACCTGGATAACCCCTTTAAAAGCTTTTTTGTAAATCTCCCCTACTGTCAAATGCATAAGGTGAGGGGGGGGGGGGGTGTTATCTCAAGGAAGCCTTCTTACGTTAGTTTTTTACATTTAGACGCACATTGTTAAAAAGTCATAACTTTTTGCACAACCCATACTATTGTCTTGCTTATGTCTGGTGGGGACTAGTGTTTTTTTAAGGCACAAAGCAGGATTACTGGTAAGTGGTGAACTGGGTACACATGGGAAAGTCCAAAAAACTCCAATATACCATAAAAGGGCCAAAAATACAACCAAAAGAGCTGCATCCAACTAATATAAATCCCCTGTAGTGATTTAACAACAATGATAAACTGTGTGCATGAAGGAGGCTTAACCTTACTATTTTTTTTTCATGTTACTAGAGACTAATTATTTTTGATCCCTCAGCATAAACAGTCTATTCCAACACAGTGTTCTGAGAACAGCAATCCTGGGCCCATTTTCCCGGTAATTTGGCACATTCGCACATTGTGCCTTGCCTATTTTGTAAGTGAAATATAGAAGCAAATAGCTTACATTAATTCTGTAATGATTAACTCTTCAGTCTATCAAAGGGGACAGGCACAATGCTATTTATTTAGAGTTGCAGAAAGAACATACATTTGAAGGGCATTTATTTCAAGCCCATCATCTCAAATTGTCTTGTTTACCCCCCGATTTCTGTTCAGGAGCCATTATCACAGTCAGTTGTGCACATCACTGGTGAAGGGAAAATTAATTCTGAATTACTGGCCTCGTAACTGCCTACTTCTTCACATTATCTGTCAGAGAAATAAGCAGACAAAGGCTGGCTAAGTGGATTTCTGTTAGCTGCCATTCAAAAAGAGAAGGGACAGGTGTTGAATGGGTTTCTTTAGTTAAAGTGCTTTCTGACAATATAGGCAGGAGGAGTTTAATTGCTTGCATCCACCTGTACCCTTGTCATATCTTGGTTTTATTGATTTTAATGAAAATATTAAGTGTACTTAAGGAATTGCAGCTAAGTGACATTTGATTGAACTGTGAAGGAAAATGTATAATGGAAAAAACAGGCTATTACATTTTCAGTTGATTCTAAAAGTGGTTACATCAAGAATAATATTTTATATGTCTGCATACATGCATATAAAAGTAAAATTACATGATCAGTGTTAAATGGGCATTTTTAGTTTATTTGATTTGCTTTTCACGTTTTATGAAAAAACAACTTGCAGTTTGTAACCAAGTATTTCTGCCAGTTGCATACTTTTTCATATTCAGTTACAGATGGTTATCAATCTAAGGAAGTCTAAGCTACAGTATATTGAAATATGGTGGGATAATCCATAAACAGCCCACACAGTATAGCATGATATTTAATACTTTATTAACCCCTTAATGACCTTGCCCTTATTTGTTTTTTCATTTCCATTTATCACTCCCCACCTTCAAAAATCTATAACTTTTTTATTTTTACACGGAAAGAGCTCTGTGATGGCTTGTTTTCTGCGTAACAAATTGCACTTCATAGTGACAGTATTTATTATTCCATGCCATGTAAGGGGAAGTGGGAAAAATATTCCAAATTCAGTGAAAATGGTGAAAAAAAGCATTTGCGCTGTCTTTTTGTGGGCTTGGATTTTACAGCTTTCACTGTATTTATTCTTTGGGTAGGTGCGATCACGAGGATAACAAATTTGTAAAGGTTTTATAATGTTTTCAAACATGTACAAAAATTAAAACCTCCTGTACAAAAAATTTTGCCATCTGGCGCTAATAACTTTTTCATACTTCAGTGTATGGAGCTGTGGTGTCTTTTTTTTACGACTTTTGATGATGTTTTCAATGCTACCAAATTTTTCAGATTGTATGACCTTTTGGTCACTTTTTGTTGAATTTTTTTTTTGATGGCAAAAAAGTGCCATTTTCAACTTTGGGTGCTATTTTCCATTACGGCGATACCTAATTTGCTTATGATTTTTACTGTTTATTTATACTGTTTATATATATCAATTATAAGAAAAAGGGGGTGATTTGATTTTTTTATTATAATTTTTTAAAACTTTTTTAATTTTTATTTTTACTATTTTTCAGACCCCTTGGGGTACTTTTACCCTAGGTTGTTTGATTGATCCTATCATATACTGTCATACTACAGTATGGCAGTATATGGAGATTTTCCTCCTCATTCATTAGAATGTACAATTCGCACATTATAATGAAATGGTTAAAACGAGACAGCCTCAGGTCTTCCGAAGAACCAAGGCTTTCATGTCGACCGATCGCCGCTCCCCGATGACGTCACAGGAAGCGACGATCGCCTCCATGGCGCCGCCAACTATTTGAAGCCGCCGGCAGCAATCGATGAGAAAACGCCTGCGATCGGTGCTATCAACATGCAGCAAAGACTTCGCTATTGGGGCCGCACCTGGTGAGGCCATGCAACCACACCCGGCGCGCTGTACTATTACGGTGCATGTTGGATAGGGGTTAATGAATGTTTTGAAAAGGGAGTAAAAAAATCACAATGGCCTTTTCCCGCCACTAAAAGTTGGCATTTATGAACTATTTCTAAGGGTTAGCACCACAGAGTTAATAATCGTTGTGGAATTATTTTGGAACTATTGCAGCAGAACTGTGGCATACCTTGATATTCTGCACAGGACCAGCGAACACACAAAACAGTCCAGCATTAGGACCACTCAGAAGACACAAAGATACACGTGCAGTACGCGGCGAGCAGCAAAAAAAAATGTGAGGGGAGATTGATCAGTATCTTCCGACAACATCTTTCTTTTCGGCTCCAACGAGGGAGCAGTGTTTCCCTGGTTCCAGTAAGGTATTTGCCACTAAACAATCCACTGTACCATCTACTGATATCAGCCAATAGAGAGGTACTGGTAACGCATTAGGCTTTATGGGGCCTATATGCATGACCTTCAGCCCCAGGTATTAGCCATATATACATACCAGTATGCATATTACTGCAAATTCATTGGAAGGAGTATCGGCGCTAAATTATTTTATGCAATAATAGCTTATAACATAAGACTCTTTATCATTCCGAGTGGTACATCATACAGAAGCCCAGGCTCTACAGTGACTACTCTATCTGCCAATATAATTCCCGGCCTGGTCAATTTTAGCATGTTATTTTTAGTGTTTATTTTATTACATTTGCTGTTGTATACATGATACACTAGTATCCATTGGATTGTTGTGTACACTGATACAGTGCACTGGATAATCATATCCACACAATTACAGATTTGACTGTCCATTTTATTGGAGCTACATTTGTTTTTGCTCAGACATATGGTTACTTTCCTAATACACTGCCATACATCAAAAGAGTAAGACAAAAAAGAATGTTAAGAACGTAAACATATATGTTTACAAATACACATATTTGATATCGCCACATCCATAACAACCATTTAGTGAAATTAAATTATTAATGAACCCACACAGTGATGCCATAAAAAAACACTGAAAACAACCGCCAAAGATTATGATTTTTTTCCTTCTCACAAAATACAGGATAGAAGAAATTGTCCCGCCAAAAATAAGTGCTAATACTGATCCATCAACACAAACATAAAAATCTTAAGCCTCTTAGAAGATGCCACCAAAAATAGTAACATTCTTTATGGAAAAACTGTCTGCGGCAGGAAAAATAATGTATGAAGTATGTGAGATTACATCAGGCTACATTAGAGTTTGGGAACATTTTTGGGAAAAAAGAGAGAAGATTTGACTTTACCAGGATGCAAGTCATTAAAATCTCCACGCCAAAAGCTTAATAACCCTCCTTTTGTGTCCCGCCATGTGCCAATACAACAGGTAACATACACATGTACAACAAATTTTGTATAAAATGTGTACATTTTAGGGCTAAATAAATGTTTGACTGCCAAATTTAGAAAATTCTGTATAGAACCCCCATCTTGTTTTAATTCAGGTGAGATTCTTAAAGGGTTAATTTTGCTGACCAACAGTTTTTTTCAATAGCTTGAGGAGTTGAGTTGAAAAATTAGTGTTTTGGAGGGGGTTATGATAAATAAGAAATGAGACTCTCCTATAAAAATGAAGGTTTGCCTAAAAACTATTTATTGGGCAATTTCTTTAAACATTTAAAGAAATAGTATAAGCCGAGGTACCCAATTTTAACACATAAAACTGTGAAAACCTATTAACTTGAGTATAAGCCTAGGGTGGGAAACACATTGGTCACGGCCTCCACCCAGTATATAGCCTGCCAGCCCCTGCCTCCAGTATATAGCCTGCCAGCCCCTAACCCCCCCAGCAGCCCCTGCCCCCCCAGTATATAGCCCGCCAGCCCCTGCCCTCCCCAGTATATAGCCTGCCGGACCCTGTAGTATATATTTCGTAACACTGTATTGCACACTTCTACCCTTCAGAGCTGCAAACAGTCAAGACCGATCCAAAAAAAAGTCCAGAATTAAAACATAAAAAGTTATTCTGACCAGAGCTCTTTATTTTCCAACTTCTTGCTCCTTTTTTCTTTTTATACTGTCTTCCACGAACTATCCCTGTAGTAAATAGCCTGCCAGCTCCCAATATATAGCCTACCAGCCCCTGCCCCCCAGTATATAGCCTGCCAGCCCCTGCAGTATATAACCAGTCCATCCCCCCATTATATAGCCAGCCAGCCCCTGCCCCGAGTATGCCAAGGCTTTAATAAAAAAAAATTAACACTGTACTCACCTTTCTGACGCCCCCCACCCTCCCCACCATATGTCCTCTTCTTGGTTCGGATGCTCCGGTGCCTTTTCGGGTCCTTTCACTTATCTTTTGCTACTCTTTGGCTCATTAGACCCCTCTTTGGGTCCCTGCACATGACTGGCACACACAATGACGTCAACCACTTGCCGACTTTATTGTTTGTGCGCCGTCGGCCTCGGGTGGGGACCCGAATGACCCGAAGAGGAGCCGAATGACCCAAAGAGGACCCAGAGGAAGCTAAGAGGCACATTTGAACAAAAAGAGGACTTGCGGGGGACATCAGAGAGGTGAGTACAGTGTTAATTTTTTTATAGACTTAAGTATAAGTCGATTAGTTTTTTCACCACAATTTTTGTCTCGAAAATTACAGTTTATAATCAAGTATATGTGGTATATAAAAATCAACCAAAATTTCCTACTAACATGAAGAACAACTTGTCATTTCAACATTGCTTATGCATGGCGGATTTAAGGTGATAATGAGCTTGATCCTATAGGGAGTTAAACCCTTAAATTTTCCATTCTGTGTAGGCTGCTACCCAGTTTCAGGGGTACTTTTAATTTTCTTTCCTTTCTCCATGGTTGCCGAGCTATCAGTCATGGGATCTGACTATTGAAATTTTCTCTAATGTCAATGAGAAGATGCTGGAGTGGAGTAGAGAGCATGTGTTATGATAATATTCTCTGATGCTGTACAATTGGCAATAGACAGTGGCATGTGTCGGGGCTAATGCTAGATAACATGGTTATTGCCTCGGTGGCTACTGCTATAGAACATGCTTGTTGCTTAGGTGGCTGCTTCCATAGAACCCTAATGTATGGTCTGAATGACCAGGAAAAATTATTCTGATACAGGCTCTGGATCTGGCCCCATGTTCATCAATGAAGTAAAAACTGAACACAAACGGAACACAACCCCTTAACGACCTGGCCCTTTTTAGTTTTTTCACTTCCATTTTTCGCTCCCCACCTTCAAAAATCTATAACTTTTTTTATTTTTCCACATAAAGACCTGGCTTCTTTTTTGCGTAACAAATTGCACTTCAAATGACTGTATTTAATATTTCATGCCTTGTACTGGGAAGCGGGAAAAAATTCCAAATGCAGTGAAAATGTTGAAAAAACGCATTTGCAATGTTTTCTTGTGGGCTTGGATTTTACAGCTTTCACTGTGCGCCCCAAATGACATATCTACTTTATTCTTTGGGTCAGTACGATTACGGGGATACCAAATCTGTATAGGTTTTATAATGTTTTCATACATTTACCAAAATTAAAACTACCTCTAGAAATTTTTTTTTAAAAAATTGCTATTTTCTGGCGCCAATAACTTTTTTTATACTTTGGTGTACGGAGCTGTGGGTGGTGTCATTTTTTGTGACTTTTTATGGCGTTTTCATTGCTATAATTTTTAGGACTGTGAGATCTTTTGATCACTTTTTATTGATTATTTTATATTTTTCAAAATGGCAAAAAAGTGCCATTTTGGACTTTGGGCGCTATTTTCTGCTACGGTTAAAACGCAGTAAAAAACAGTTATTATATTTTGATAGATCAGGCATTTTCGGACGTGGTGCTACCTAGTGTGTTTATGATTTTTCCTGTTTATTTATATTTATATCAGTTCTAGAGAAAGGGGGGGTGATTTGAATTATTAGGATTTTTTATTATAAGTTTTTTTTAAACTTTTTTTCATTTTTACTTTTACTATTTTTCAGACTCCCTAGGGGTGTCTAATCGATCCTATCATATACTGCCATACTACAGTATAGCACATTGCTGATAGCACATTGCACTACCATACTACAGTATAGCACATTGCTAATAGCACATTGTAATGAATGAGTTAAAACGAAGTAGCCTCGGGTCCTCGGAAGAGATGGATCGCCCCCCCCCCCCAATGACATCACGGGGAGCGATGATCCGCAACAAGATGGTTGTGCCCATGCGCTGGCATCTTTTTGAAGCCTCCGGCACCATTGCAGGCGGCGATTGTGGGGAAAACACCCGCGACTTACCGGCTATGGAGAGGGCTCAGCCCGCGAGCCCTCTCCATGCATCGGGACCTGGCGGGTTAGGGGTTAATAACACTGCATTTGTGTAAAAAGTGTGCATCAGTAAAAATTTAAAAAATTACAACTATATTTCTTTCATAACGCTATGGATACATACTAAACGTATCTTCCAAATTACAACTATGCTCAAGCTCAGAAGTCTCCTCTACTTTTAAGTTCCAAATTAATTCAGCATATAATAATAACAATATTTCAGACTAGAGGGGTACCTTTATACCAAAAATCAGAAATTGGAGAATAGAATGCCAGAGAATCGACAAAAGTCACTGGTGTCCTCCACTGTAGAGTGAACAGCGTCCCACATTGGCTGTGTAACACTCAGAGCAATCCCTCCGGGACTGGCCTTTATCAAACCGCCTATATTATAATCCACAATTGAGATACAGGGGTACAGTTGTTTTATGTTTATATATTTAAATTGAATTTTGAATTGAGTTTTGTTTAATTGCAGAAAGCAATTATATCCATAGTTGTGGATCCCAAAGTGAGGCCTTTCCCTTGTTCTCCATTTTGCTGCCAGCACACAGGCATCTGAAGAGAACATGATCACAAAAACTCATTTGGGGAAGGGGGTTTATCATGGTTTTTACTCACATATGGCCAGGAATTGTGGCTTTTTTCCCTCTCACCCCACCTCAATTCCAATCAGAGGGGAATAGATGCATAGTTTGCCTTCCACGGGCATACAGTGAGCCGGCGGATGCACCATTGGCTATAGTCCAATCCAGCTGGAATGTCTAAATTTATCAACATCCAGAGCTTGCACACAATGGGGCACATTTACTTACCCATCCCGTCGCGATCTCCGGGTGAGTCCTCCGACAAGGATTCGGAGCTGCCGCGATTCACTAAGATCATGCATCCAATTTCCAGCATGTGTCGCTTCCCCGCTGAGGTCCGCCAGAGGTCACCTTCTTCTTCCCAGTGCATGTAAGTGCATGGCTTGTGACACAATTTTAAATGTTAAATCCTGCGCGTTGTTCGAATCCGTCAGATCATCCGGCGGCCATTCCCCTGTTTTGTGTTGCATGAAAGCCGGCACAGATGCGGCAAAATCCGATTGCATGTGACAAAAAGTCCTTCTAAATGCGGCGCACATTGGAAACTCTGCGGACCCTTAGTAAATGAGCCCCCATGTTCATTGAATGACAGTGATCAGGGGTAGGAAAATAAACACTCACGGCCACTTTATTAGGTACACCATGCTAGTAACGAGTTGGACCCCCTTTTGCCTTGAGAACTGCCTCAATTCTTTGTGGCATATATTCAACAAGGTGCTGGAAGCATTCCTCAGAGATTTTGGTCCATATTGACATGATGGCATCACACAGTTGCCGCATATTTGTCGGCTGCACATCCATGATGTGAATCTCCCGTTCCACCACATCCCAAAGATGCTCTATTGGATTGAGATCTTGTCTGTGGAGGCCATTTGAGTACAGTGTACTCATTGTCATGTTCAAGAAACCAGTCTGAGATGATTCCAGCTTTATGGCATGGCGCATTATCCTGCTGAAAGTAGCCATCAAATGTTGGGTACATTGTGGTCATAAAGGGATGGACATGGTCAGCAACAATACTCAGGTAGGCTGTGGCGTTGCAACGATGCTCAATTGGTACCAAGGGGCCCAAAGAGTGCCAAGAAAATATTCCCCACACCATGACACCACCACCACCAGCCTGAACCGTTGATACAAGGCAGGATGGATCCATGCTTTCATGTTGTTGATGCCAAATTCTGACCCTACCATTCGAATGTTGCAGCAGAAATCGAGACTCATCAGACCAGGCAACGTTTTTCCAATCTTTTACTGTCCAATTTTGATGAGCTTGTGCAAATTGTAGCCTCAGTTTCCTGTTCTTAGCTGAAAGGAGTGGCACCCGGTGTGGTCTTCTGCTGCTGTAGCCTATCTGCCTCAAAGTTCGACGTACTGTGCATTCAGAGATGCTCTTCTGCCTACCTTGGTTGTAACGGGTGGCGATTTGAGTTGAGTTTGTTGCCTTTCTATCAGCTCGAACCAGTCTGCCCATTCTCCTCTGACCTCTGGCATCAACAAGGCATTTCCGCCCACAGAACTGCCGCTCACTGGATGTTTTTTCTTTTTCGGACCATTCTCTGTAAACCCTAGAGTTGGTTGTGCGTGAAAATCCCAGTAGATCAGCAGTTTCTGAAATACTCAGACTAGCCCTTCTGGCACCAACAACCATGCCACTTTCAAAGGCACTCAAATCACCTTTCTTCCCCATACTGATGCTCGGTTTGAACTGCAGGAGATTGTCTTGACTATGTCTACATGCCTAAATGCACTGAGTTGCCGCCATGTGATTGGCTGATTAGAAATTAAGTGTTAACGAGCAGTTGGACAAGTGTACCTAATAAAGTGGCAGGTGAGTGTATATTCCATAGATAAAGGGCTATTTCTAAAAGTTGTCTCTCCCCATCTGCTGCTAAATACACTGTATTACAGTATATACCTACCAGATGCTTAGAGTGGTTAAATCATCTTAAATAGTGAATGTGATCAAACAGCACTTCTGATTTTCTGGCAATTCCCAATTTCAATACAAAGTCACAGTGTTTTAGAATTGATGCATATGACTGTATTTTAATGCATATAAATATATGTTCAGAAAAAATAACTGTTCCATGGTGCAAGCTTAACATATTGAATTATTAAGAAGTTTAAAAGCTTTTAGTCACAATTCTGAACATGGCAGTAAATTAGATGCAGAGCTGCATTAGGAGTGTTTAGTATTTCGGTGTTAGTTTAAAAGCTGCAATTTAGAGAGTTTAGGACCAATTTATGTCCCTGGAGATCCAGTTTTTATATCTATTGTCCATTACATGAATTACAAAGCCAGGAATAGATTCCATTTACAGTATAATGTATAAAATACAGTAAAATGCCTTAAAAAAGGACTAGTGGGAAAAACATCAAGAGTCCATTAAGTTTAAAGAGATTTTTAATATGATAAGATATTTTTATACATTAGGTAATTTAAAAGTGACGCTAACAGTGAGAGAAATAACATGGCTTGTATTTGTATTGTTTGAAAGCAGTATTTAGGGGTTGTAAATTTTTTGGGCACTTTTACTTGATGTACAATACATTTTGGTTGAATTATCAGTATGATGCATTAGCAAACTATGATATAGCATACTAAATATTATGAGAAATTGATTGAGAAGGTAAGCGAGGGCAGATATGTTTCTCATAGTAGGAAGGCACCTGGCATTGTCAGAATTAATTTGTGTTCAGTTAGAGTTCAGGCAAGAAAGTTTTTTTGTGTTCTGTTTTGTGCAGAAAAAAGGCTGTGTTTCTTTTGGATTTTTAATAAAGCACATGCCAGTCATGTTTTTTTAAACTTTTTAAATCTGTGTCCTGTCTTGGTTGAGAAAGTTGTACTGGTCAATTACATCCGTTCCTTATGACCTAAAATGTTGCTTTTGGTCGGTCTAGAACAGTGATGGCGAACCTTTTAGACACAGAGTGCCCAAACTACAACCAAAACCTACTTTTATGTCGCAAAGTACCAAGATGACAATTTAAGCAGTAACCTATTGATCCAACTGTATCATAAGTCTTAATCGTATTTGCGTTCTGAGGACACCAATACAATAGAAAGAAAATTTTGATTGTAGCTTCCTTCCAGGGTCCCCTTAAGAGGAAGAAATTTTGACTCATGTCTAGCAAATTTTGTGCTGGGGTAAAGGCCTGGGTGCCCACAGAAAGGGCTCTGAGTGCCACCTCTGGCACCCGTGCCATAGGTTCGCCACCACTGGTGTAGAAGATCCTAAGTATTCTGAGCAACTGGTCAACCTGATGGAAAGGTATCGTGCAACTAGTATATACTCCAAGATACAGTACACCTTAGGTACATTCCAACCCCAAGTCATCCAAGTATCTTGGAAAGACTGTTCCATTTATTAAGAGGATGGAAAATGATCTTGAAAGAGGTGGCACAGAGGTGGCAGGGTCTTGAGCTGAGGACCAGAGCCACATAAAGTGTTGGTGGTGTTGTGGACTTGGGCATATTGCTGTCCCCTGACTACTGAGCCTATTAGTCGCTTGTTTGCATGGGCTGTTTGAACTGTTACTGTTGCAGATACAAAACTGCAAATGTGTCTTCAAGGTAGAAGAATGTACTATAAAACTGTTAGAATCTGGCAGTTTAGTGACTTTATTACATGCCAGCTTGGAAGACCCTGGAAAATTCAAGGGACAGTGTGTCGGGGTTCTGTGAATACATGGGGACAATAAACAATACCCCACAGTTGAGGTCACACATGAGACTCCTTGTGGAACAGTCTGTCATGAAGTGGGTGTAGTTAAAACATGAATTTACAATGTGATCCTTGGGAAAGACTTTCCATTGTTCTGGAACTTTTGGAGGAAAAAGTGCAAACTCCTCTGACCATGGTGTTAATGTTAATAATGTTGATGTTCTGTGATTAGCCATCAACATTTTGATGAAACAGCTGTGGTGACAGTAGTACGGTTGACCATTAATAACCCTGATAATTTACCCTTAGAAGTTTTTGCATGTGAAGATGAAGAGCCAGAGCTCTTGATGTCACGTGATAACTTTGGGATGGCTCAACTGCAAGATTCCACAAAAGCCAGAGAAAATGTCAAGGTATTAAACTGAGTATCTCAATATCCAGGAGCTAACAATATTTTTCATCACATGGCATTTAATAGAGAACTGCTGTACCATGCTGATATCCTATAGCGTAGCATAATTTTAGACCTATCTCATAAGCATGTGCTTGGTTAAGCATGTGCCCAGCTCGTAAGACAACTGGATTAAGAAAACAAACAGAGAACGCATATTACAGCAATTTTACTGGCCAGGAGTGTATACAGAGGTGCGGAAATACTGTCAATTGGGCCGTGAATGCCAGCGTATCACTCCTATGCCCCATCTTAGCAGTCCTCTGGTTCCGCTGCCTATTATTGAGATCCCTTATAAACAAATTGCAATGATCTTGTCGGCCCACTACAAGGGGACACCAGTAGTTCTGGATTTTGACACCTGCCATCCTGAAGCCATTCCTTTATTGAATACCACCTCCAAAACCATTGCAAAAGAATTAACATGTTCACTTGTATAAAATAATTATATAAAATTATTGAAAATAAAACACCAGCATACATCTGTCTGTAATCCCCAAACTGGAGGGCTGGTTAAAACTACATTGAACGCCATGTTAAAGAGGGTTGTAAGCAGAGATGGAAAAGATTGGGACTGCCTATTGCCCTATCTTATGTTTGCTATACATGAAGTTGGGTAGCAGGGTTAACAGCCAATCCTAAAAAGTGTTCCTTGGGCCAAGAAGAAGCATGCTTACTAGACTAGAAAGAGAGGTAATTAAGCTTCAAGTAAATAAAATTAAGACCATTCAGAGCTGGCCCTAGTCCTTTATAAAACAGATGATAGCGTTCCTAGATATTATCGGGTATCACTGCAGGTTTATTTCCAACTTTGCCAGTAGAGCGGCAAAGTGACTAAGAAAAGCAAGTCTATTATGATATGGTAGAATCCTAAAACAGGAGTTGATGATGGCCCTGTGTAACCAGCCAGTCTTGATCTCACCTGACTTATCCTCATTCCAAGAAAAATATGACCATTAGGGTCTCTTTTTCTGATAAATACCGTGTAAAAAGGTAGAAATGGCCTGAGTAAAGGAAAAATATTGTCATTTTTTGGGAGGGTTTAGGCTGTGGTTTTTTTTACTCAAAATATTTTCTGAAATTTTTTTAATATACTTTGTAAGATATTTTTTTGCTGTTTGTACACTAATTGTTTTTTGTCACTTTCTTTTTATTGTTTTAGAATTTTAACAAACATGTATGCATTTCCGTACTCACATAGTTATAGTTCAGTGTTACATATTGTCACATTCTTATATTGTTGTAATTAAAGTATAGGTACTAAAAAATATATTAATAAAACAAGTAGAACTAATAACAGGAACCTCTGCGTTCCTTTAGGTTTTATAGTTGTAGTGCATGTAGAGTCTTTGCATGTAATAATATTAATGGATGGACTGAGAGAAATTTAATCCAATCAGTCCATTTTGTCTCAAATGTTTTCCTTGTACCTCTGTTGTTTGCTATTAAAGATTCCATCTTAAAATTCCTGCTTGTGTCATGTCATATCTTGTTAATGGTGGGTAACATGGGTGACTTCCAGTTTTTTGCAATTAAATTTCTAGTTGTGTTTAGAATGTAGGAAGTAATTGTTAGATGTGGTAGAGGTATGTCTTTAAGGCCAAGGGATAATAAAGCAATACCGGGGTCCCAGGGGATGGGGTAGGGGATGATGCTTCTCAATGTGTTGAAGACTGTTTTCGTTTGTACAATAATTCTAAAGGACAAAAAAAAAAAAAACAATGGCATCATTTAGAAGGCAGCTTATAAAGTCAAACATGGGAACCAAGGAGTTGTAAAGAAAAGTAATAGTAAAAAAAAAAAATCTTTGACATACACCTTATATATATACACGTGGAAGAGTCCTAATGAGCAAACACCTGCAAATGTTAGTGCACAATAAAATGATATACAGCACAAACCAAAAGTTTGGACACGCCTTATTCAAAGAATTTTCTGTATTTTAATCACTATAAAAATTGTAGATTCACACTGAAGGCATCACAGTTATGAATTAATACATGTGTAATTATATACTTAACACAAAAGTGTGAAAATACTGAAAATATTATATATACATTATACTCTAGGTTCTTCAAAGTAGTCACCTTTTGCCTTGATTACTGCTTTGTACACTCTTGGCATTCTCTTGATGAGTTCCCAGAGATGCTTAGCACTTGTTGGCCCTTTTGCTTTCACACTGCGGTCCAGTTCACCCCAAACCATCTCGATTGGGTTCAGGTCTAGTGACTGAAGGCCAGATCATCTGGCGTAGCACCCCATTACTTCCCTTCTTGGTCAAATAGCCCTTACACAGATTGGAGGTGTGTTTGGGGTCATTCTTCTGTTGAAAAATAAAAGATGGTCCAACTAAACCAATATATATATATATATATATATATATATATACAGTGCACATACATACAGGATAATACCTTATGCACATGTATGCAGTAAAGGGGAAGAGAGAGAGGGGGAAGGGTCTGTACTCTCAGTTATGGAGGACCCTAGGAAATCACCTACTGAGTATAAACAAAATACAACTAGTGATTAAGTATATAAACTTGCTTTATTATTGCCAATTATTTACAAAAAGAGGTCTTATAAAGTATCTTGTAGATGCGATTGTCGCCACTGCACTGGTGGTCAGTCTGTAAATAAAAGAGGAAAGATGACTCAACATGTGCAGATCTATTAGAGGTGGCCTTCGGTATGGTATAAAATATATGGCGAGGGCTCACCTTTTGTTTGGTTGTACGTGTTTGTCAAAGATCATCAATCCAAAGTGAAACTGTGGAACTCCTTGAGGGACAGCAAAGGTTATTTCACCTTGGCCTAAGTGACTGTCGAAGAAGTCGATTTTAGGTTTTGGATGAGGGTCCTCAAAGGGTACACAGAGTGCAGAAAAAGGAGGAGAAGGGGTGAGTGATAGGTGTTAGTCCATATGGGCTTAGGTTACGTTTGACCAGGTAAGTCAGGATAAAGTCCCTACATAAGCCCTATTTCAGGACTGGATCTATCACACCCTAAATGCCTAGCCTCGGAACTCTGGTCCTATGTGACCGGAGTACCGACTGGAACCTGACCCTGCGATAGCTGGCCCTATTGTAGACCTATTCAGCAGGTATAGTCAGGTGTTTTGAGAAGTCCTTTGACAACTATGCTGTCACAGATAAGTGAGAGAATTGTGTCATATATCGTGTATCCCAATTAGGGTATAGAACCCGAGTCCCGACAAGGCTTGTTTCGCCCTATTGGGCTCATCAGGGGAACGCTGGGTTCTTCAAAAATGGCCCTATTAACAGACATTGCATAGGTACCATGTTAGCCTCAACGGGGTCGAGGTGACAACAAAGTTTACAGCGTTATATGTAAACAGATGCACTTAAGTTGTGGTGCTGTGCCCATATATGCATGATAGGAGTAGTAGTACTGTGCTGAGGCCATATATGCATGATAGGAGTAGTTGTGGTGCTGTGCCCATATATACAGGATAGGAGTTGTAGTCTTGTGCAGTGCACATACATACAGGATAATACCTTATGCACATGTATGCAGTAATTGGGCTCATCAGGGGAACGCTGGGTTCTTCAAAAATGGCCCTATTAACAGACATTGCATAGGTACCATGTTAGCCTCAACGGGGTCGAGGTGACAACAAAGTTTACAGCGTTATATGTAAACAGATGCACTTAAGTTCAGTCTTACCTTGGCACCGTAGGGGATAGCCAGGGAGTAGAAGAGGAAGCCAGTGTGTCGCTGTGTGGAGTAGCTGTGTGACTCCTAGTAACAGCCGTTCTAACCAGTGGGTAGTCCTGACTGGGATTAGTGCAGGGGATTTAAAGTGGCGCGCCATGACATAGGAGCCGCCTACTTCCGCCCCGGATCGCCCACCCACCAATCGTGGAGGTTGCTATGACGTTGGAAGAGCGAGCGGAATAGGGCCATTCTTGAAGAACCCAGCGTTCCCCTGATGAGCCCAATAGGGCGAAACAAGCCTTGTCGGGACTCGGGTTCTATACCCTAATTGGGACGAAGCTCAACTGTTCGTTGAGTCCCAGTGGAGATTCTGTTTGCATGCGGAAAATCCAACGGGTCTCTTTCTGTCTCAATAGACGGTCCCAGTCCCCACCCCTATCAGGGGGTCTAACCAGATCGATCCCAGTGAACAGAAGGCCTGTCGTGTCACCCTGATGCTGGTCATGGATATGTCTAGCCAGGGGTTTGTCCCTGTTATGTCTAATGTCACCTAGGTGTTCACCTATCCTGCGGCGGAACTCACGAAATGTTTTTCCAATATATTGTTTACCGCATTTACAGGTGGCCAAGTAAATCACACCAAGTGACTTACAGTTGATAAAGTGATTAATCTCGTACCTGCGTCCTGTGGTGTTGCTCAGTTGATAAAGTGATTAATCTCGTACCTGCGTCCTGTGGTGTTGCTCATAAAATTCTTACAGCTCCTTAACACTGGACAGGCAATGCAACCGCTGCAGCGATAACAGCCTTTGATTTCATGTCTAAGCCAGGTTTGTTCACCCTTCGGTTTTACGAAGTGACTGTGTACTACCCTATCCCTAATGCTACGCCCTCTTCTAAAGGTAATGGAGGGTTGTTCAGTGGTTACAGGGGTTAGGTCAGGGTCCATCCGCAATATGTGCCAGTGTTTGGTCAGAATCTTGCGTATGGTGTCTGTGCCTCCATCATAGGTGCCTATAAGTCGGATGGTCCGTGGTGTGGGCGGTTTCGGTTGAGTAGTCAGCAGATCAGTACGGTCCAGTGTCAGTGCGCTCTTGTATGCAGATTTTAAAATGGAATCAGGATATCCACGTGCCTGAAATCTCGAGCGAAGTTCTTTGGCTTCTTTAATGAATTCTTTAACAGTTGAGCAGTTCCTCCGAGCCCTTAAGTATTGGCCAAAAGGTATGCCACGTTTGAGGGCAGGGGGATGGTTGGATTCCCATCTCAGTAGCGAATTCGTGGAAGTTGGTTTCCTGAATATGGTAGTATCTAGTTCACCCTTACTATTTTTCTGTATCAGAACGTCTAGGAAGGGGATAGAGAGTGGTTGGATCTCATAGGTGAATTTGAGATCTAAAGTATTAGAATTGAGATCACTAATCAGCTCATTGAACTGGTCAATGGACCCCTCCCAAGTTAGGAAAATATCATCTATATAACGGGCCCAGAGGCCCGCCATACCGATGTGTGGAGTACTATTCTCATCTTCACCAAAGACGCAGCAGTGTTCCCACCAGCCCAGGAACAAGTTAGCATAGGTGGGAGCTATTACAAAGATGGCTGCCACTGGAAAGTACAAGTCCCATGATCCTTTATATTGCAATATCTCCTTTAATTTAACATGTTTTAAAACAATCAGCAAAATATTAAAATAAAAATATCTTAAATATGGTTTTATTTTCATTTCTGTTTTTTCCTTGCTACTGTTAAGATTACTTTTCATACCTGCCATTTCTAACTCACTGAGTCATAGCACAAAGTGAAGTGAACACATGCAAATTGACAAAAGAAAATGTCAGAATGCTGTTTCTGGAGACTGCTTAGCATATGGATAGCACAGGCATTGTTATCTGACTAAAGTTGGTAGTTCGATTAAGGCAAATTCATTTGTGTACCTGCACTGTATGTGACTGCAAATTTGCATTACTAAAAGTCAACAGGTTTGAAGAAAAATTGTTAATCTATTGTGGTTTTTGAAAAAAAAGGGCAAGTACAAGAGAAAATGGAAACATACTTCTAAGTAAGTGGCTCAGCAAGGTAGCTTTATTGAGCAGGGTTATGTAGCTAATGGCTCTATGAATTACATTATAAATTCTGATTAGTTTATGTACGCAAGACATGGAAAATATTGTGAAAAAATACATGGTATAAAAAGTGTTTTCTTTTTTTGTGCTCCTTTACAAATCCTACCTAATGCTTCTAGAGGTACAAAATTTACTTAGTTAAGTGTATATTTGTATCATTTTATCATTGTTATAATCTCTTTTTAACAGACGGGCGGTACATGCTGATAGGCTGAGATGGCCTAGATGGGAAACGCCCTGCTCCTGGACACCACGGCTGATGGTAGGCCTGCGATGGGGAATGCTACAAGGGGTAGAAGCCATAGCGTTGTAGCCGCCTTGTATCCGTGTGGAGACTTCTAGTCATTAATGCTCCACTAGGGGATTCTGGGAAATATGCAAATAAGTTTTCCAGGATGAAACAAAGAAAACAAAGAAAACAATTCCAACCTTAAAAGGCAGCCCCCTTAACGTCAAGCATGTCTTTCAAGAAGCCTAATGACATGACGTGGGATTAAAGTCAAACCAGTATATCTATTCCAAAAGGAACAGATTCCCAACTGTAGACAGCACTGCTTCAACGTGGTTGCGTCTCTTCAGTACAGTGTAGGATGCTAGTTTTGCTGCGTTACCCTAGTTAATAGCTTCTCACCCAGCCAAAGTAGTTCTTCACATTGAAAAGATGCAACCACGTCAAAACAGTGCTGTCTACAATAGGCAATCTGTCTCTTCTGGAATAGATATAATGGCCTGGCTTATATCCCACATCATCACATTAGGCTTCTTGAAAGTCATGCTTGGTGTTAACTCCTTAATGCTCAACGCCCGATATATCCGCCAGTGAACTATTAATGATTAATTAATTTATGAAGGATGTCTCTTCATACAGGCATGGGGTTTGCTTCATATTGTAGCAAATACCCATGGCTAACACCCGCGGTTCGTGCCAGCATCTTGATTGATCGGTTGCCAGGACAGCCTCAGGTCTTCATCAAAAGCGAGGGTGTAAGATGGGTTTTGAAAGCAAGAGAAATAATCCAGCGTGCTGCATCCAGATGATTACAAACTTCTTAGGTTTATTATGGACCCGTAGTCCGAAACAAAAAGATAAAAGGACGACCACCGTCGTAGTCACAGCACAGCAAAACAGCAAAGTGTAGAGGTAAGCCTACTCCGGCCAACGCGTTTCTAGTGTCATCCGACACTCTTAGTCTTTTTGTTTCGGACTACAGGTCCATAATAAATCTAAGAAGTTTTTAATCATCCGGATGCAGCACACTGGATTATTTCTCTTGCTTTCAAGTCTCTATTCACGCAGTGGTCCATGCGGAATCCATGTCGTGCAGCGCTGGTTGAAGTCATCGGGTGAGCCACAAAAAACTTAAGATGGGTTACAATGTAAATGTAATGTAAAAATGCCATGTACTTCAATACAGTAGTATTGCAGTACATGGGAGGAATGATCAGACCCTCTAGGGTTAAAGTACCCTAGAGGGACTAGAAAAAAAATGGGGAAAAAATTTTAAAACGTTAAAAAAAATACAAAATAATATTAAAATATTAAATATTCAAATCATATCCCTTCCCCTAGAACAGTGATGGCTAACCTATGGCACTGGTGCCAGAGGTGGCACTCAGAGCCCTTTCTGCGGGCACCCAGGCCATCACCAGAGATGACTCCAGGTATCTTCCTGCAGTCCCAGACAGCCCAGGACTTGCTGTGCACAGAGCTATTTTAAAGTGACAGGACTACCTGGGACTATTTTCTGCTTTATTGGTGTCCTCAGGGTGCTGGTATCAATGAAAACTGTGACAGAGAAGGGAGTATAAATCACAAAATTAAATTTCTGTGTTGGCACTTTGCGATAAATAAGCGGGTCTTTGTTGTAGTTTGGGCACTCGGTCTCTAAAAGGTTTGCCATCACTGCCCTAGAACTTATATAAAACTAAGTAAAAATCACAATCATGCTAGATATTGCCGCATCCCAAATTGCCAAATATATAAAAATATAAAAATGGTTATTGCCGTCGGTGGACATGATGGAAAATAGTGCCCAAATGTCTGAAATGCTACTTTTACACCATTTTACATAACATACAAAAATTTATAAAAAGTCATGAAAAGGTCGCATAGTCCTCAAAATGGTTGCAATGAAGACTTCAGCTCATCTCGTAAAAATTGATGCCATAAACAGCTCCATATACCAAAGCATGAAAAAGTTATTAGGGTCAGAAGATGGTGAAAAAAAATTAATTAAAACACAATCAAACCTATATAACTTTGGTATTACTGTGATCTTACCGAAACAAATGCAACACCCTCGCCGATGCAAGGCGGAGGGGTGGTTGCGAATACGTCCCACAGAATGTCACTACATCACACTACATAGTCCTTATAGGACACAGGGGAACATTGCAGTGGCAAGGCAGGCCTGGCAAGGCAGGAGTTAAGTGTTTTATGTGATGTAAGATGTGTCATCCAATCACATGTATTATACTTTGTCTCTGTGAGCTAAGATGTAAGCTGAGATGTAATTGGAGGAGTAGCCACCACCTGACCAGGGGAGTTACAAAACCCTGTCAGGAAACTTCCAGAAGAGTTAGTGTCTCTCAGAAGAGACTAGAGAACAGTCAGTCTCTCCCTGGAGGGAGAAGAGATTAGTTCTAGCCAGACCTAGGAGTCTGCAGTAAGCAGACTGGAGTAACTCCAGTCTAAACTCTATACAGCTAGCATACCAGACCAGAGCAGGAAGAGCCTAGCCCCTGCCTGAAGAGTGGAGCTAATAGCTAAGAGTTAGGTAGAGAGGAAAGGGGTATCATCCTACCTTTAAGGGTGATACCTGAAGCACTCCAGGACAAGCTGAAGCTTCCTATTAGGACACAGCTACCTCCCAGCCTGCCCTCTGCATCCAGGCTGGCGATCTACCTCCTGTGGCTTCCTCCAACTGCATCTCAGCACTCCACCATTCTGTTAAGGCACGTTGCTGCGGTTCCTGTCGGTTCCAATAAAGAACTGTAAGTTGTTTTTGTTCAACCTCTGCCTCCGTCTGGTCCCTGCTACTACAGCTGCCATCATCACAGGCACCCTGTCCACTACACAGAAACTCATACTCTAGACACCAAAGGGTTGCCCCAGGGAGATCCGCTATAGCAGCCTCTCCCTCATCATTTCTTGCCAACACCACCCTGCTGGAGACCTGCCAGGCTGTAGGACAGCCCTCCGGTTCCCCATACCAAGCACCGTGACACTAGCGTGCCTAGGCCGCAACCGCCAGCCACTCAGGTACTGCGGGCCCCGGCTTACTCCAGGCCCCGAGAAAAGGCTAGGCCCCGTGGGGGATGTTGCAAGTGGCGTCATGAACCACAGGATATATACTTCTGTGCCTTATTCTGGCACTATAGACTGTACTTTATTACAAAGACTGTGCTACCTAACCCTGCTGCCATTCGGGTTTAGGCCCAAGTGAGTGTGCATTACTACATTGAACTGTATTACTGCTGCCACGTGCTGTCGAGCACTGCCCAAGCACTCAAGAGGTTACACCCTGCAAAGAACTTTGTCAGCTCTGCTACATCTGGCGCTGCCGCGCCTGAAGCATTTTACCTCACAAAACTGTGGCGCAGCAAGTAATTCCAGCCCGCCAAAACCTTCACTGGCGGAAAACCCAGAGGCATCGCTAAGCTCCGCCCCCTGCGCGTATGGCGCGAATCCTGCCTCAGCGCGCTGTGGAGCAGCAGAAAATTCAGCCCGCCACAGCTCCTGGCGGGAAGGACTTAAGCCCCGCCCTCTGGCGCGAGAGTTTCCCGCTCCACCTCAGCGCAGGAAGTGAACCGCTGACCGCCTTGTAGAGTGAAGACGCAGCCACCATCCTAGCAAGACCGAGGCCTTCACCTCCCAGTGAGGAACCGAGGAGTTCCTTGAGGCCTTTGAGACTTTAATCATTGTGGCAGCGCACCCCATCCGGAGACCCTTTGCTGCGCACCAGCTGCATCGCGGTACAACTCGGGCCTCCTTTGCGGACACTTACCTCCGGTCTGGGACGGAGAGTGCCCCTTTACACGCATCGAGTTTGCTAGCTGCCGGACTTCTCTGCAATAGGTCCAAAATGGCGGACCATCCTCAGCAGCCATCTTCCCCGGCTGGGGCTCCGGTTCAACCCCTGCAGAGGACCCTCTCCACTATCGGTGTCCAGATTCCGTATGCACCGGAGGGTTTTTGTTTTGTTTTGGGGAACCTACCGGAGCCACACCAAGAGGGAGGGAAACCGCTGCTATTCCCCTGGGCTCCCACTGCCCTGGAAGCTATCTCAGAAGAGCCCAAAACTCCTGTAGCCATTGCTGACCGTCCTGCGGAGTATCCAGGACCACCTGCTAAGAGGCCCAGGCTGTCCGGTGAGAACGCCCTGCCAGCTACAGAGGTTACCACCGCCAGCGC